>UYYG01000001.1:0-600000 GCA_900625125.1 Dracunculus medinensis | reverse complement strand
AACTTTCATTTGAATTGATTTCAAAGGTACTTTACGAAGAAAAAACTAATATAATTTTTATCGCAACTACGACATTATTTAAATGGATTTTATTAAAATTTATATCAAACAAATTTTAATAATGCATCACATTTAAGAAGAAAAATTTTCTCCATCATAATTATTCAAGAACTCATTTTTAATTAAAATTTAATTTTGAATTCGTATAAAAAGAGGTTAAAATTGATGGCTAAATAATGGTAAATGGTAAATTAAAATAGGATTTTAGTAACTTTTTCTATAATCGATAGCTTAAGAAGCATCTGCTCAAAACACTCAATATTTCTGGTTCGGATGGCGCCACTGACTGGCCACTGGACCCTCTCGCCAAGGGCTACTTGCCGATAGAAGTATAGGTGATGTGCTCGACAGTAAAACATGGAAATAATTTCTCGCTTCATTGATATCGCATTGAATGCAATAACTATAATCAATAACTTAATTTAAATTATTTTACTATGTAAAAAAAGTTTTGAAGTAAATAGATTAATTTTAAGAAAAGAATCCGAAGAATTAAATAAATATATTCTCAAATAATTTCTTAAATTCCCTAATGGTTTTTCTGGATTAAAACCCTCAATATTTGCGTCGAAATAAATTGAAACAATAGGAAAAAATCTTCAAAATTGATTCGTATAAGTGATGGTTTTGAATTAACGTTTTTCTAATTTGAATATAAATAATAAGCATGCGAAGCTCCCGCTGCGTAAATTATACAAAATTAAGAAATAATTATCAAGAAACTCAAATTCAATCACCTGTTGCAAGATAATTGCATAGAAACATATACATGCATGGTTGCTTTATCAATTATCGCTCTTAAACTTCTTTTATTTATCACTCTCATCCAAACACTACTGATAATTCTATTGTTTTATCAACAGGTTTTTTGTTCAAATTTATTTTCCAGTATTACAATCATTTTTTCGAAAATGTTCATAAAAATTTGTGTATAAGCTTCATTAATACTTGGTACTCATGTAATTTTTAGTTACAATTCATTTTAAAAAATTGATGGAAGTTGAAAAAATGGACAATTTTACTTAAGTAGTTATCTTTTTAAGAAAAATTTCGGAAATGATAATAAATCTGGTCAAAATCATCATCGAAATTTGATAAGATCACGACGATCTGCCAGTGAAAAAAATCAGCAGTCAATGAATGATTTCTTTCTTCCAATTTATGCAAAATTAACGGTATAATTTTTAACCAAATTAGAACAAATTTTTTGTGGAAAAGATTTATATCTAAAAAAACTTAGAATAGAATAAGAGAATAGAATAGAATAACTTAGAATAGAATAACAATTTCGATTCATATCTGTAGGGATCAACGAGATGATAAGTTTACCATGAAAACATTACATTTCGGCTTTACATCGAGGCTTGCAGTATTCTTGAATTGTGTATTGTTACGAAGAATTAATGAGCGACCATGTTTCCCACAAAGATAAGCACAAAGAATCAAATTCCAGAGACAGATGAATTCAAATTTTTAGTAAAATTTCTAACATTAATGAAGAAATTTTTATTAATAAACCTCATTTTTGATAAATTATCACGAAGTATTCGATTGACACTGAAGTGATAAATTTCAGAATGAAGATTTATGATATTTATGATTGATTTATGAGATTTATGATTATAATTTTAACTTATTGTATGTTACTTCTCTCTGCATTTTATGTAAAAATTATAAACAAATAACTGAATAAAGGATGAGATGACCTTGATACCTTTTTTTTTAAAAAGTCCTCACCATTACTTGTTAGACTCGCTCCACTGGTTTGTCGCATTGGACAATATGCCAGGGAATCCCTTGACGATAGAAATACACCTCAGTCGCCAGCATCATCTGGATTTTTGTACAGGTTCACTCCTGCGAGAAATCGAACCTCAGCATCGGAGCTCCCAATCGAACAACAACCCACTGAGCTATTCTATCTCCGTATACCTTGGTACCTTAATTTAGGATTTTTAAAACAGAAAGTATTGGTCCTTTTGGCCCCAAATTTCTGGTCCTTTGATAGGCCTAGTAAAAAAGAATCTCTAATATATAAAAAATATTGTGAAAGGTGATGCGAAAGTTCAAATTAAACTTAGATATGTAGAAATTTTTAAACTTTTATCGTCAAAAAATCAAATCAAACATTTAAAAAATCAACAACTTAGGGGAATTTATTCGAAACAATGTGCAATCAAAGAACTGTTGAAAAGAAAGTTACTAAGGATCATAAAAGTGTAAATCTAAAAAATTATCAGCAACTAACCGATACAGGTAAAAATTCTGCTTCTAGCAACAGTTAGCATCTCTTGTTTGGCAACCTCAGTTATTCAATTATCTCATTAAAAAGAGATTCTTTCACCAAAGAGTGGTTTAGAGACGCAATATATATGTGGGGTGCTAGCGCTGGCTGGATATTTTTTGGCATTTTTTGATTCGAAAGCATTTCGTCCTCATTGAAACCGCGCGTCCTATTCGAGGTGGACTCCTTATTGCTACGGTCAAATACCTAGATTGTCCATTCACCACTGATTTATTTATCGATAAAAATTCAAATTGGTTCCCAACAATCTGATTTCTAAATCTCCTCAAAATTACTTCTTCTGAAAGCCATTATGCACGATTATAATTGCTTAGAAAAGGTAGTTTCTCATTGTTTTCTCATTGTTTTAGGATGCAATTACGTAATAAAATCAATTTCAAAGCCAAAAATAATTGCTAAACGACTTAATAAAATTGGTGGAATAATTCGTAAAGATAATTATTGGTACTTAACTGAATATGCGTTTGGCTACAATATATTTGAATATAATTCGACTGAAGATTTACGAATGTCACAACCAAATCGAATATATCAATTAGATGGTACTCATTATGACGGTATTGATAATACGGTTTGTGGAAAGGCTATCGTTTTCTTCGATTCATCGAAATCTCGCATAAATTTCTTCTATATTGATCATAATGGAAATATAATTAGTATGCCTTTCAATACTTCTAAGGTAAGATTTTAAAAAAAATAACTATGACAACTGAAAAAAACAACAAATAGTTCAGTGGGGCGCTCCCCACATTTCAAAATGTTGACGCTGGAATTCGGATCTCAGCAGAAATAAGCCTGTCTTTCAAAAATCCGCGCGACACCAGCGACTCTATGGCAAAACTTGACTCGTCCGGCAAGCTAATGGTGCGACTTGATTTGGCGATTTATAAACATCTTATTTATTTAAAAAAGACTTAACAGTGTATGCAGAGTATGCAGTTTTAATTTATGATGATTATATTGATAGAAATAGATGCTAGCATCCAAGATTTTGAAATACAGGTTTATTCCCGCCGGGCATCGGATCTCCGAAACGAGGGCAACAACCCGTTGAGCCATATATTTGATTAAGGACATACTATATCATTTGAATTCGAATTTCTTCGTTCTTAATTTGAATCGACCACTCATTGTATTGCATTATTTTGTTTCAGTTTTTGTTTCTCTGCCTGATTTTTAGAGGTTGCAGTTTAGAATAAATTAAATAATTTAGGTTCCTTTATATATGAAATCCGGGTCATTGGTTGATTTTGAAAGCTCATCAGAAGATAAATTATGGCTGTTGCATCGTTCAATTGATGATTATCAATATCCATATTTTGAAGCGATATCTATCGACTGCCAAAGTTTAATTGAAGAAAGACATTTAAAATTAAAAAAATTAAAAAACTTAAAAAATTTGATAAACTCATTCGTTGCGTGCAATCATCTTTATATAATTACTGTTGAAAACAATATGAATGTTATAAGAAATTTCTATGATTTAAATAATAATAAATATATAAATGATAATAAAGTAATAGGAAAATGGAAAAGAAATTCATTAAATTATCATCCATTAAGTATACAATTCGATAGTTTTAGCAAAACAATTAATATTTTTGATAACGGTTTTATATATTCGATAAATACTTTTATTAATTAATTAAATCTAATTTAATTTAATTTAGAAAATATATTTAATTAATTAATGAATGTTTTTGTTAATTAGTTTGTTATTGTAATTTATTTATCATTTCGAATCATTTAATTAATTCATATTTTTATAAAATTTTCATCTTTAAACTTTATTCAAATTTTATTAGAGTGTTTTTATAATTTTATTTTCGTTCCACTGAAATTATTCTTCGTTAATTAATTGTACTTGGATATTTGATGATTAAATTGATCAATAGTTGTATAAGGCTTAAGGAATTAGTCCAGTCACCAGTGGAACTAGCCAAACCAGCAATGGCGCAAGAAGGCATATTTAAGGAACTTATCGAATTTCTTAGTCATTTATTTGTTTTCTTTTATTTTGTATTATAATGTGAATGTTCTAATTGGTGTTAAAAAAGAAATTTTCATCTCTCTTTTGCTTTATTCGATTCGATTTAATAAATAAACAATGATAATGGTTGGTTGCAGTTGGCACTTGAAATTTTATGCAGGTTTGAGAAATATGCCGGGTCAAGGGTCACTTATTTGAGATTAATTTGATAGTTGTTGTTTGCATTTTCGTTTCATATATTCATTAGCCATTAGTCATTATTTCACAAATTGCTAAAAATTATGAAAAAAAATAAAAATGATTCATTTTTTCTTCTTTCCCTTTTCTAAATTTTAGTTTTAAATTTTTTTCATGAGAATCGAATAATTTTTAATTAATTAAAAGAAATTAATTTTAAAAAATCAATATATTAATAGATTTTATAATAAAATTGAAATAAATTTTTTAAAAAATAGAACAGAATGACGCAGTGGTTCATTGATCTTAGTTCGGCGCGCCGTTACTGGTTTTCAATCGAGCCCACTGGGAGAGAACCTATCTTTCGAGTGATATAAGCGATTTTCGCCAAGTGGTACCTTGAAAAAATTTATCCAGTCCGATAAGCCAGCAGAACAAGTCTAACCAGAAATTAGCGCTTTTAGAAAAAATAAAAATGAATGAATAAATTTGATTAATTTCGAGAGAATTACGATAATTAACAAATAAATAAACTATTTAAACCATTAATTTTTATAAAAAAATTTGTTTCAAGGAAATTTCTTATTTTTATTAGTGTTTTATAAATCGAATTTTTTGTTCATTTCAAATAAAATTTTCATAAATATCGCCAACGCAGTTCGTTAATGAATATTTTTCTTTATTTAAATCCATTTTTTTCTCATCAAATTTAATTAAAATATTTGTTTATTTTATTATTTTTAGGAGATTTTCTCGAGTTTTTTAGCTTAAAAACAAAGGAAAGCGTTTCGTTTCTAAGAAATCTCTTCGATCGATGAAATGATCGCTTAATGATGTTAACGATTAATTTTTATTATATCGCTTACTTATCTTAATTATTATTTAGGAATTTCATTATTATCATTATCATTGTTATCATTTTCACTACTAATTACTATTATTCTTCTTCATCATCTAACAGCTCGGTTGCTGCTCCAGTTAGCTCATTTGCCGAATAAATTGAAACATTTCCAATCAAAGGCTCTCGACTTGAGGTCATTCCTGAAAATAACTAAAACTAACCACTCTTCTTTCCATTGTCTAAGCCTATATATATGATATATAACTAAGCTACATATATTATTAACATTATTATTATTTTACTTGTTATAGCGAAAAAATTTTGAATAAATAAAACGAAAAATAAAATCGAATTTTTTGGCGATCATCAAAGAAACTTTTTTAAAAAAATTTTTCCAAATTTGCATATTAATAATTCTTAAAAGAGAACAATAAGTTTAAATGTCATTTAAAGTGGAAATGGAAAAGAAATTAAAAAATAATTGCTGACGCGATGCTCTAAAAAAATTTGCTTTCCTATAAGCAACAATTTTCTTTTCCTTATCATTTCCTCTTATCACAAACTCCTATTTCTTATCACAAATCGAATTGGTTCCATCAGTTACAACTTTCTCGATCCAGTACTGTATTTCAATACTCCAATGCTCAAACTTTCTATATTCTTACGCATCACGCCATTATAACTGAGTTAATCGCGACAGAGACAGAGGTGTAGCTCTGCATTTCATTTCCATACAGTGATTGATATTTACATTTTACAGTGTTTACAATATTTGGAATGGATTCCTCAGTGTATTTGTCCATAAACCTTAATATAACTGGAAATAGCTGAGCGCTATATAATTGCAATAAAGCAAACAAAACGGCTTTGAACGACTCTCTCACAAATTTCTCTCAGATTTTTTTACATTTATAACTTCGATTTCTCCTTTTTTTTCGGTGAAATGAAATCGGAATTATTCAATTCTATTCGAGTCGAATGTATTGCAGCATTAATAAACTCGTAAATCAGATTATTTATAAATGTGGAGTTTGCGAAATTTAAGTCGCGAGAAGTGGCAACAAATGCATTTTCGAGAAGTCCTCTTAAACATTTCAATTGGTTGGCTATATTGTAAATTCTATTAAAAAATTGTCAATTCTAGAAAAACTTTGCATAGAAATTTAATTGAAAATGCAATTAAATTAGCTGAAAAATGCTTAAATTTGGGAAAAAAATTTGCTATTTATTGAATTTTCGAAATCATCAATTTTTCTTCTCATTGAACAAATTAGTTTTGTAAAATTAAAATGAAAAAATATTTGCGAAGAAAATTTGTAAAAATTGTTTCAAATATGAAAATAATTCATAAAAAATTTTAAACTTATTTCTTTTAACCTTATTTCAAAAATATTTAATGGAAAAATTTTGAAAAATGCATTAAATTTACGGAAAAATTTGGTTTGCTCAGTGTTGCTCATTGCAGAGCAGCGGTGGTGAGGTTTCACATTTGGCAAAAGTGAATCTTACCTTCAAAAACCTAGGTGACGCTGGTGATTACTCATATCGCTAAGTGGTGATCTGATAGAATTTGTCTGGCTCGATAAGCCAGCAGAGTAAGTCTAACCAACATAATGAGCGCTTTTAGAAATAATAACTTGTTTGATATTCAAAAGAATGAAAAGAAAATAATTTTATTATCATTAACACCACTGTTAACATACGTAATGAAGTGGAATGATATTATATAAATAATATGAAAACTTTTTTTTCAAAGATTAAAAATTCTATTTGCAAAGAATTTTTAGATTTTTTGGCAAAAGATAATAAAAACAAAAATGATTCGCTAAATTGTTATTTTTATTTTTATTATTCATATTGTTGATGCTGATAAAATACCTATTTTTATCAACTGATTTCATTGCCGGTTGATGCAGTGCTGGACTTACCTTGGATCCACTCTAATCCCAAATGGCCAGGCAAATCGTAACCCGGATAACGGCAGCTAGAAATATATTTTTCCGGTTGCCCTTTATGGAGTCGTCATGAAATCACCATAAAAACGGAAGTCCGCCTCTAGCCGCGATCCGTTCGATCTTGCTATATTGCTAAGAAACATGGTCAATGAGAATGGAAAATATTAAGAAGCTATTAGTTTTTGACCACTCATGTCTAAGGTACATTCTACCTCCGAGCAGATAAAATCGCACATGATTGTATACACCTTTGCTCAAATACCAACTGCATTAATAATGTTATCATAGAGCGTAGCCTTCGCTGGTTAGGGCACGTTCTCCGTCGTCCATCACAGGAGTTGATGCATATTTCCTTACTTGCTAAACCGTGTGATGAATGGCGTTAAAAGCGTGGTGGGCCAATCAAGACCTGGACTGATATAGTCAGGAAAGATTTCGAACGCATAGGGGGACCAGCGATGTATGGACTTAGACGATGGAAAAAGGAATAGCTTCTATTACTTTATTACTAACGATGGCGTCGGACCGGGCAGCTTGGAAATGTCTTACTCTTATAGCCAGCGGGGCCAGCCAGCAATGGTGAAAGATGGCTCTCTTCCTAGAAGAAGAAGAATATTCATATCGTAAAATTTATTATTTTTTGTTTTTTAGTTTTATTTATTAATTTGTTTATAAAACAATTTTATTGAGATATTTTAAAAATTTAGTTTTTATTTTTGTTCTTTATTTTTTTCTATATTTTTGTTGATTCTGGCATTTTGGATGAAAAAAATTCCATAATTTAGTTCGCATGCCTTTAGCACTGTGCTCACGCTCTTTTTCTTAGAGTCAAAAAAGCGAATTTTTTTGAATTATTCAAATTCAAATTTAATACGGAAGGATGTGGTGTCTGGTATGTTCGCGCCGCTTGGAAGCGTCTTACCCTTGTAGCCGTTGGAGCCAGCCTAAGCAGTAATGGTGAGGGCTGTTAGAACAAGAAGGAGGTGCCTGGCATGTGCTACCTTATGGACCCGAAGTGCAACATCGGAAATACCTCGAAGAATATGAACGAAGCGTCTTAAAAAGAGTGAGTGACCCGCAAACTTATGATCTGGAAGTATGGGTTTTAAAGATTCTCCAAGTGACAAATCTCGCGAATCAGATAATCTCATGCATAACGCGAGAGAAAAACTTATGCATTTAGCGAAGAACTTTGCTGCTTTATATGCTATCGTATTGAATAATCATCAGCGATGAGGGAAATTATGAACGAGAAACGCGAACTCCACTCGAAGTTATTGTTCGAGAACTACTACTGCTGGATCGATCCATTGTAGCTTTCTAAGCCTTGGTGCAACAACAAAGTAAATTAATAAATAAAAACTAGTGTGTCAAAAAGCGTCTATCATCGTTCCGCAAGGCAAAGCTAGGCCACCTCGCATGGCTGCAAAAATCTGCCCAGCTGTCTATCGAAGTCCTCTTTCATTCATTACCTTTTCTAAGTCTCTAACTGACTGACAGTTGTCATTTCTTTCGCTCTCATGGCGATTTCCAGCAAAAGAAACACTTGGAAACGTTTCGAAAAATATTGAAAATTTTTCAGCAATTCATTGGTTGAGAAACTCGAAGCAAATAGAATAGAAGCATCGCACTGGTAAAATTGTGTTCAATCCAATGGTACTTGTTTTTTCATTGCTTTTTTCAAAATCGTTTTATCGTTGTGATTTATTATTGCAAAACATAATAAAATAACAAATAACGTAATAATCTAATTATAATTAAAATTAATTAATCAAATATCGAACAAGGCGATCGATGTTACCACATGTGAGATTATCGGAAGGGCCGCATTTCTCACGTTGGCGGCCATAGGGCCACGTTATCGCCAGGGAACTCTTCCTCGACCCGCTCATTTTATTTAAATTTGCATTTTTACTCGTTTTAACTTTACTCGTTTGATGGGATTGCGTGTGGTTTGTTTTGCGATTCTTCATGCAATCTTATTTTTTGTTGTTGAAATATTATTAAAGTGTTTTTATTAAACTTCGACTTTGAACTCTCCAAGCGTTCTATTTTAAAATTGATCTATGAACTTTGAACTTTGCTTTATTCTGCATTCCAAGGTCCTGGTGGTGGTGGGTCCTCGTGGTGACTCACCTACACTTCTTTCGGTCGGTCCCTAGCATAGTTTCAAACAAGCCAGAGGAGGGAACCTAACCAGTAGTTTCCAAAAAATCCAGCAGTTGGGTTGGTGAAATTTGCTATGCGGGATGTCCTTTCGGATCGTTGCACATTTTTCAGAGACTTGCCTTTTCCCCAGTGGTATATTCTAACATTTGCTAATTTTCGTGGTAAATATTTTAAATGATATTTGATTGATAATTGATAAGTATTTTAATGCTAATCTGCTAATTAGAGACATCGTTGATATTTTTGATAATAATTTGTCTCCAAACTTGAATTTTTCAACTTAATAATTATTTTATAGTTATCAGCAGAGGGAAGTTACTGAATTTCTTCGCGCTTTATTATAATAAAACAGCGATGAGTGCTTTTGTTTTGTAATACTATATATTTGAGCGTAGAATGCTTGTGAATAGCCATTCTTTCATGTCTTTTAAATTTTCTCTTGATTTTCCAAATTAATTTGTGGGAATACGACGACGTTTATTTCAATTAATTATTTATTATCAATTATTCTAAAATATATTTAATTGAAGATGAATGCTGAAAGTAATGTAAGCGAAAAACCGTTACTTTTGCGCATTAAAGGAAAATTATATGATGTGGCACTATTTGCGAATAAACATCCTGGTGGACGAAAAGTCAGCAATTTCAGTATTCATTATTTCATATAAAATAATAATATTTAGTTTAATTATTTAATGGATAATTCTGTCCGAGTCAATGAATTTTCGCGGAATTTGTTCAGTTTTTTTCTAAATTATCAAAGATTCATTGTTATGGTACGGGCAGTTCTATTCCAGGGGCGCTTCTTATTTGACTAGTTCCACGAGTACAGGGGTGAAGAATATATTTTTAAGCTTCTCACTCCATGCGTGAAATCATTTAAAGGCAGTAAAATAAAATATTTTATTTGATTTTAGATTTTTATCTGAAAATTTGATAAATTTGGTAATTATAAGTAGCACTGTTGCCTCGTTCCCTTTTGCTTATTTTTTTATTTATTTTCAAAAGGAATTAAAAGAAATAGAATAAAAGTGGATTATGATTTCTTTTTAAAAAAATTTAATTTATAAATTGCATTATGGCTTGAAATATCAACAGAGAGTTCAGAAATATCAACAGAAGAGAGTAGCATCAGGATACAAATGTCTAAAGAATGGTAGAATTGTAGTTAGGTTCATACGAGGTTGGGTTTAATAGATTCAGTTTGTCTCTTCAGTCTGTTTGTCTCTCTAAGGTATAATCATCAAATAATTGGTGGATAATTTTATTATATTTTAGTTTTTTCCAGGTGCTGGATCGATTAGCTGGCGAAGGCGTTGATGAATATATGGTTGGGATTAAACGTATTTTGGGTGTTAAGCATGAACATTCTGATGCTGCATATGGTTTATTGGAGCGATATTCGATAGATAAATGTCATGCGATTACAGTAAATGATTACTTCAGTAAACTGAAAAAAAACTAAATGACATCGTGCAATCACAGTTTTAATTACTTATCCATATATTTGAAACTATTTTATATTGGAGCTGTTTAGATCCACCCATCTTTCCAGTATCATTGATTTCTTTTCATTATTGATGTTTTAAGCATCAAAATTAGAATCGATTTATTGAATAGGAGATTTTTTAAAAGAAATGAAAATTACAGAATAAATAGGTATATATTCATTTGATAAGACATAAAACTCGGTGGATTGTGATTTCGAATCCTGTCATTGCTGCCTTTTTTTTCTTTCTTTTTGTTGGTTTCGATATTTTGATATTGATATTAATATTTGAACAAACTATTTTCCTTATTTTACAGGACGTTGATGAAATGCTTACGGGTAAACCTATGTTATCGAAAGTTGGTACTTTAGGTGATCGTTATTGGACTTGGATTCATCAACCATATGATGGAGTTCTTCGTCTTTTTGAATCAGATTTGTTAGAAATTTTTACAAGAACATATTGGTGGGTGATTCCAATTTTTTGGATGCCGCTCGTAATATTTTTTACTATAAAGGCTTATGCAGTTCTGTTTCCAAAGTATGGTTAGTATTTATTTATTTATGTATTAATGTAATGATATAATAATAGTATAAATTAATTAATAATAACATTTAATATACCATTTAAACAGATGTGCAGCGAGACATTTGTAAAATAAAAATCATAGGAATCATAACAATAATTTATTTTCCCTAAAAAAGCATTTAATTCAAAAAATGAATTTTTTATCTATAATTTTTAAGGCATATTTTATGGACTGCTTTTTTGGATGTTTTTTTTTGGATTAGGTATTTTATTATGGACACTACTGGAATATATTCTACATCGCTTTGCATTTCACTGGCAGCCTGATCCAAAATCGCCAAATCAAATCATCTTTCATTTCTTGTTACATGGTCTTCATCATAAGGTTATTTATTTGTTTAATGTTTTGCATTTCCTTGGAAATTATGGAAGGAATTTATTTATTCTTTGCAATTATCTTTTATAGAATTCAGAACTGTCTGGGTCTTTATATATAAATTTATGTTTGTATTTTTTAATATTTATAGACACCAATGGATGGACAACGTCTCGTTTTTCCTCCTCTTCCTGCCATTCCAATTGTTACCTGCTTTTACTTTTTTTATGTCTCGTTTTTGCCCTACCCCATTTTTAACTGTTTTGTTGGTGGGAAATTGTTTGGCTATGTAATTTATGATCTTACTCATTATTATCTTCATCATGGTAGTCCGGCACCAAAAAGTAATCTGCATTATCTTAAAGTATACCATTACAATCATCATTTCAAAGATTTTAATCTTGGTATGTTTTCAAGATGGTTTATACTTTCGAATTTTTTTGAATATTTGAATTTTTCTGTGTATCGGTTTATTTATTTTATTTGAATTTGCAGCTTTCGGCATATCCACTCTTTTATGGGACCACATATTCGGTACAGTTGGAATGGGTCCTCTTTGAAAATTATCATTTATCATTTATGGTATCTTCGATTTTCTTTTCTCTGTAAATTCTTTCTTAGAAAAAATTGTTACCAAAGACATAAAATGATGATTGTTTATGATTGTTTTCGTCGTATTAAGCGTTTCATTTTGCAATATCTCTTGTTGCTTGTTGTTTTTATTAAAATCTATAAATAAAATCTTTATTTCAGTCAAACTCTTAGATGAAAAATTATTCACATTTTATACTCAACTATTATATATTTTTCCTTATATTTATATTCAGATTTACAATGTGTTTTTGGTGTTTGCTGCTGGTTTATTTTTTTGTGGCGAAATTAATCATATTTCATCATCGATTTTTTAAAATTGTACTTATTTTTTTGAATCTTATGAATATTTTAAATGGAAAATGCTTAATATCGGCTATAATTTCACCAAAATTTGTTTTCTCGAAAAATTCTTATTTTTTCAATTTCAAAGGTCTTTCAATTTTATAGTGTCTTTTTTTAGCTGTAGTGGTTATAACGTTATTTTAGGAAAAAGCATTGTATTGTCTTTTAGGTTGTCAATTTTATCTTTCGCAGTTTTTTTTTGTAGGAAAATATAAAATTTTTGGCATTGTCAAGTTTTTCATCATGAGGAACAATTTTTCTTCAGTATTCAACGGCAAAATAATGCAGTTAAAGTCAATGATTTAAGCATTCGATATGTAGAATTTTAATTTCGAGTGATGCTGGTGACTCGTTTACTGTACCGAAATGTACTGCACCGAAATAGCTCTGGCGAAAGCTGCTTATCCTAGTATTAAGGAAGTATCGAATATTTGCGTAATTATAAGTGTTTCCGGACCCGCTGGTTTATGCATATTGGGGATAATGCCATAATGACAGTAGAATGAATCATAAAATGCCCCATTGTTTTTCAAATCATAAATGTTATTCAAAATAAAATATGGAATTTCGAGAAAAATGTTGATTTTACTAAAATAGTAGAGAAAATAATGATTATGATAATAATGAAAAAAATTATTTTATTAAAATACTAAAATAATATTTATTAAAATAGGTGAAATGAAAAAATGGTACAAAGTTGTACAACCATATAAATAAAATTTTCTGATCTTTTTTCGTCAGTTTTAATAAGCCTATCTTCAGTGATTTGGTAGCTCTATACTACTGAATCTTCATATATATTTCTGCATCACGAGTTCCAGCACCACAGATAACTATCAAAGTAACTTGTTAACTGAAATGATTTCAGCCGCTCGCTTTGCTGGCTTATCAGGTCAGACGAATTTTGCCAGAGGTTGCTTGGTGATAAAAATACAAGTGAATCGCAAGGCCCTTCGATTTTTGAAAAATAAGTTTGCCCTATCGGGAATTAAATTCTGGTGTCGGTGCTTCGAAAAGCAATAATGTTCCATTGTCTCATTCTTCCTCTCTTCCTTTCTTCTCAATTGAAGTATTGAAGTAATTGGATAATTAAATAATGAAATTAGAAAGTATTAAGGCACCGATGGTTGAGCCATATATTCCACCGAAAATCAAAGGTATATTGCGCAATGAACCTGTCATTTAAAGTGAAATAAGGATAGTTGAACTAGCAACCTCCATTCATATTCCCAAATGATTCAGTGATGATAAAATTCTCATCTAAATGTCTCATCCTAACTCTAAAATTAACCAAAGAAGCCAGAAGTATCAGAAGACGGCGATGAACGATGACTTTGGCGTATTCATGCGACATAAGTTGCTGCATGCTATTTAAATGCAAATATTTTCATAAGATAACGTTTCGTGCATAAAAATTTGCAATAACTCGGAACGTATCATTTCTTTATCACTTGACTAATCAGATTTGCATGAAATTTTTTCCGTTTATTTCTTCTCCAAGCTTGCGCATAACAATTACTGCGATATTATTTGGCAAGTGCCGTGGATATTTATTTATAGAGAGCTTGATTTTTGCTTGCTCCTTTTTTAATTTATCTGGTTTGCTTAATTATTTTATTTTAAAAGTTTATCGTTGTTACCATGGCGAGGTATCGATCTCTCTCCCTCTCATATTCATCATCACAAAAAATATTTGAATAATAAATACACTAATACATTTATCGGATTTTCAAAGTTATAGTTTTTTAAGGGGTTAAGATTAATTATTTTTAGAAAATCCTTCTAAATCTCATTTTATTTCATTAAATTTACCATAATTTTATTGTCCTAAAATAATAAAAATATAATATACTATACTTATCGTATAAAAAAATTTTATTTTTTCAACCAAATATCGGAAAAACCGAATAAGCATTTTTCCATGCTTAAAATCGTGAACAAGATTACATCCGGTATTTTTGAATGCAAATTTTCTTTGTGGATACTGCCAATTTGTAAAGAAATTATACATATAATTACGATTTAAAATCTTTCTTTCCTTAATAAACAAAAATTAGAACGTGTTTATTTGGCTTTAGTTTTGTTATTTGGGCAGTTTGTGATTCGGTCGATTCTAAGATTGGGTCGGTGAGTTTGTCAGTCGGTTTACTGGTCAGTCAGTTAGTCAGTCATTTTCTGCATCAAATATTAAAAATTATGCAAATAAATTAATATTTTTTCATGGATATGACGGAATTGTTGCAAATTTTCGAAATAAATAAAAATACTTTATGAAAATACAAATTAAAAAAAAAGCAAAATATAAATGCAAAAAAAGAATCCGAAAAATGATTTTCATTTAAATTTTGGAATTTAAAATTTTTTTAAATTTAGAATAAATTTTGGATTTAAAAAGTAACTATGAATTGGACACATTCTAATCCATACTCGTATCGATGGTTGTACCAAATAATCAAATAATCTAAGTAGCATAGGCAGTTGTTTTTTGGAATGTCGACCAGATAAATTTCAACCGTAAAAAAGAACTTTTAGCGAAAAATTAAATTAAATTTGTGTTAAATTTAAAAAATTTCTTTGTTTGGCTGATGACTGTTTGGTTGAACCCCAGTGGTGTCAATGGTGTGTTCGTATCGCAATTCCATCTTCAAATTTAAAGTCTTTGATAGTTTCACGAGGCGAATTAGGTTGTGCTGAACAAATAGATTCAACACTCTCTGCCAAGTTCATTGTCAATTTTTAATTTTGTAGTGGCGTTCAGATTTAAAAAAAGATGAACGAAATGTATTCGAAATGTATTAGCATAATTTAAAATTTGCCCTTCAGCGAAGGTTGATTTTCCAGAAGAAGGTTGCCTCGAAATTTTCTGCCAATTCTGAATCTCTTAACATGATGAGGATTTAGAATAAAAAAACCTACCTCTCTTATCATTTATATTGTTTTATTTAAGTTCGGTTTCAATCGAGTAACTTTCACTAAAACGAGTGAAATTTGTGCCCGACGGATGCAATGGAGAATAAATTAAGTTTTGAACTGCTTGATGGTGAATTTGTGCAACAAGATAGAGTGTGCTAGAACGATGTGAATAATGTCCAGCGAAAATATATTTTTCTGACATGAGTTATCGAATGTTTTTCCATGTAAATTCTCGGAATTTTTTCTAATTTTATCAATTCAAACATGCTAATCCACAAATATGCATCTCTTCATGCAGCATTCATTCAAGCAGCATATATTTGCTATATTATACTCTTGTAAATCAAAGTCACAAATCTGGAGTTGTCGGCACGTAAATTTGGGTGAATAGTAAGGTGTGCATCTTTGAAAAGTAAAAGTCCTCGTTAATCAAATTTCACCGAACTAGGTTTTTAAAATGCATTAAGCTAAGTTTTTTTAAAAATACTTGAAGTATTTCAAAGTATTGAATCATTTTTCTTAAATTATCAGATGGTGTTTGTCTGGAATATAAATGGAATTGCGAATAATTCAGCCGTTTGGGTTACTGCACCTGCTTCTTTTTCGCTTCGGAACCACATTTTTAATTTAATATTTAATGATCTCTGTTAATGGGTTTTTTCGCTGGTTATCCTCGTAAAAAACATCGTAATAAAAATCCCAATGTTCGCTCAATGATTTAATTTTTTTTTAAATGCTAATCCTTACTTAATATTTCTGGTTGGGCTGCGGTGTTTAATTGTGCACTTGACCATCACGGCTCTTCCTAAAACACCAAAACACGCCAATACTTTCATGTTTCGTTTCATTGGTGCCTCTTGTATTTTTGTATAATCGTTTGGTGCTATTTATTACTTTGTAAACTCAAATGATACTCCGTATTTTTTCCTTTGATCCATTTTTATAATCTTATTTCTAGCAGCATATTTCACACTTTCAAATATATTTCTTTAGCTCAGTAATTATCAGAAAAGTAAGTAAGATACAAAGTAAGTAAGATACAAAATTGAGGACTCAGCACAAATGATGACTTACCGGAGAGTCATTTAAAAGAAAGAGAAAACAAAGTGAATAGTAACAATTAATCGGATTTAATCGCATTTCAGCTTTAAAAAAAATTACTTCACCTTTTTCAGTGGCATTTTAAATAATTTAGCTTAGCATTTCATGAAAATTTCATGCAACTCGATTTAAAAACAAAGTTAAGTTAGATTAAAGCAGGTGATCACCAGTACTACCCTAGGCTTTACTTTTAATGCACCAAGAAAATCCAAGAAAACATTATTTTCGATAAGTGAAGCAAAAAAATTCTAATGAGATCATTAGGAATTTCAGCATGATAAAATTCCATGTGAACTTACTCCATCTGGTGATATTCCTCATTTTTCACAACAAAACTTCGTTGGAAATGAATTTTAATAACGAAGATTTCGATCCGTTGAATGCTCATGGTGGAATTTTTCGGTCGTTTAAATGGACACGGGAAGAGCTAAAGCAAATCAGTTTGCATCATGCTGTCGCTGAATATGATAAGCTTATTAATCTTATGAAAGTAATACCTCTCCACAAAATGATTTTCCTTATAAACAACTGATATAAGTCAAATTTTGAAATTTTAGGCAAAGCTTCAGCAGTCAAAAGAAATTCCAACTAGTGGCAGATTGAAAATTGAAAAATTTCTTGCTCAAAATGAACCGCCACCAGCTGTTATTCGCTTATTAGATCCATATGACAAAAGCAGTGTACGGTTTTTAATAATTTTTCATCTTATTTAAAACGTTAATAAGCAAAAAAAAATCTTTCGGTGCGTGAATGATTTAGTGGATTGTTCCTATCACTTCTCAGCATCGATGCTGTGGTTCTACCCTTAATTGTTGCAAATCTATTTTCCGAGAATTCGGGTGGTGCTGGTGGCCCACCCGCAGTCCCAAAGCTGCTGGAAAAAATTTACCTGATCTAATAAGCAAGCCAGAAATGGTTCTCTTCTTCAGAAAACTCTTCAGAAAAAAGATTTTCCAAAATTTTTTGCATTCTTTATTTCATCATATTATATGCGGAAATCACAGAGCTTTAACAATTTATTCAGATCAAGGCATTGCACGAAATTGGTGAAATTGGTCGCGCAATGGACTTTGTATTGCATAGGCTTCGGATGCTTTCGCCTGAAGAGCAATCTATTGTACTTAAATATTTCACACTTAAATAATTTCTTTGTGAAAACATAGTCATTGTCGTGAAAGAGCAAAAGACTATTGGGTCGTGCCGTTTCTGCTTCTTGCATTCATAAAAATTACCTTATCAATATTCGTTGATAGGGTAGACTGCTTGCTGCAATTCAGACCCCATAGTATTCTTTAACTTCCGCCGTTTTGCGACATTTTTTATAATCAAAAGATTTTGAATTAAAATATTTCATACTTGTTAAAAACACTGAAAATACTTGACACATATGCTGGGTACAAAGTAAGCAAACGAGATACCAAAAAAATGTAGGGGAGAATATTAATGACCAATTATTCTACAGTTTTGAACTTCCATTATTAGCTCTCTGTTAATAAGTAAATCATTTTCGGCTCCTAGTAGCCATATAGATCACCGAGGTAATCTATTTTTGATCTTTAAGTGTAGTGGTGAATTTTTCATCTCTCTAACTGAGCCTGTCCATCTTGTTACTGGTCATTCCCCATTTTACTTTCACTTTACATTTTCTAATAATAATGCTTTTTCCAGAGAGTCACTAAATCGTCGCATAATGCATTTAAAAAAGAATAATTTGAGCAATTGTGGACATTTGTGCCCGAGTAAAATATCTGTTGGTCTATTCGATAAGCCTTCTGTTTTCTCGGCACTTTATGATATTCTCAAGAGTTAAGATAAACTCCAATATCAAAATTCAAAAGCAATACTTTTCCTCTGTTGCTTATTTTAAACCCAAGTCCCGCATAAAGTTCATAAGTTTATAAAATGTGGCTTGCACGATTCTAATTTTTGCCAAATTGTTTGGCAGATGAAGGCATTGATTATCCAAGACTCTCATACTTTAAATAAAATAAATATCAGTTTGCATATTCCGTGACAGCTTATTCTTTTACTTTCGTGGCTGATCCCAAAATATAGAATTCTAGGGCTGGTTATTTTACCTAATTGTTGTCATCACCTTCTTTATATTCTTTATATTTTAGTTTGCATTTTTTCACTGTGCGGTTTTCACTAAGGCTTGGAGATCTTTTGCATTTTCCGGAATATCATTTCCATAGCTTTTTCCGATTTTTTTGAACATCTTTACACTATTCTCTTATAGACTGAATAAACAATGAGAGAATAAGAATCCTTGTTAGATTTTTTTCCAAATCGGATCCAGTCTGTTTCGCTATGTTTTGCCCATATTGTGGTTGCTACGCATAAGTTTTCCAAGACAATGAAATATTCCGCATTTTTGCATTTGCATTTGCATTTTTCCTACATGTATTCCATAGTTTGACATATTAACCAATGTTTTATTATAGTGTGAGCTACTGGAAGAAATATGAAGAAAAATTTGAAATTTTTATTAAGATAGATTAATTATTCTTTCTAAAATAACTTCGTATTTTATGATAAATAAAATTCCTTTAAATTCTTTCGAAGGAATTTAACAGAAAATGCAACATTAGACTTTTCTAAGAACATATATTACTTGCTCGATTTTAGTGAAATCAATCTTGCCTTCAAATACATTTGTATTCATAGGAAGAGAATAATGGAAACTTCCAAGAAATGCATCAATCAGTTCAAAATCTGCGATAAAATTATTTCAAAAACCTTATCCCCGAATCTGAGCTTTAATTAAGAAAATAAAAATGTCCGACCCATACGCCTCATGCGGTTGTCAAAGCTCCATTAGTCTCACGAAAACGATTAAATATTTCACTAGTTTTATGCATTTTATATAAAAAATAAATGGAACTTTTTTTAACTCAACTAAAACTAAACTATACATTATGTTGTACGTAATCCAAGACAGCTGCTCTTCTTCTAATGCGGTCTACGGAAACCAAGATTGGATACTCTTACTTCAAGGATTTTAAAAAAAAGAAAAAATTTTAAAGCTGTCTACTTGACAGCTAATATAGAACCCTAAAATAGAACCTTCGAATAGCTAATCTTAACCGACCATATACTCGATGAGCATTAAAGATAAGCGCATCTTGTCCTGTCGGAATGCCAAGATATAGTAGTCCGCCTTGTTTTAATAAGCAACGCATTTTTTGAACTTCTCGAATATCACCAAATTGTTTTGCCATTGTCAAAGCATGATAAAATGTTGAGGGTGGTTAGAAATTATTTTATGATAATCAACAGTATAAACCTAAAATAAAACGAATTCTCATCAAATTTTGCTCTATGAATGCAAGTCACAAAAGTCGAGGTTAAGATGATATCTGGATGAATACTGGCTATTTTTCATGATCTCAGCCTAATAAGTTATAAGGCAAACGTTTATAAGGCAATTATATTACCCCTCTTATATTCACAACTCCCTTATTCATATTTTGCTGCGGTTACTTAATTTACTTTTTTAGCTCCATTTCGAAGGCATATAGTTCAACCCAACTGGTATATTGGGATCTAATTATTATCCCTGTTAAATCATTAACGCTGTGTAGCAATGTTGCCCAGTGCACTGCTCCTATAATAGAAAATTAAATATACTGTAGTAAATATATTGTAGTAATTTGCATGCCATGCATCTTATATCTATTCTCTTAAAAATGCGTTATGATGTTGTAGGGAAGATTCAGATTCTTTTCTCATCACAATTTGGTTTAAACTCAGAGACTCGCTAGCCTTCATTTTCGATCCATCTCTTCATGAAGGAATGAACGATGGTAAAGTGGTTTATAAGAGAATTCAAGTCGAAATTATCGTAAATTTTGAAAAAAAACAGTGGAATTGAACTTCTATAATACTTAAGAAAAAGTACGATAGGTAGGAAAAAACATGGAGAACTAAATTAAAACAGCGTCAGCAATTTGCCGATCTGAAACTCGATAATTACTTATTTTCACGAATATTTTAATTATAATAATAACGGTTCTTTAACCACTAAATTTTTATGGTACGCAGCTTCCAAAAGAGCGCATTTGTATGAGGTGATATGCTTCAAGTTTGAGCTTTTAAGCCTCAAATAAATGAATATTTACCTCCTTGTGACCGTTGCTGGGGGTGGATGTGATTTCAAATCATTTTTAATTTTTTTTCCATTCCAGAAATTATCCTCTTTTGGTGATTTGTTATCAAAATACCTTCAATAAAATTGCATTTAAAATTAAGAGAATCTCAACATTAAAAACATTTAGAGAATGCTGAGGATTCATCTGTTTTTTTACCTCTAAAATATAATATTGTAAAATGTACTTATCTTAGTAGCCTATGGAACCATTTAAATCTAGAATAATAATGCATAGAAGTCGAAGGAAAAACATTTATACTGTTCAGATTTTTTCAGAAATTCTTTTTCATAAATTAGATCAAGTTAAAACTCGGCTGAACTAAATTTTTCATAAATACCAGCTCCCAAAGACACTGTGGTTGTTCTTGGTGAATTCATTCCAAAGATTAGATATTTCTGAAATCGGCTTATAACTTTCGTTATAAATCTGTGTAATAGCCAACCATACGGAGAAAACCTGAAAATAATCGTTCATATAGGAAAGAACTGATTTATCGCCGAGTCACAACAAAACGATAATACCGCTCAGTAATACCGATTCCTGCTTTCCTGCTATTTAAATGTCGATAGTGGGGTTTTAGTGGAGTGAACCTGTTCAAGAATCTAAGCTGATGACCCAACTGCATTTCTATCGATAAATAACTCTCTGGCATTTCTATCGATAAATAACTCTCCGGCATTTCTATCGATAAAAATTTGTTTGGACAAATAAGCCACGGGAACGAGCCTAATTAAAAATGAGCGCTTTTAGGAAAGTACTTCAATGATGATGAAACGGTAGCATAGGATGATTCAAGTGCTAGAAAGATTGTCCATTTTTCTGAAAATATTAGGAATTTTGGAATTCCTTCGCTTTGGAATTCCTCATTTTCCTCATTGAATTCCTACTCATGTTTCATATTTCATTTAATTTATTCGGTCAAATCATCCAATATGCTCACATTGTTGACATTCCACCTTAAATTATCCAATTTTTTAAATTAGAGATAGTTGTAATTATTAATTATTATTTTAGATATAACCGCATAAGAACTTGGCGATAATTTCCAAAGAAAAGAGGCTTAGGTTGTCGAGAATTTTCTCGAAACTATGAATCATTGTTTATAAAAATCAAAAGGTCATTTTTGGCTTGCTTCTTCCTTTTAAAACGTTGTGTGGGAGTGGGTTTTTTTTGCAATATAGTTTTTTTTTTTTAAACTCACGTTTTACCTAAACCATTGTCCCTATATTCGATAAAAATAAAAAATTATCATATTGTTGTGGTGTGACAGCCTTACAAACCCCGTTCAGTCTAAATGAAAAAGTCACAACATAGGTTTCATTATGTTATATTTTCATTGCGCTAACACCATTTCTTTCAAGCTATTTATAATCGTTTTTAAAATAATGATTCAGTACTTTAAATCATAATGAAATTATTTCCTTGATTCGCATTCTAACGCTATTTTGTTGCAGCTTCATGAAAACCAACTTGTTTTCTTACTTCATCTCAAATTCAGTTCTATGTTCTTGGTACCCTTTCCAAACTCCCTTGTATTTTTTTATCACTGCTCTATTGTTGCTAACACCACTTACTTCCATCTACTGTCACAAATTTCTTTCCATATAACCCCTTTAAACTATCGTACTTAAATACACCACTGTGAAAGCTATCAATTAAAATATTTCCTTGTATTACCATACATCGAGTTCCGCGTCACATCGTCGTTCTATTCTCGGAGCTGACCGCAAATACCGTCGAGGAATTAGTATAAGCTGAGGTCTAAATCTTTTAATATAATTATTTTCTTCTATCTATATATATTCATATTGTACTTTTCTCCTTTTACTTTATTTATTTTATTTTAATTTTATCATTTCAAGTTTCAGAAATTTATTTAACCTTTTTTGATAAAAGATATATTTTATCCACTTCTAATTTTTTTATCAATTTTTTTCATTTTTTCAATAATTTTTTTTTACATCGAAATAACTAACCTTTAACTAACCTTTCATAGTTTCACAGTAAGTTTCGGTTTATCAATTAAAATGATAGCAAAATATTGATAATAATTATATAAGAAAATAAATAAGGTTATGGAAATAATGGTAATTTTTGAAATTTTATCAACGTTAGAAATCGATTTTAAAAATTTCGCCATTTATATAACAATTCACAAGAACAGAACGATTGAAATCCACATTAACAAAAGAATAATGATGATGCATGTGAACGAATCTTTGTTGAAATAATCTTATTAGCACAGCTGATAACTTTTTTATCACTTTTAATCTACAGATTACCATTATACTTTTTATTCGAATTTTAGTCGTAAATTTTGTAATTTATTGGTCATTGGGAAAATTAGATTGAACGAATATAAGAAGAGTTACATCCTTTTTTTTATTTTTTTTCACTTCCTTTATTTCACAGTTTTAAAACAAATATTGTCAGTAAGAAAATGCTGCTTGATGACCACCACCAAGATTCCTGGCGATCATATACACCTCCAAAGCAATCTATTTAACCTAACCTGAACTTTCAAGTCTATCGGCTGCTGTGCATTTATTTCCACGCTTATGGTCATCCTCTCCTTTTCTTTTCTTCCATTTTTTATAGCAATAGAGCCTTTTCAAAGTTTTGGATTATCACATTAGTTAGATTGTCATATTCAATGGAAAATAATTTCACTACGGTTATTATCGAGTGAGATCTGTGGGAAATATTTCTTAATAAAAACTTGAATATTTTCTATTAAAAAATATGACCGAGTTGTTTAAGCTATGTTCCGTCGCTCATCATAAGAATTGACTCTTATTTCTCTAAATGTTAAATCATCTTACGGTAGAGATTCAGCCAGACCTGGACAGACAAGAGTATAGGTGGTATAGTATACTCGCTGAAGAATGCGCTCGCTTCACTTGTTTTTATGGAGTAGGATCGAAAAACTTGGAAACATCTTATTAGTCACCAGCGGAGCCACCTAAACCACCTAAAATGCGATTTACTGGAAGAAAAAAATGAGAAAAATTTCGAGAAAAACGAGCTTTTGTTAAATCAACATTTATCAAATTGATTAAATATTAACCTACTTTAAATGCTTTTTAGCTGATTAAGCAATTAAATAAATAAAAATAAATTTTTCTTTAAATATAAGGACGATTTCTTGATTTTTATATGAAAAAAATCTAATTACAAAGACGAAATCAAGTAAAAAGCGTTAGATTTTTTTAAGAACATAAACAATTTGCTCGGTTTTAGAAAGGTCAATTTTATCTTCAAATATATTTGCACTCATAGGAAATGAATAGCGAAAGTTTCCAAGAAATGCATCAATGAGTTGAAACCCTGCAATAAAACTGATAATTAAAATAAAAATTATTCCAGAATCTGAGTGAAAGGCCTTTAAAGTAAAGGTGTCCGATCCGTAGGCGCCTTCACAATGTTGCATTATTTGCACAAGAACAAGGTCAAATATCCCGCCAGTTCTTATATTGAAATTCTATATAAATGGAACTTTTTTTAACTCAACTAAAACTAAACTATGCATTATGTTGTACGTAATCCAAGACAGCTGCTCTTCTTCTAATGCGGTCTACGGGAGCCAAGATTGGACACTCTTACTTCAAGGATTTTAAAAAAAAGAAAAAATTTTAAAGCTGTCTACTCGACAAAATAGAACCTTCGAAAAGCATAGCTAATCTTAACCGACCATATACTCGATGAGCATTAAAGATAAGCGCATCTTGTCCTGTCGGAATGCCAAGATGTAGTAGTCCGCCTTGTTTTAATAAGCAACGCATTTTTTGAACTTCTCGAATATCACCAAATGGATCTATAAAAGCAATCATAAGAAAAACACGAGAAAATTAGTTTGAAAAGAGGATCATGGCAACTTCCCTCCCGTCCAATTCAGCGATTTCAGCATCATGGATCCTATTCTAATTATTACCACGGATGGACAGTGATGGTTAAGTAATGATTCTTCTTCTTTTAACAGTTCTCATCATTACTGGTTAGGCTGGTTCCACTGGCCACAAGGATTAAAAGGTTTCCAGGCTTAGATTATTTTGATTAGCATCGACCATAATTGGAATCACTCCCTCTTTACAGAAGTAAACCTATCATAAATCTAAATCTAATTTAGATTTAATTAAATCTAATTTTTGTTGATGATACCATCAGTAGTTATACTACCATTAAATTCAATAATCCAAACAGGAATATTGGTAAACGAGGAAAAGGAATTGGTATGGTAGCTTTATGGAAGAACTAAAAATGAAGGTTACAATCCACGGAAATCAGGAAATTTGCTCGTCGGTTGGATAAATAAATCAATGAAAGCCCAACCGATAGGGTCTCCATAACGTCCAAGTCCACTATGTTCCAAGCTTGAAAATGTCACTACAAAATCAATCTTCTCAAAAAACCTGTAATATAAATACTATTAGAGACTAATGGTTAAATGTAGATATATATATTGTTTTTTCAGTTGGTGAAAACTCTAATAATAAGTAAGTTATTCTAATAATAAATCTAATAATAAGTAAATAATTTATATATGTTAAGTGGTTCCATAAGTGAACCAATCCATAACGTCAAAAACTTACTGTTTCCATCGTTTTGCCATTTCCAAAGCATGATAAAATGAATGTTGAGGGTGATTAGAAATTATTTTATGATAATCAACAGTGTAAACCTAAAATAAAACGAATTCTCATCAAATTTTGCTCTATGAATGCAAATCACGAAAATCGAGGTAGGATGAGATGTGGATCAATACTGGCTGTTTGATCATTGCCATATTATCATGTTATAACCAGGTGATTGCTTATTGTCGGCCATCATACTTCCACTTATAATATCACATCTCTCAAGATTTGCTATTTTTTCTACACCACTGCTAGTTAGGTTCGCTTGCTTATCAGGCTAGATAAATTTTGCCAGCGAATCATTTGCCGATAAAAATGCAGGCGAATCCTATAGCATTCCTATTTTTGTGGAATAAGCTTTTAGCTAATAAGCACAGAGCCCCAGCGCTGGCGCTCAGAATTGAGCAACAACCCACTAAGCCAGTCACTTTGGACACTGCAGTCGACGAATTAGATGCATTGGTCGAAATTATGAAAAAATTCTTAATCCTCGGTGGATATCACCTCGCCACTAAGCCATCATCGGACCGATGTATTGTTTGATACTTTAACTTAATTTACTTTTTTAGCTCCATTTCGAAGGCATATAGTTTCAACCCAACTGGTATACGATCCAATTACTATCCCCGTTAAATCATTAACGCTGTGTAGTAATGTTGCCCAGTGCACTGCTCCTATAATAGAAAATCAAATATACTACAGTATATGGCCAAACCATAGCTCTCGGCCTCTTTAAACCGTTCAATTCTCTCTTGTAATAAGCAGTGGTTCAATTCAATTATTATCATAAAATGGTTGAAAATAAATTTCCATTTTTTTTTGAGATTTTAAATTTTTAACTTTTATGGCGGAAATTTGAGATTAATTTTTAGGGGATTTGATAAATTTTCTTCGCGGCAATTACATAAATTAAACTGATAAAACCGATGCAAACCTTGAATTTTGTATGTGGAATATTCCATAAAATTCAGTTGGTCCGTTGAATATTTTTAAATTCTAACAAATTGTGACATTTGCTGACATTGAGTTTGGCCCTCTCTTACTACAGTAATTTGCGCTTAAGCCTTATACCTATTCTGCCTCGATGCGCGTTTTTGTTCATGGGAAGATGGCGCATGTTAAAATCTGTCTCCTTTCTCCATTCTAGATGCTTGTTGCTTACATTTTTGGTACCTTTTGGTCCACACTAATTCTTGTGAAGAAATTTTACCGAAATATGTAAGTTAGGTGGATTACAAAACAGAGTAAGGCGAAAATGAATTGTTGTAAATTTTCGGGGGAAAAAAACAGGGAAAGGATCTTGACGAAGAAAATAATAATTGTTGAGGGGAGAAAATAGGATAGTGGGCAAAAATATAAAAAGCTTTAGTAACTCTAAATCGAGTCAGCTTCGGACGTGAATTTCAACAATCATTCATATTGTGTTTTGCTTATATTTTTATTTTTATTTTTTTCGCCACTGAGTTCTTCTGACGTGGCATTTCCATCTAAGTGCAAGCACTGTTTTCTGCTTGTTTTCGGGGCCATAAGCTTTAAATTTTTTCGGTGTATTAGCCAAAATAAGTATTTACCTCCTTGATCACCGTAATTCGTCGTTGAGAGCGGGTGGGATTTTACTTTAATTTTGATTTCTGTCCCATTCCAAGAAATATCTTCATTTGGTGATCTGCTATCAAAATACCTTTAATAAAATTGCATTTTATAATAAAATGGATCTCATTTAGTTCGACTGTCACCGTGATATGTTGAGGATTCTCTTTATTTTCAAATGCGTTTAGTGGCCTGTGGAGCCATCAAGATCGGAAGTAACGCATAGGAGACAAAGGAATAGCAATTGTAATGCTCAAAATCTCTGCACTCATGCACTTGTAGAATCAAATAAGTAAATTAACTAAATTCTATCATAAATACCAGTTCTCAACCACACTGTGATTGTTCATGGTGAAGTCATTCCAGAGATTAGGCGGTATTTCTGAAATCGGTTTAAACTTTTCGTCATGAGTTAGTGCGACAGACAACCATTCTGAAAACACCTGAAAAGTTTCCCTTATTTATTTAATAAAGGTCTGATTTGATATTGTCTATATGTAACAACAAAGAGGACGCTTAGTGGGCTACGGTTCTATTTTAGAGCACCAATGTGAAGTTTATACTACCGGCAGAGGAACAAATCCTGGCTATCCATTCGTGTGATTCTCACTGTGATTCTCTAGAAAAATTTTTGTGTCCGAAAAGCCAGCCGAATGAGCCAAACGTAAATGGTGTGAGCTCCCAGAAATGAAAAAATCTTGATGAGTGAAGAAGCAAGCAAATGATTGAAAATGGCTATAGCGCAATAGCTCTGTAAAATATTTGCAAAGAATGTTTCCATTATTTATTATCAAACGATCCGTAAAGAATGAAATAAGAATGAGTATCTTAAACAGGAATTTTGTTACATGAATCATTAGACCGAAATGCATTGGACTATTGGACTATAGTTCGGCTCCATCCTCTTAGCTTAAATCTATGCGGTGTTGGGAAAACCACCTTAGAAATATTGTAGAGCCCGATATGGTTAAGAATATTTTCATATGTATTTTTTATCTCAACCATATTCCTAAAGAGAAATGTGGACAGCATTTGCTCTCGAACAATTGCCCCTAAAAAATAATTAATTACTTACTTAACACCCCTTATCTCTTACTTCATCACCTTTTGCTGGGACTCCATATTGTGATCAAATGTTCCAGCTTGTATTAACTATGGTACTTCATCATTTTCGCTTGTTAGAAATAATTCTCCTTTCTTTTCAAATTGTCGATTATATTTTTTATGAGGGTATACTTAAAAGAATCACCAAAGAATCACTCTAGTAATGATATGTCAATAATGCGGAATAATAGATGATTTGATTGAATTAATTGCACGGTAGGGATTCAAAGAGGAAAATGAACCAAGGGGATCCGAAATTCCACAAATTTTTCCCTGAAGATCAATCCTTTGAATCAATTATTGGTCCTGCACAATTGCTTTACCACCATTTCTTTGCGCACTCACCTTTTCCGCTTAAGCTCGCCTTGCAGGTTTGTTGGACTCTTACCAGAAAGTCACTTAGCGATAAAAGTAAAGGTGAATTGCCAGCACTTTTCTTTTTTTTCAAAAACGGATTCACTATTAGTGGGAAACCCAAATATCGGCGCTCCGAAATGAGAACAACCCACTAAGCCTCGACCTGCCTCTCGGCATTGTTAGATTGTTTGTCACCTTTTTTTATTTTTCTTTTTTTTCGGCTCGCAGCCTTTCTTATTGATATCAGTGCATGTGGCGCTGTGCCTTGCCCTGGCTTTTTAGTATGAAATAAGTAAATGACAAACTTCGTCACATGTTTGCGATATCGTTCGTTTTACTGTAGGAATAGGTAATTTATAATCTATAAGTCGATAGCCAAATTTCTTATAGACATCGGCTTCTATCTGCTTGCATGACAAAATGCCTTTGGCCGTTGGCATTGTACAATTTTGCCCACTTTCTATGAACTCCAATTTTTCTGTTATTCTGAAAAACGATATTACTTGTGAAAGTAATTCATGCAGGAGTTTGCTATATCTGCGTCCTTTCGACTGTGAATATTCTCCTTGAAACTACTCGAAATCCTTTCTTTTCGGCCAGAATCTACTATATTTCAAAATCCTCGAGCGTTTTTACATCCCTCTGTCTTTCTCGCCACAAAACCTAGTTTCAGTCCTAGTCTTTTCTGCTGTTTTCTGTTTCAAACTTCTCTCTCTATTATACTCCTTTATCATAATCTTTTATGACACTACTATTCTCATACTATTTACAATGGATCCGCAACGGTGCTTTAAATCTCACGATACCATTGTTTCTTTAAATGCATTGCTATTCTAATGCTGTTTATTACGGTCAGTTAAAATTTCTTGAAAACTTGTCATGCCCTCTATTCAGATATTCTGCACACACTTTCTAAACTACAGTGTTATAGCTTTAATCTTACTGAATCCCATCATGCTTCATTTAACGCCACTTTCTCTTTATCACCACCACGTTTTCTCAATAATCACACAGATCATACTCCATTTTCATGGAACTCGTTCGTACGAAAAACTTGATTTTCTCTTTATTTAATGATACAGGAATATGCTTCCATTGCATGTTCGAGTTCTGCCTCCATTGTCTCCATGTTTTATCTCTTCACTATCTTTACTATCTCCGAATGGGCGCAACGACTATTACTATTACTTTAAGAACTATTTAAGTTTTATCTAATTCTTAGGCCTTTTTATATATAATTTATATATTTATAGGTACTTTCCTCTTTTAACTAATTTTATTGTTCCAAATTTTATGGTAAATTTTTTTTCGTTCAGTTTTTTTCACCAAAGCAAACAATTAACTAACCTTTCATATTCATTACGCTCCATCTTGAAAATATTAATAGTTTGATAAACATTATATGAAAAAATACAAAATGTCATCGAAACAACGGCAATTTTCAAATTTTTATGAGCATTATAAACCGTCTTTAAGAATTTTGCCATTTCACAAATAACACAACGGTCGAAATTCGCATTAACAAACAAGTAATGATGCATGCGAGTGAAAACAGTTGAATTTATTAGCACAGCTGATAATATTTTTTATTGCCTCTCATTGATTATCAGCAGATCATTAACATCCTTACATTGAATAATTTCAGCATTGAATAATGAGATTTGGTAATTTGCTTTAGGAAGATTCAATGAATAGGTCGAAGCATGATTGCTATAGATAATAGTCCTAATCACTATAGTAAATAAGTAAATAACTGATATCCCAATTGCTAAATAGGTTATTTTCATTTAATATCTTTTTTACAATATATAAATTTATGGGAAATTTCAGTGGGATATTTCTTCAAAATATTCCATTGCTTATTAAAAATAAACTTAAAAATAAATCTCTGCTGGGAGCATTCATTAAATTTTTTGTTAATAAAATATTTCGTTATATGCTAATCCAAGCATCATTTCAGTGATATGATATTTTTATTTAGAAGAATATTTTAAGCGTAGATTATTTATATTAAAAAATTTAGAAAAATCAGAAATTTTGATCCAGAAACGCTAGTCGCGTTTAACGAGGAGGACAAGGACAATATTCTGCGTTACTACCGACAACACCGACATCACCGGGCTGAAATATTAGAAATATACGTTTGCATAGAAATATATAGTAAATACGATATCCGATAAGTATCTGTCATCTGCCAAAAAATATATTATGATGATTTGATTGTTTCTTAATTTTCTTTTGAAAAGAGAAAAATAAAGCAAGTACGTAAAAATTCCAATACCGGTCCTGGAATTCCTGGCTGTCCGGGCGTTCCTGCTCTCCCTTGCAATCCCGGTGGTCCTTCCTCACCTTGCTGTCCTTTTCTCCCATTTTCCCCTCGTGCTCCTGGTTTTCCTGGATTGCCTGGAGGGCCGGGCGGTCCTTTGTCACCAGGTTGCTGTATGTGCACTACAGAGTCTCTTCCTGGTAAGCCATCTGGACCATATTCACCCGGTTGTCCTAAAAGCTGCTTGATTACTATGAATTTTTATTATATATAAAAAGATATACGCGTCATTTTTTGTTTTTTTGTAGACTCGCCTGGTTCTCCATTGTCACCCTTTGAGCCGGGTCTGCCGGGTGTTCCATCTCGACCAGGCCTTCCATCATGGCCGGGAAATCCTGCAGGGCCTGTTTCTCCAGGTGCACCATTGGGTCCTCTTGGACCTGGAGGACCAGCAGGACATTTAATACAGCGACCTGCAGGAAGATTTAGAATAGCGACAATACCAGCTGCACCGTGAAGACCAGGTATGCCTGCTTGACCAGGTTCTGAAAAAAATAGTTGATTTTTACTGGTCGAAAGTGACAAGAAAGTTCAAAATACCTCCTCTTTCACCATTTCGACCTGGCGGGCCTCTTGGACCTCTTGGACAATTTTGTTTTCTCGATGCACATCCTGTAAACAGAAATTATAAAAAATGTGACATATTCAATTTTTTAAATTTTTCAGTGGGAAATGTATTAACAAAATCTTATTAATAAATATATAATATTAATTTAACAAAAATTTATATAATAAAATCATTAACGGCAATTGCTATATCCCGTATGGCGCTTGGTTTTGGTGAAAATTTTTTCGAGTGGACTATTAACTGATGCTTCCTTTTGTAAATCCATCATGCCATGCCATGCTTCGTCATTAATGCGCTAAAATAAAGATTTTTAAATCTTATTTCTGAGAAGCGGAGTAGAAGGTTGTTGTTGTTGCTTATTTCGGGAGGCTCAATGAATTCTACTTCGTACAGGAGTAAATTCAGGTGATGCTGGCGATTCACCTGTAATTATGACGCCATTGAATTCCCTGGCATATTTATCTAGTCCAATAATTCAGTGGACTAGATTAGCCAGCAATAGTGAGGGCTCTCTAAAAAAAATTTCCGAATTTTTTTCTCCTTTTTTAAGGAGCTCATAATTTATGGTTAGGTTAGTTCTTCTGGCTTGTTCTGCTCGGGCAAATTTTTATCATTTAGAAAGGCCAGCATTATCCAGTTTTTTGAAATGCAGGCTTATTATTTCTTCATTTAATATTTTTATTCACCACGAATTATGGTATTTTTTTAATGATAGGTGAATTTTTAACAATTACCAGGTACCTTTGGTAATTTCATAAATACTTACATTAATTTTCCCCATATCATCTAAAATTTCATCGTAAAGCGAATTGATATCATTGATTAATAGAATTACTATCATCGTACACGTTAAGATTATTCCCACAGAGACTCCAGCAGCAGCAGTAATTACGGCCAATTTAACCGTCATAATCTTAAGATGATAAATGATACAATTCTTTAAAAGTATAAAAACTACTTTGAATAAAAAAGTTGCCGTAATAAATAAAAGAAATAATAAAAGAATACAAAATATATAAATTATAGAAAATAATACAAAATCAAGAGCCCAGGTTTATGGCATGGTGCTCTTCTACTTTCAATCACCGCAGTGACTCCTAGTACGAGACTCCGTGTTCGAGGGATAGAAGATAGCTGAACAGGTACAGCTGAATTTCTAGCATTAAACTGGCCCATATCGACCAATTAATAAACCAAAATATTCAATGTTAAAATGGGGAAGATTTCGGTCACCATTCACTCTTCGATTCTCATTTTTCACATTTCTATTCGCACCAGTTGCATTATTTAAAATTCCTATCCATTCCCGACACATCTTTTTCAGCGCTTTCAAAACAGAAATAAATCAAACTTGACGGAATTACGAAAAATTAAACGATGAGATAAATTCTCATATGAGAATCGAACTGCCTTGAAATCTTTTGAGATTTCGAATCTTTAATTCGTTTTATATAGTATCGCAACAAAATAATTTTTTTGACAAAATTTAACGGAATTTTCATCATTATTTCAACGAAAACAGGAAATCAAAAACGTGAAAAATATAAAAAAAAATATTTTTCAACGATTTCTCGTTTATGATTTATACCAATCTTTTTATCAATCTTTCCTTATCAGTTATTAATCTTCATTTAATACAAAAAACATAGGAAGTAAGAAGATAAAAAATTCCATATAAAAATAAAAACACAATGAACATTTCGATAACTTTCGGTTTATTTATGTATGAAACTTTCATTGATCATATTCAGCACTCATCGGTTATGTGGACAGCGCCTGCTCTATTTACATCTTCCTTTATCTTTCTCTAGTTTTTTTCCTCTTTCATTTTGATAATATATGATTAAAATGATTTGCGATAATTTATTTTTCCCATATTCCATAATAATATAATCGTTTCCATACTTCCACAGTTATGATTAAAATTTTCTAGTATTACCGAAAAGCACCATAGATTGCAACGTTTATTTATTGGTAATTATATGGCTATGGCACCTAATAAGAACAAATAGGAAAGAAATGCGTAGCACTATATTTTTTGTAGAACAAATATCACTTGCGTTAACTGGCCAATCTCTTTTTCAAAAATTGCTACATTCAAAGGAATCGAGTAACGTACCATGGATTCGAAAGCATCAATAAGTTTAAATCCTGAAATTTCCTTTATGTTATTGAATGTGAATGCATATTGTCTCATGCAATCAAATTTTCTGTAAATATTGCCAAGGCTCTCGAACCTTTAGGACAATTTTTACAATTTTTCAATTTTATAATTACTATGAATTTCGATGTTTTTTTTTTAAAGAAACATAAAAGGAATATAAAAACTAAATTGTGAATTGCTGATAAAGCTGATAAGTTGCTGATAAGCAGTAAAATTAAACCAAAAGTTGGAATAACAATTTGGAGGGCAAAAAATGCAAAATTAAATGTGTTCTATCGAATAATTCGAACTGGCGTTCAAAACAATTCAGGATTTATATTTATATTTTTAAACATTTTTTTTATGAGGTAGATGAAGAAGCAAAGTCGTTTAAAGTGTTTTAGCCTTCAAAAAACCTTTAAAAAAGCAAAAACCTTCAAAAAGCATGGCAAGCCTAAGTTGACCATAAATTCTATGTGCATTGAAAACCAGCGAATCTCGTCCAACAGGTAATCCAAGATGCAATATTCCACCTGGTTTCAATAAGCAACGGATTTTATGAATTTCTCGAATATCTCCAAATGGATCTGAAAAATGAAGAAAATTAATGCTGAAAGATAAAATTTGTGAGAGATTCTCAACATACTAATGGTCTTTTGATAAAATTCTTTAAACATTATTAGTGAAAAAGATAAACTATATATAAAAACTTTTCTCTATTTACCTTAACCGTAATATAAAGAAAAACGAGCAGCCTCAATTAATTTCAGGCAAATCAAGGAATTTAGAAACTTCTCATAGAATTGACTAAACTAAACCAGAAAATGGTGCAAGTTTTAGAAGGAAAGGGAGGTATGAAGATTGGATTTTTTGTTGCTCTCGTTGTTTAATGCATTTTTATCTTTAAGTACCAACCAATCGGATCACCATAACGTCCAAGTCCACTATGTTCTATACTTGAAAATGATACAACAAAGTCAATCTTCTCAAAAAACCTGAAGTTAAAATTATTAAAAATTATTAAATGAAATAATCATGTGATTATTGAGTTGTCAATGCGCAATTGTGCTATTAATAATAGCGCAATTAATAATTGTACTAAAATATTCCAAAATAACTGGGAAATCTAAAAACATGAAGTGTCTTTCATGGTACCAACACTTTAGAAGACTAATAACAAGGAATAAAGTGATTCAAAAAACATACTTCCTCCACTGCTTTGCCATTTTCACAGCATGGTAGAAAATAATTTGAGGATGATCGCATGATATGTTACGATAATCAATTGTGTAAACCTAATATTTAATTTTTTTTATAATTTAATTAATCTGATTTTATATGGAACTATATTTCCTTGCACTGTTTATTTTAATGGAATAAATCTGCTAAATCAAGACTAAAATAGTGACGATCTGCTTGATTTATACTTGTACTTCTTTCCCAGAATATAAAGGAATGGTGCATATGAGAATAAAGTGGCATAGGGGATAGATGAATTCTAGAAAATTAAAGAAAATCACCAGGCTCTTTGTACATGCGATGGTGACTACAGCTACAGCTGCGTGGGACATCAGAATACTTTCGGTTGTTTGGAGCCTGAAGACGTCCATGCTCTTACCAGGAGAGTATAATACACTTGCTTTCCGAAATCCGCTTTATGCACTCTTGACATCGACCTGTTACTATGGTTGATCATTCCTTACTGGTGGCTCCAACACGATACCGCACCTTATAGTAATTGAAGCCAGTCTTTTTTTCACCGCATCATCGGACCGTATCAGATCAGACTTTAATCAAGAGATTACAAGTAGCGAGATATGAGAAATAATAAGACTTCCTCAATTCTTAATGCGATGCAATGGAATGGATTAAGGGCAATACTTGCTAGCATTCGAGAAATGAGCAAGTCAATCCGCTTTGCGGAACATTACGGATCGTAAATATAATGCAGTCGTTTTTGTTGATATTTATGAAATGCAGTACCAATCAAATATCTTTGATTCACTCTCATATCGCATAATCAAGCAGAAGACAAAATTATAATATCTCTCTAGCTGCATTTAAAAATATTCTTCCATCTTGAGAAACCACTGAAACCGCTGAAACCATAAAATCAAAACGAGAGTTCGCATCTATCTTTTTGTGGTGCACACATAATACATTTGCAAAACACGGCCAAGAAAAAGAGTTTGAAAAGGTAACTGACGCTGTCTAAGTCCATCATCGCCCATTTCAGGAATTGATATCTCGCTACATACCAAACCTCATGACGGATGGCAGTAAAAGGGATGCGATCAAATCAAGATGTGAATGGATTCGTTAAAAAGGTGTTTAACTGCACAGGCAGCTCAACTATATTGAAGCTTAGGAAACATTGGTAAAGACGTATTGGATCGAAAGATATATGGCAAAGCCTTAAGCTTGAAAAAAGTATAGTCAATCTAAGAGGTAATGGTGTGCTGTTAGAAGGCATTAATCTAAGGAAGTGATAGCTACCAATATTAATTGAAATTTAGGAACTTTTCCTTCAAATTCTTTGAAATTCTGCAAAATTCTTTTCAAATGATAAGCACCTGATATATTTACTAAATATCAGTGGATGGAAATCTCTCCTTAGCGCATTCTGTATAACAACTTTATTAACCTTTCTGGCTCCATTTCGAAGGCACATTATTTCAACCCAATTGTTCTGTGATCCAATCACCATTCCTACCTTATCACTAATACTATGTAGTAATGTTGTATAGTGTACTGCCACTGTAATATGAAATAAGTCAGCAATGAAAAAATTGATGATATAAAATTTTCTTGGGGGAAAAATAGCATTTTTGCAACATTACACTATAGAAACTTTTTCCAAATTTATTGCTGTAATATGGAACTTTTTCTAATGCCTCCCAAGACGACGCCAATTGCATCCTCAATTCAAGAGCCATTATTAAGTACAATGGAACGAATATTTCTTTGGACTACATTTTTTTTGTCTTTTAAGAGTGCTCACTATTTCACTATTTCAGATCCGTAATGCTCCTATGACTTATCAGAAAGAATAAATTTGCCAGGGAGAGTCACTTCGCGACAGAAATTGTGAACCAGTTTTTTCTTCTGATTTACTTCTGCTGGGAGAATAGTCTCAACTAAGTTTAACCTCCACAGTTATCATTAAAATTAATTCATTTCAAAATAATTAACATATTTTATTAAAATAATTTGCACAATATTACTAACATCCTTCATTTCCATATTTTGCTATTGAGAGTGGGTGAGACTTTACTTTACTTTTGATTTTTGTTGCATTCCAGTAATCGGGCTTTGCTGGTGATCGTTCGTCAATGTACCTGCAGCCCAAGCTATTTTGAAAATCATGTAAAATATCGTCTAATTCGATTTTTACCATAATAAACAAAAATTTATAGTTGACAAAAGTTATAGTTGACAAAAGAAATAAATAGCAGTTTATCGCATGTTGGTGGTTCACCTATATTTCTATCACGAAGCGCCTCCTTGGCAAAATTGTTCAGTCCCACAAGCCAGTAGAGCGAACCAAGCCTAATCTAATCGGAAATGGTGAGTGCTCTTAGAATAAAAAAATTTACCAGCTTATATAGAAGCTTCGATTATACATAGTAAAGTTGTTCCAAAGATCGCTTGGAAACTTTGAAACTGGTTTATTACTTTCATTATAGGTTTGTGCAATATTTAGCCATTCGGAAAAGACCTGAATGAAAAATATCGATATTTTTACATTGATTTAGCTTCCATAATCTAGGGCAAAAAAGAAGGCAGCCAGAAATTCGAAAAGTCTATGAAGTAGCCTTGCCATGGGCAAAGCTTGAACTGTGGTGCTTCAGGTGATATTCTAAGCAATAGCCAGAGGTTCAGTCATATTGCTCTACTGTTAAATTTTATTTCTATTATTGGCACCGAATATTGTATCATCATCAGCATCATCGTCATATTATCATAATATTCTCATTCTATAGTACTACTCAATTATTACCACTCAATAGCGAATTTAACCGTGATATGCAAGGCAAATAGGCCCATAAAGTCGATCAGAATTTGTAAAAATTTAAATTTAAAAAATAAAAAATGAAGTTTAAAGAAATAGGGACATTATCGCATATTAGTTGGTCCATTTTCTGCAATGTTGGTATAGGTGGTGTATATTCAATAATTCGATAGCCAAATTTTTTGAAAACATCTGCTTCTAATACATCGTAAGAGAAATTGCCTCCGGCGGTTCGAATTTCGTAGAATTGTTTAGTCGTAGAAAATTTCATCACTTTTCTTAAATTACTATCTATTTGATAAAATTTTAAAAAAATTGATATTAAGTGGATTGAACTATGAACACGATTTTTTAATAATTTACAATTTAGATAACGCCTTAAGATTCATTCTGAAGGAATTAAAATGATAGAAGAGTTTGAGAGTATTAATGGATTGCAGGAAAAGAGAGAAGCCATGAAAATCCTTCACTCGAGAGGATGCATCTCATAATATATGACATTTGAGGGAACATCACAGGTCCAAACGTGGCTACCTAATTTTTATGTGCATATTGGGTCAGCAAAAAGGAATTATGAAATTTGGCAGTATTTGGGCCATGACAGATTGGCATGATTGGCATAGGCTTAATATAAGGAAAAGAACATATGGTTTCACTGAGCGTTGAAGAGAATCAAGAGATTCTGACAGACGTGCCAAGGCACTCTAATGCTACCAGGAGAATATGAGAGGAGTAAGGCAAGGATTACTAATGCCATATGGCAAACGAGCCACCGTAACTTTAACAAAGCATTAAGAGACAGCCATTTTAGTACAATTCATTATATTCTCCTATCGCCACTCTTTCTATTATTTTTTCACTGAAAGCTATTAGGAAAGGTTAAAGCAGATTTGCTAAAAAGGGAAAATGTTAAGGTAAAGATTAAAAGATGTGGAATGATAGAGGCAGAAGATGGCATTAAGCGAGTACCCAACACGATAAGTCTGTTTCTTTCGATTTTCACTAACTGAAAAAATTTTCCTGCCTTTAGAAAGGGGTCTTTTTGGGAGTTTGAAAAATGAAGGGAGCTTCCTACTTGAATTAGACAGTATTGCCATAGAGTTTACAGGTAAATAGCATCCGATAATAAAATTCCAACACTCGCTTGTACTATATAAATAAATATATATGTATACATATAAAACACAAACCTGTCATTTAAAATCTGAAGTTTTGATTTTATCAAATCAATGTCATAGTGATAATAAATGAGAAAGAAAATAAAAAAAGCTATCAAAATGCCTAGTATTTTGATTATACGATAGGTATTTATCAATTCTCGAAAATTTTGAGCCATTTTTTATTTGCAATAATCAATGAATATTTAGGATTGTATACGATGAATGTAAGGAGAAAAACGGCAATCTTGGCAACTGAAATAACAAAAATTCAAGGCAAATTTGCCATAAAAAAATTGAAAATTTAATTCAGAGAATCCCAGTGGGATTGATGTGGATTCCTTGAATCCAAGTCAGTGGACCCTGAGGGGCCGACTGGGGAGCCGACGAAGAAGGTTAGTTCCAACTAAATAAAGGACACTTCTTAAGTTCTGATTATAAAGCAAAAAAAGCCAAAAAATGGGTATAAATCTCTCCAATCCTAATACTCAAAAAATTTATTCAGTGATTTTCCATAAAAAGCGCCAAATTCATTCTCAATTAAATGTGATTGAACAGCTGTAAATGATTGCTTCTGCGGATGAATTTCTGGATTATTCCACGAATTATAACTTTCATCTTAAAGCCAATTCATTTTCGATAATTTAAGGATGTTTCATGGATATTTAACAAAGGAGCATTGGTCCTTCGGATCTTTGCGTTATTCGAATAGTATGATAAGATTTCGCCTTATAAAAGCAAAAATAATGTAAATTATCTATCGATAAAATGTAAAATCCTATTAACCGGTGCTAAGTAACCGATAAATATCGGTGAAATTTCGGTGCACTGATTGTTTACCTATTCATCTATCGAATAAGTGATTTCCCAAATTTTATTGTTGAACTACAATGAAAATCGTTGTTTTGTTTTAATGGTTACATTGTAAAGTCTTCTTGATGTGTCGGCTGCTCACTGGCAAGATGACTGCTGCCACGAATCGATGCTTGGGTTCGAATCCGCCGGTGCAACCCCTTCATCTGGCCCCAGTATCGTTTAACAAAGAACGACAAAAAAGCTCAGTATGAGTAGAATGGCTCAGAGCCTTATTGCTCAATTTGGAACGCCGATGCCGAGGTTCTCCTCTTGGAAGGACCAAACCTGCCCAAAAATTCGGACGATGCTGGCGATATAACTATACTTCTATTGCCAAGAGACTCTCCCTATTTGTCTAGTGGCACAAGTCAGCAAAACAAGAGTAAGCCATAGTGAGTACCCTGAAGAACTGTTAAAACATAAAACCCGCTGTGACTTTAAAATTTATGCGTGAACCTCCTCGAAATAAAACTCATTTCCCTTTCCAACATGCAGAAAATATTCATCACAAGTTACACAAAGAAGCGTTACACAATATCTCCCAAAACTTTTTAATATTAATTATAAATTTGGATCAAATTTAAGCATAATCTATCAATATTTCTGCGATAAACTTACCGAAGGCATTGCATCTTAGTTTTCAATGCTAATCTTAAATTTGTGCCTATGGAAAAAATGAGAACATTACTCGCAGAAATTTCACTTTTTGACAGAAATTTCCACATAAAACAAATTAAATTAATAGTGTAAGCGAATAAAACTTTATTAGCATAGAATATAAACAATGTTTATAAACAGATCGCATGCATTCCTTTTATGTGGAAATTAATGCTTAATCCTGTTAAACTAAACCTTTCATCATTTCCTGACCTATCTGAAAAACAGAAATTCACATTATTACGCTAACAGTAAGTTATCACCAATCCACGTTTTGATGTAAGTATCCGAACATAAGCAGATGATATATGATATAAATGTTCTTCATTTTCTAAGGCAGAAGTATATATAAGGATTATATTTAAAACAGCAAAGGTTTAATTAGGCAAGTAATTTGAATTAAATTGAATTTTGTAGTAATCAAAAAATTTTAAATAAATTTAAGAAATTTGCGATAAATATTCTAGAGCAATGATGCATACATTACAATCTGCCAACAATTTTTAATATAATTTATAAATCATTGTTTCAATTCATTTTTTGTTATAACTGCTCATATCCAGAAATACATGGTAATTAAATTAAATTAACAAAAAAAACAAAGTATTTCAAGATAATTTTCAACCAATTGATGCATACTGATGCATTTTGAAATCGAAAACAAATGAATAAATCAAAAGTGGCTGATAAAATCAAAATGATGAAGCGAATGCTGAACCACGACGTCTGCAATAATCAATAAATATAAAGTGTCTAAATCATAAATGTCTTAATTATCGAAGAAAGTCAGGATATCCTGAAATTATCCTAAATCCATGTCAGGATAATTCAGTCGGAAATACGCTGAGCATCGTTAAGCATTGGAAAGAACAGTCCAATTTTTCTAAAAGATCATCAAAGGCCATCATATAAATCACGAAATCCTGACTATCAGATGGTCCAACGGCAATCATAGTAAGAAAAGGCCCTCGATATGGATGCTCGAATAGGCGATAATGGAAAATTGTTCTATTTTCTTCATAAAGCAATTATAACGTTTGGAAAAGGTTATCAAAATGATTCCAAATAATGTCAAGATGTCTCTTAGAATGATTCTAAAAGACAGAGTGGCTAACGACTCACCATTTCTGATAAGACAAGCTGGATGCTCACACTTTAAGAAATTTTTTGAAGATAATCGACAAAAGTAGAGATAGACTGCCAACACGGTAGTTGGAACTGAACCCTCGCCTCTCAACATGGTAATCCAAAATCCACTTGGCTATTTCGCCTCCATAAGAGTAATCGTCTTCTGAAAAGGATAGTTTCCGGATTGATCCCTTCAGATGTTGTACCGTCACCCTTCATAATTCATTTTTAAAGGACGTATTCACTCATATGGAGAGAACAAATACCAGATGACTGGAGCAAAACAATCTAATTGACAATCCCTACGAAGGATGTTCAACTAGCTAAAGGCCTCTGGAAAAATTTTCACCACCCTTGTTGAATAGATTTGAAATAGCACGAAACAGCTGACCAAATATTCATTAGGATTTCTTTCCTTTATAATATTCTACAACAGACTGGATTATAGAAATAGCTCGCAAGTAATATGCAGAGTATATTCCATTGACAATGAATAAGCCGATGAAATCTTTCTTCTCATAATTTATGATGGATGACCATAGAATGCATTGAAAGAGCACTGAAACTTGAATTCTTGTAAAAAACAAACACTTTTCGTCCTATACACCAAGCAAGCACTGGGAGAATATCTCTTTTACAAATGTTGGATGGGGAACTGGGAACGGATGGGGAAAAATTTTTAATATCTGTTCTTGTATCGAATGACGAAATTAAAGTGAGATAGTCACAGGTAGAAATATTTTTTTATCTGAAGAGAACTCCACGGAATCGCCATGAAATCACCATCAACAAGAACGCTCATATTTGATGGTACTTTCTTACAAGGTTGCAAAATAGGGCCAACAAGAGTAGGAGTATCAAAAATCAAACTAGTTTTGAATGATATTTTTATGACAAGTGGAAACACAAAACTTCATCTTCGCTACCATCAACACTAACAATAACAACGAAAACCATCGCCTAAATTGGTTAGGTTTCATCACAGAAATTAAGGCGCATCTCGCTGTACGCTAAGCCCAATGATCACTTTAAAAGCGAGGCAGATAAATCAAGATCTGTAATGATAATAGAGAGATTTTGAATACATAGACTATCCAGCGACATATGAGCTTGGGCGGTGGAAAATAGGAAAAAGAAATCATTTTTAATGTGGTGAATCACTCATCTAGAAATACCTCATTCAACACAATTCAATCAAAATGTAATGGGTGGCTTTAAAATAGAAGACAATTTAAAAATTAATAAAGTTTAACAAGACGTAAGGTTGGAGGTTGCATTAAAATTTTATTAAGCAAAACAACCTTGGAGGACGAGATCGTGCACCTCGATACCCACCGCCGTAAATATATTTTACTATGACACGAGCACCACTGCGTCCTCGGCTTCTCGGTGGTCGATTAGTTGTACTTACGCCAGGTCTATTTGTTCTCTTTGCACAGACCTATAAATAATTTTTAACCCAACAAAAAAAAATGAAAATTCATTCATTTAAAAAAAAGAATATTAAAACTAAAATTTCTTTACAAATTTACAACAAAATTAAAATGAAAATACGCAAATGAAATGAAACCTAGAAAATGCAAAAATCTGAAAAATTTTATTAATTTCCTAATCTCTCAGGAATGAAAATGATACTCTTTTTTTTTCACATTTTTTTCCATTTTCGAACCTTCATATTGAATTAAAAAACCTAATCAAAAGCATACATAAAATCGACGATTAATCATTGCTATTTCAATTGTCAAAAGACTTTTAACAAAATCACCTTTATCTGCCGACCACGAAAAAGAGATTCATCCAGTGCTAATGCTGTTGCCAATGATTCTTTATCAGCAAATTCTATATATGCATAGCTGAAATTCTATATCTGCATAACATTTAATTGAAAAATTCTTAAACAGAAAACACTAAGCCATAAGCAAGGTCTGAAACAAATAATAAATATCAAAAAAAAGTAAGGAATGATGCGACTGGAAAAAAATGACAAGAGGATCGAGATTATTTTGCAAATAATTTATTCAATTTATTCTTAAAACTATATACTATTAGAGACTAAACTACGCAGAATTAAAAAATTAATTCATAATGTAATATTCCAAATATTAAGAGCAAAGAAGTGAATTATTAAATTTTACAAATAGGTTTATATACGATCCATTGCTTTTTGTTGCATCAAAATTTGAGGACAAATCGTATTATTTGCAATATTCAATAAAAAATTAGAAAAGAAAAATTTAGTTCAGCAAATTTTACCCCTTTGGATGGCCCGAAAACTTATCGGTGAGGATAGTTACTCTGTTCACAGATCCACATCCATGAAAATGAGCTTCCAGTTCCTCTGCCGTTGAGGAATAATCTACCTAAAATATAAAAATTTTAAGGACACACGAAAACTTTATTACATACGAAAACTTTATTTCCACTTTTCCATTTTCTAATCTATATTGTGCGAAATGATTTGAAATGATTGGAACGAATGGCAATACAAATATTTTGAAATTTTGAAACTATATTTCCAACAAAACAAGTGCAAAAAAAACAACACTAAACAGAATGAAAATTGACCATTTTCTTATTCTAAACATGCACATCCAATATTGAAATTCCCATTGGAAATTTGAGCGAAAAAAGTCGAAATCATTGGATTTATATAAAGATTCGATCAAAAGGAAATGGTAAGAATTCAGTTTATATTGCTTTATTCAAATTTATAATCTAAATGGCAATTTATAAAGGACACATTAAGTATAACAATCCAACAGATAACTTACATTTCCTACATAAACTGATCTAGCATCAGCCTCAATCTTTTCTTCCAAAGATAGAGCAGTAGGTGAAGTAAGCCCACTACTCGAACTTAAATTCATCTGTTTCTCGACATCATTTTGCATCCTACGAATCAGTTGAGCTTCTTCTTCGATCTCCTTCATGCGGCTCGTTAACGCCTCCATGTCCTATAAAAAAATATGGAATTGAAATACTTCACCATTAGAACAGTAGCAGAGCATTCAGCAGACTGCAAAAAAATTTGATAGGAATTTGAAAGTTTCTTACAGGTTCTTCATTCAGCGTATCGCTTGGATCTATGAGTTCATTAGAACCATCAAGAAACTCCATCTCATCCAATCGTATTTCGTTGTCTTCCCTCTGAACTTCGGCCATTTTATCTTAAAATTATAAGTATTAATATTAAAACTATTTTTTATAAATGTCTTGAAAATGATAGTACGCTCGACTTGACTCAAAATTCATTTTTTCAAAATTGCAATATCTTATTAGCGTTTTCGAATTACTTTCCTTCCCAGCATAAATTTTGCAACCCTGTTTCTTTTTTGAACAATATAAAAACTTCTTCTATTTGGTTGGATATATTGGCTGCAAAGAAAGACGAGTCGTTTTCGGCAAAGCTGTCTACGAATTCAGATAGGCACTTTTAATCACAACTAATTGGCTCTTAAGGTGAAGCGTTTACTATATTTTTTATCATTTATGATAATAAAGACGATGAATTATTATTTATTTTCATTGTTCTAAGTAAAAGACAAATGGGAAAACAGAGAAAATAAATGATATATGAACAGAAATAATAGTCCAAAACAAAAAAATTATACAAACAAAGAACATCGATTCGAAGATATTATAAAATATTCATGGAAACAATTTATATGTATCATAAAATGTTAAAAACAACGGAAAGAATTAGGACAAGACTGGTCCGACTGTACCAAATGTCCAATTTCCTGGTCCTGGAAGGAATAAAACATTCATTAAAAGGTGGTGGCCATGCGAAATTTACTAAACTAGAAATAGCGAGCACTACGTCTTCGGATGTTTGAGCATATTCGACAGAAAACAAAGTATAAAATTATACCAAATTTGATTAGTCCATTGAAAAAAATATCGAATTATCTTGAAACGATTTCGTCCCTATTTTATTAAAATATTAGAATAAAAAACCACAAATATTTATTAAAAGTGGCTAATTTGAAAAAAAAAACAAAACATTTGCGGGTCCATTAAAGCAAAGTGGATAGACAGCAGAAAATTTACCTCTCCAACACAAATAAACCCAATGAAAGACTGACCTTGGCAATTCACCGTAACAACCAAACGATATCAGCCAAGACCAGAAAGGCGCGAGGAAAAAAAGGACTCTAAAAAATTGAACCTTCCATATTACTCGACAAGCTTCTTTTTTTGACAGCGACCACTAGTTCGCATTTGATTTACTTCACCACTGCATCAGAGAATCATTTCGGGGACAAAAGTACTGTTGGATCACCAGTATTACCAACCCTTTGCCATTGATCGCACATTCCTTTCCACGAAGCACGAGGACCGAACCCATGAAGCTCCCTCAGTTACTGAACCAAAACCCCACTTCACTTCCTCATCACTAATTAAACCTGGTTTAAGCAAAATTAAACGTCAAATGATCTCTAAATAACATTTAGCCAGTTTCCATCTTTCTTGAAAAGCGACCAGAACTAATGGCCGCGCTTTACAGATTCACAAGTGTCGGCAGAACTTCGACGAGCTCCCCCTAACTCGCTCCCGGGATCCGCCGCCCGCCTCTTGCAGCGCAATATCATTCGTCAACGGACACTTCCTACGCCCCACCGCCACTCTTTATCGTGTTCCCCACCTCTCCACCAATCATCTATAATTTTTAACTTAAAAATTTGCATTTGAAATAACCCGCAACTTGCTCTGGAACCCGCAGTTCCCACCCAGGCCATTTGTTTTTGTCCAAAATGATGCATTTACTCTTGAAAAAGAACCAAGCTGTATTATGCCTAATGCCATCTAAAAAATGACATTAAAAAAGCCGATGTAATCGAATCACCGAATTTATCAAAAAAGTACTGTGTAAAGATGTAATTTTCGAAGCAAACTTTTATTTACGACAATAAGACAAATTTAATTTTAGATAACTGAAAAAAAAATTGAAACATATTTACCTGTCTTCACTTAAATATAAATTCCTTTAGCGAATCTCCTTCATTCTGATTTCGGTTATCTCCTGAAATACGACTTTAAACACAACTCGACACCTATTTGCTAAAACTTTATTGGAATAACCCCCACTGGTATCCAGAAATATAGCTAAACTTTCTGCAAATTTTGGCACTCACAGCTAACAATATATTCTTAATTTCTCAAATTTAATTTCAATTTAGACACATTTACTTCCCCAATCTGACCTCGTAACTACTGAAATACAGTCCTCAAAGCTTTTGATATGGCCAACCTCATCAGTAATATGAAACGCTTCACCCTTCCATTAATCAGTTATAAAGCCTTCATTTTAATCCAACGCTTTTACCAGTAATTTCGTGTAATTCACCCAAAACTTTTAGTTAACCAAATGGGAACGCCTTTCCCTATCAAAAAATCATATGAAAAAATCATTTTGACAAGAAAATGATTTCTGCGCATGATGAAATAGACCTACATGGAGCAATAAGGCGAGAAATTGGGCATCCCTTGTCCAATAAATATTTAAGCTTTTCTCCCTCTTGAAATCCAATCTTCATTATTTAACGCCTGAAAAGATTATTCAAGAGGGGTCTTAATCAACAAATTCATTTTTACATAACAATTGAATTATGCTAAAACTGTAGCAACAGCTACATCCTTTAATAATTAGACTTGCTCTACATTATATGGTCCACCAATAAAAAAATACAAGTGATACTGGATAATCCACTTGTACTTCTACTGCTAAGTGGTTCTCTGGCAGTTTTAATGTTCTTTTATAAAGATGAAAATAAAAGTAAGTCAATCTTCAGCATTAAAAAAAATAGAACAGTATACTGGTTATCCAATATTATCTTCCACAAATATTTTCGAAAAAAACGCTTAAAACCAGGATTTTACCTATTAACTACAAATTGCTCCGCGGTACTCTAAGTTTGTCATAAGCTGGCACACGATTTAGCAGAACTTAATAAAAGAAATAAACAACCTTAATAATATATTATGTATTTGGAACTACCCTAGCTAACTAATGTTCACAATTTAAAATAAATAATATTGAATGCTTATTTATTATTGTTTATTTTAAATGCTGTAACATTAATTAAATATTTAATAAGATATGAAATTTAAAAAATTGAAATTAATACAAAATTATTTTAACGGCGGCTATCGAGCGATATGACATTAAAAACAAATAAAATTATATAATAAACAAAATTTAATATATGGTTGCGGATGGCTTTCTTTTACATTTGTAGGCATGAACACTTACATTGAGCAGAAGTCGTCCATCGTCATACACAGCACCATAAACGCATGAAAACCATTTAGCGCTCTCCGATTAAAAAAATTATCACATTTTATCTTATAAAAACACTCTGTTGCAAATTTAGCCACCCGCAACCGCTCATTTTATTTGAACAAATTGTTATATTTTAATTCGTGTTTTAATCATTATTTAATCATTATAATTATGATGGCAAAGCCTTTTAATTGGAACTCGAAAGCGTTTTTCGTCCATAAACTGTTTTTCAAATATATGAAGATTGCCGTATTTTAGAATTATTTATTAATGACTCGAAACCACCTGAAGACATTTCTAGTCAATATTTATAAATACTTATTTCTTTATACTGCGATAATTAAGAATATAATTTATATAACTTAAATTTTATACTTAAAAGTTTTTGACCCGAATGAACTGCATGCAGTAAGTATCAAAAAAAATACAAGAAATAACTTACCGATTAGGCGAAAGATTACCGCCTCATCGACGAAGACAAGCGATGAAAAGATAAAAACGATGAATTATTATTGTATTAATGATAAAAGCAAAAATTAACGCAAAACTGTAAATCTCACAAAACTTCAAATTGAAGAAATTGTGATGAGACCGCCAAGGATAATGAAACGATAAATTACTTCATTTAATACGGCCGAAACCTGGAATTAAGTAAAATATGTACACAATAAAAGTTGAAAAGTACCTCAACCTAATCTAAAGCTATTTTTTAATGAAAAACTAATCACCCTCCACGTTCAGTGCTACTTCCACGCGCCCCTCTGCTGCCTCCACGAGTAATTGCTGTAGGACCAATACCACGATTAGCAGCACCACGAAACGCTCCACGATCATTACCTCTTCCACGTGCTCCTCCTCTCCCGCGCATTGCACCACCGCCAGCTTTATCAGAGTCGTCTTCCTCTCCCGCATCTTTTTCACCTTCTGTGCCACCTCCTTGTGCAGCCATCATTTTTTCATAAGTTTCATCGCGAGTCTTGAAAATGTATCTATGATATAATCTAAAAAAAAGTGAAGAAAAAAAGACAAGAGACGATGAACGCAAACGTATTATTCACCGGTTGTAAGGTGGTAGCAAGCACTTCAAGAACTCCAGCTATTCGCTGATATGCTATGTGAGCCGGAGCAATTGTTTCAACCTTGACATGCAAAGGTCCTCCATAATGAGCGTACTGTGGATCTCCGCTATTCATCAGTTCTTCTTCCTATAAAAATAAAAACTCATTAATATTAACAATCGGCTAAATTGACCATCGGTAAAAATTTTTAGCTACAGAAATAGAACTATACTACGATACTTTAACTCGATCCTTTGTTGAACCACGACCAAGCACGTATATATGACATTTAAACTGCTTCGCCATGGCCTGTAGAGTGGCACCTTTTGGGCCCAAAATTTTGCCAACAAAATTGAAATGTGGATGCCTAAAGCTCGGTATCAAAACCTGAAAAAATTAGAATAATCCTGCACTATATAATATTTCCCCTCGCTTAAAAATTTCAAATAATAAAAAACGTAAAAAAAACCTTTTTAGAAACTTTAATCGGTTTCGCGATATCAACTTCAAGCCACTCGGGATCGATGCTATTTTCCAACTTATCTAATTCAGCTGCTAGCAACCGCTTCGCATTCTTGAACTGTTCACCCCATTCCCCTCCCTGCTCCATTAGCTGTTGTTCATTATGAATTTGTCGTATTACAACCTTAAATAATTGTTTTCCCAAAATGTACAATAAACAAAAATGTAATTAAAATCTGCAAAAAAAAATTTAAAACTGAAGAAGGAAACAGTTGTGAAATCTATATAATATCTAACATTCCCCAAAGACCTATGTTAAAATTTTAAACAATCACTTGAATTTCGGCCTCAAGCGGACTTTGTGCTTCCATTCCCGGATAAGTGCCATAACCAGCCGCATAACCGGCAGAATAACCAGCAGGACAGCCATAACCTGCTCCATAACCCGCTCCACCATACTGATTTGCAGCGTATCCTGCTGGAGCCTGCCAATTAAAATTACTCTAGAAAATTCTATATTTTATCGCTCAAATATATTTTAGAGATTTCGCCATCTGGAATTATAAATTCCAAATTCTCTCACTATTCCTAAATTGAAAAATTAAAACTATATTAAAATAAAAAATATTCAGCCATTTAATTCAGCACAGAAACTAACGGTAACAGCGCCATAACCACTTTGCTGATAATAATCATTTGGATTTGTGACCATCTGTGAATCCGCCATGTGACCGTTGCCAGACATATATTATTCCTGCGTATAATTACAACTGGAAAATTACAGTGACACGGAATATCATTGATTCAATTAGCACTTTTTACAGCTAAATAAACGCTAAAAAACCACAACTCAAATACAAGCACTGAACACCTTCCTTCTAATATCAAACAACCCTCTCCCCCACAGATCTGAACATCACCTCAAACGCAAAAAACTAAGGTTAATCCGACGACATCTCTTCTCCTTCACCCACACACTACGCCCATTCATCGCACTTCGTCATCGCCACGCATCAAATCATCGATAACCTCTTGAAATGGATCATCGAATCTTCCTATTCCAAATTTTTCTTATTTAAATTGTTGCAGCACAATATTAAAATTTTTTTAAATTTTTATTTTTTTATTTTAAATTTTTTTAAATTAAAATTTTTTAGTACAATTTTACACCAATAATTACAACAAGGTGACTTTGTTAAAAGAAAATTCCATTAGAAAATTATCACTAGAAAAATCTGGATGTAATATGTCTTCGACACGTAATAGAAACATGAGTTTCGTGAGAAACGAACAGAATATGATTAAATACTCGTTAGTAGAGAAAAAGAATGGCTAATTTAATGTTTAATGTAGAAGCTCACTGGAAAGATAAATGCCAATGAGAACCGAGGATTGGGTTCGAATCCAGCCGACGCACCACGTTTCGTCGAGCTCTGTATCGTCTAATGCAGATGAATGCAAAGGAGAGTAGAATGGTTGAGTGGGTTTTTCGGAGCGCCGATGCTGATGTTCTACTGCTGGCGTAGAAGAGTAAAACCGTTCGAAAAATCCGGGTGGCGCTGGCGACTCACCTATATCCTGTCGCCAAGGAATTACCTAGTGTATCTCTCTCCGACGAGCCAGCGGAACGAGTCTAACCAGCAATGATAGGTCTTCTAAAAAATAAAAATTTAAAATTCAATTTTTAGCTGCGAGCCTTGAAAACACACTTTTATAGTAACCAAATTTTCTTCAAAATTTATCCATTAGAATATTATTTCTTTACTACAAATGTTCGTAACACGTTACCATTCATCACTTAATTATGTATGGTGATTTATGTCAGAAGATTTGACATGAAAATGTGAAAGCACTGTAACAACGCTTATGATTTAAGGTATTTAGCAGTCAACTATCATCCACCAAGTGTGGCTCATGCACATCTGAGGTTCCACGGATTCTTACACGCCGGTGTGCATATGATTTCCGAGTGCTTATTCTGATTTTTATTTGCATAATGCTAATTATATTAAAATATTATTTGCCCTTTTTTTCTGATCCGCTCCACTAACATCCGCAAAACTCCTGATCCGATGCATTCCTAAAAATGACTGAGCCACTTCTTCCATGTGCACGTCTATGCCGTCTTGTCGGCTAACCATCCATGTGCACAAAGTCCCCTCTGATTGCACCAATCCAGGTCTTAATTGAACCTCCTCGTTTTTGACGTATGACAGAGTCCATTGCATCTATCACAGCTTTCAGCGTCTAAACCACCACTATATAAATCCCAACCATTTTGTGCTCGGATTATGGCCCTATCGGATGATGTAATACCATTACTACTTTGCAGTTCAACACATCAATGCAATCTCTATTTTCTTCAACTCATTTTTAGGCCGCAGGCAAGAGCTGTAAACTAGTAAAGAAATCAGGATTTAATTATGTGCTTTGTATTTTCAGTAGGTTGGAGGTGCGGGTTATTCCGTTCATCTATTATTTAAGTGCTGCTTCAGTTCAAATTTAAATTTTTTTCTATTTGGCCCGGAGGATTCCACTTTTAATTTCTTTTTATTTTCGACTTATTTTTGTTATTTTCTTATTTCATTAATATTTTAAATCTAAATTTATAAAATTGTAAAAAATTTATAAAAATTTCAGTTAATAAACTATTAATTGGATTATCAAAAAATTCACACGTTCAAATGACCATTTCAACTTCTTCAGGTTTTTTCCGCAGTTATTTGTTTATTTTTATTTATTATCTTTTTTGGAAAATAAAAATTTTGGATTTTATTTATCTAAAATTTTTTATATAAATAATTTGGCTTCACTTCTGACTTTTTGACCTTTTCTCTGCCTTTTTTTGGAATTACTTTACCAGCAAAATTTGAGCTTATATGTGGTAAACTAAACTTAAAAACTAAATTATTATTATAGATGATAAATCGAACGCAATCGATATAGCAAATAGCAAACTAGCAGTTCAGGATCTTGACAAATTGGGTGTTTCAAAACTCACACCACTCACTGAAGAGGTTCGCTTACTTTTTTTCAATGAATTTTGCAAAAAAAATTGATTTGTGAAATTTTTAATTTAAAAATTTCCCTGTTATTGTTATCATTATTTGTTGTTGTTAAGTTCGGAATGCTGGCAATTTACCTTTTATCGCCAACTCACTCTATAACAGAAGCTTCTAACCGTACAAAAAGCCAGCTGAGTGAGCCTAACCAGAAATGATGGCCAATTAGTTTCTTAAATAATTAGTAGTAATAATAATAGACAATAATTAAAATAATTATTATTATAATAGTTATTATTTATGATAATTAAAATTGTAACATTAATAGAGAGTGGCTCACTGGGTTATTTATCATTTTAGAGCGCGCTATATATTCTATTCCTTGGAATTGCAGGATGAAGATTTCAAAAACCCAGGTGATGCTGGAGATTTGTCTATACTTCTATTGTCCACTGATTTTTTAATAAAATCTGATCCGATTAGCTAACCGAAATACCCTGAATTTAAGCAAGTTTAGAAAGAAAATAATATTATTATTAATTAATAGTAATAACAAAGATAACAATGATAAAACAATTGTAATAAAATAAATAGTAATAATGATATTGAAATAAGTAATAGTATCAATAATAATAATAAAATAATTATGATAATAATTAGAACAATAGTGATAAAGTATTAATAAATAATTGATAATAACCAGTAATGACAAATAAATAATGGAGTAATAACTTGGTTAGTTTGTGGTAATATAATAATGTGGTAATGATAACAACATATTCACCACTTAATTAAGTTCGCCAAGCTAACTCCAATCGTTGTTTGTTCGGTATTTTTGCTAGAAAATAACCTGGTGGTTGCTATTTATTAGACATCTCAGTTTTTAATTATTTGTTAGTTATTATTTTTTATTTTATTGCTATTTTTAACTTATTGGTAATAATAACTAAATCATTCTAGAGTTTAATATAATAATCCAAATACTTTTTGTCAAAATAATTTTCTTATTATCATTATTACGATTATTAAACAGGTAATAAGTCGTCAAGCGACTATCAACATTGGTACTATTGGGCACGTAGCTCATGGAAAATCGACACTTGTAAAAGCAGTTTCTGGTGTTCATACTGTGAAATTCAAAAATGAACTTGAGCGTAATATAACTATTAAATTAGGATATGCAAATGCAAAAATCTATAGGTGTTCGAACGAAGAATGTCCTCGACCTGGATGTTATAGGTTTTTTTTCTGAATTGTAAAATTGTAAAATTTGAGGAAAATTTTAAAATTATCTGAGAAAATTTTGGGGTATTTTTTAAAGATTATTTTGCAATTATTTAAATTTTACTATTTTATTAAAATGTTTTAGCTGTATAATATTTTAGATGGTAAATTAATTTTATAGGTCGGCTGGTTCAAGTACACCTGATAAATTTCCTTGCCAAAGACCTGGTTGTGGTGGTGAATTTAAATGTGTTCGCCATGTATCTTTTGTCGATTGTCCTGGCCATGATATTCTTATGGCAACTATGCTTAATGGTGCTGCAGTGATGGACGCAGCTTTATTGCTTGTTGCTGGCAATGAATCGTGCCCACAGCCGCAAACTTCCGAGCATCTTGCTGCCGTAGAAATAATGCAGTTGAAGAATCTTTTAATTCTTCAAAATAAGATCGATATTATTAAGGTATTTATAGATTTTCAAAAAAGTTGACTGTTATGCGATTTCTGAAGGTCTTAATTTATTTTGCACTTGTATTTTGCTATTCCTTCGTTCCGTCTTACGAATATAGTATTTCTATTTCTTCTTCTTCTAGCCCTCACTTAGGCTGGTTGTACTGGCTGTAAAACGTAGCTGAGCGATTTGATACCATCATCAGCAGTTTTTTTTTGATGTGCTCACCATAATTAAACTCGCTGCGCTGGCTTGTCTCACTGGACAAATATGCCAGGGAGTCCCCTACAGAAGTGCAGGTGAGTCGCCAGCATCACCCTGATTTTTGGGCAGATACTCCGAGAAATAAAATCTCACCATCGGTGCTCCAAATTGAGCAATTTCCTTATCATCCACTGACCCATTCTCTCCTGCAAAGATAAGACTTAGCTGTGATGATCTGTGTGATCTGACGTCATCGTCGACAGCAGTGGAAGCCATTCCTTTTTCCATTGTTTAAATCCATATATTGCTGGTCCATCTGTCCATCTGTACGTTCTTTGACCACTTATGTCTAAGATATATTTTATGGGTTTTCCGAGTGGACAAAATCTCATGATTACATCCGCTTTCGTTCAAATATCACATCAAAGCGTCGCTTTGGCTCGTTAGGACACGTTCTTCTGATACGGTCAAGAAAATATTTACATAATATTCAGGAAAGTCAAGCAAGGGAACAATACGATCAAATCAAGAGTTTTGTTCAAGGAACTGTGGCTGATGGTGCACCAATCATTCCAATTTCTGCACAGCTCAAATATAATATTGATGTTAGTCTTTGTTATTTTTATTTGTTTATTTTTCTTTTTTACGATCACTTACTATTTTTACTTCTACGATTACGATATTAATATTTTAGTTGTTTTTGTCATTAAAAAGGAGTGTGGAGTGAGGAGTGTTTTAATCAATCAATTTTGATTGATTTTTAAAATTTATAACTATAAAAATTTTTTGTATTTATAGGTCGTTTGCGAATATATTTGTAAAAAGGTGCCTGTACCAATTAGAGATTTTACTTCTCCAGCTCGACTTATTGTGATTCGTTCTTTCGATGTGAATAAGCCAGGTTCTGAAGTTGAAAATCTGAAAGGAGGTGTTGCTGGTGGTTCAATACTTAGAGGTGTTTTTTTGTTTTTCTCTAAGGGACAACCAAGTACATAAAACATCTAATTTATTCTTGGTACCTTATTTCATTTTTTCATTGGAAAGTTGGAGTATTTAATCGGTTGTTACCAATCAATAATAAAATTAAATATTAAATTTTTAGGTACATTAAGGATTGGGCAGGAAATAGAAGTTCGACCTGGTATCGTTTCAAAATCGTCTGATGGACGTGTGCAGTGCAGACCAATTTTTTCTCGCATCGTCTCATTATTCGCGGAACAGAATCAATTGGAATATGGAGTTCCTGGAGGTACTGTTAAAATTTATCGGTAAATCTGAAATCTGAAATTTCTTCCTTTAAGGTTTAATTGGAGTTGGAACAAAAATCGATCCAACATTATGTCGCGGTGATAGACTCGTTGGTCATATTTTGGGTGCAGTTGGTACTTTGCCAGATATTTTCACTGAAATCGAAATTGCTTATTATTTATTACGTAGATTACTTGGAGTACGTACTGAAGGCGGGAAGAAGGCAGCAAAAGTACAGAAATTAGGCAAAGGAGAAATTTTGATGGTGAATATTGGATCGCTATCAACAGGTGGACGTGTAATTGCTGTAAAAGGTCAAACTTTTGTTTATCCTTTTCATCCTTTTCATTTCTTATAGTATAGTAATATAAAGCATTGCAAAGTTTGTTATTTTTTTTTGTTTTTGGCAATTATTTCGACATTTTAGGTGATGCAGCGAAAATCTCACTAACTGATCCAATATGTACTGAAGTTAATGAAAAAATAGCCCTCTCTCGACGGATAGAAAAACATTGGCGTTTAATCGGTTGGGGAACGATTCGACGAGGAGTTACAATCAAACCAACTTTGTCAACTTAAAGTTCGTACCTTTTAACGAAAAAGTAATTGAGGAAAATTATTTTGATGTTTCATCTATATCTTAATTTATTTCAGGTCATCGTGAAATGGTATTCATAAAATTTGCTTGAAACCCACTGAATTGTTTTTTATTCTGTAGTTGATTGAATTTTGTTATGGACAAATTGTAAGATTCTTAATAGAATACGAATACGAAGTGAAACGCTCAAAGCAGTCGTGTAGGAAGCACTTCCTTCAGAGATTTTATTTATTCTAACAGATTTATTCTAACAGAATGCATTATTTCGAGTTTGACTGACCACATTGTTAAGCATTTCTAAGGTTTTTGTCAAACTTGAAATAATGTGCCATTTTACTGGTAATTTTTCCACGCTTTTTGTTATAAATCAATTTTTCAATTATTGGTTGCAATTTTGCATTGTTTGTTAAAAAACGATATATTTTCTTGTTCTTTTTGCAGTTAAGCCTTGTTTTTTGTTAGAATTTTCTTCGAAATGACTCTTTAAAGTTTTTTTGTTTAATGGTTTTATCATAAATGTACATTACTATTATTCTTCATTTCGTTTTATCATATATTTTTATTTTTCAGTGATTAGAAAGGGTTTAAAAGGAAAATATTTCATTGTTTTTCTTGGTTTTCTTTATTCGCCATTATAAGTTGGAAATTTTTTCCGATACGAACATTAGCTGTAATTATTGGATTTTTGAAAATCGCATGGGACGAATTCAAATTTTATTAAATATTTAATTATTAATTTCCTCGACAAGATTGGAGGGATTATGAATGATTATCGACATCATTTAAATTCATCTTCTTTTAAGATACGAATTCTCATTGGGAATAAAACTTTCGAGGAAAGGAAAAAAGAATTCATTGTGGTATGAAGTGAAATTCCCTGTGGGGCAGAAATCGGTTTGAATCGCCTATGGTGCTTCTGAACCACGGAACACCTTATGATATTGCAACATGATTGTGGAACCACTTAAACTGAATTTCTGCTTATTTGGGGATTTCAAAACATAAAACTCGTGAAACAAAATGCACCTTGATTTGAATATAGCAAGTGAAAAAATTAAATAAGACAAAAAGTAAAGCAAAAATTAGATTAAATTAAATGAATGTTGCGATATGTAGTTTGGGAAACTCAGCTGAGCCATGACGGTCTGAATTTTAGGAGGCCGATTGTTAGTCCTTCCAAATAAAGCGCGAAAATTTTGATTTCACTTTAATTTTTTTCGGAGATGGTTAAGTGATTTTAATATAGAAAATAGTTTTAAATGTTAATGTAAAGTCCTTTTCTTCAAATGGCTCTCGGCAATGCTGGTTAGGCTGGTTCCGCTGGCTAGATGGTAGCCGAGCGGCGCGGTCTGGTGTCGACAGTAATAGAAGCCATTCCTTTTTCCATCGTCTAAATCCAAATATTACCAGTCCACCTATACACTCAAAATCTTTTCTGACCGTATCAGTCCAGGTCTTGATTGACTCACCTCGCTTTTGATGCCATTCATCACGCAACGATGGTAAAATGCTTGATGAGTCGAATGATCTTTTCTGGAACACCGCGTTCCTTCACTCTCCATAACACCGTTCTATCAATTGAATTGAGCCGCAAAGTCGCTGAAACGGTGGGTTGCCGACATTTAAAACAATGTTCTAACAATCTTCTTAAGGTGAATACCGGGTCACCACCACCATCTGAATCCAGCTTGATTAGAATGCATCCTGGTGTCACTCGATAGTTGCCACAGTATGTCCTGTGACCTTTCTTGGAAAATGGAAGCGGAATTATTTTGCTACAGTCAACTGGTATTATTTTTTTCTTCATTGCCAAAGAGTGCATTTGTAGGTGCGTTCTGGAGAACGATGGATAACATTTGAAGAGCTCGGAGTTTGTTGGCCTTAAGCTTATGGACAATGAAAATTATTTACTCTTCTGTTGGCAGTTTGAGGTTGCAGCAATGTCCACAGCCACAGATGGTGCATCAGATGGTGGTGGTGGTTAAGTTTGGCTTCAAAGAATTCTTTACATTTTGCGAGGCGATTCATAATTCTATCAACAGACAACCATTGCTGTCCTGTACCATTTCGTTGAATTATAGTTGGAAGAGTGTAGAATAATTTCCTATTATCGCTTAATCATCGTTCTCAAGCCATATCGCTCCAATAGCGATTTTCGTCTCGTGCTCTTGTCGTTGTAATTCTTCGAAATATTCGGAATCTCCTAACATTTATGCTTTGGCAACGTTTTCAGCTGGAAAGAGTTCCGTACTAGATAGTTTTTCTTAGTTTTCTAGATTTTCAGACAGTTGGCAGTTGATTCTGATGCGTTGATTCTGACTTCCTGCTAGTATAATAGTGGTAGACTTTGGAGATTCCTTTGCGATATTCATTTGCCGTTCCAGAAAAATCGTTGATATTTATACCATTGAGAAACTTCTATAATTTGGTTTGAAATCGTCCATTGTCCATGAATCTTTTAGTTTGAGGTAATTGAAAGACCGTGAGGGATATGAGTTGTCAATTTTATGCCAACCTTGACTCGAACCATAACATGGTCAAATCCGTAAAGATCGTCCGTTTCAGTGCTGCGATAAGAAAAACTATCTAGTACGGAACTCTTTCCAGCGATAACTGATTAATCAATCTGGCTGGGGTATTGGTTATTTGGGTAGTTCCACATGACTAATATCTTCTGCGATGCTGAAAGCATGTAATAGAAGGCTTTCTCCATTGGTGCACTAGATTCCGATGCCATATTTACCAGTTGCTGAGTTTGTCGTGATGGCGTCATGACTTACGCGTACATTCCAGTCTCCTCCGATTATATAATATTTCATATTATATCATATTTCGATGGAGATTTTATTAGCAATTGAAGTTCCTCATCGAATTTATCACAGTCATCTGCAGACAGAGTTGGAACATTGATGATACTGATGACCGAGATATTGTTGAATTTACTACTAAAGTGAGCATGCGGTTACTTTCCGGTTTCTGTTCAATCAAAGCTGAATGGGCCTTTTCAGATATGTCGTTTCTCTTCGAGTTATCCGAAACACCACAATGATAGCCAGTATCTCTGCTGGGAACCAGGTTTAGTAATTATTCAAAACCCGTAGAGAGGAAGGCAGACAAGCAAGCGACATCAAAACGATATTAGAAAGAGTGTGCACAATCATCACTTGGCTTGCAACGTACATAAGCGTTCTGATATTCCACGCTACTGCGGCTAATACGTCCATGTGCGTGCACAGAACCGTTCCCGTTAACAGATTTCGAGCAGTGGGTGGCGTGGCTTGCGAACACATTTTATTTACCAGCCTAGGGATCGCCTGGATTTATACCTTATAATCACCGAGTTGGGAGTATCATGTACGTCAGAGGACATCCTTTCACCATAGGGTCATCTGGGAATTGAGTTACATTGGTTCTACCAATTTCTGTCCTATCGATATCTGTTCTATCATTATCTGATCAATTAATATCTGCTTTATCGATATCTGGTCTATCAATTTCTGGTCTGTTAATATATACTCTATAGCGATGCAACAGTTCCAACAATGTCTATGCGAATATCATTCAGTCGTGGCTAAAATAAATATATCTTTCAAAAAATTAGAGTGGTGCTGGTGATTCACTAATATTTCTATCGTTAAATTGCTGGTAAAAACTAGCCTGTTTAAGCTGGCGGAGCGAGCCTAATCAGAAATGATTAACGCTCTTAGAAAAAAAGGGAGTTGAGGATTTACATATTTCATATGGTCGAAATAACTCTGACAGTTCAAAAATATTCTTGACATTGCACAATTTTGAGGTAACAAAATTAATGACACTGATTGATTGAAGGAAAATGTCAAATGATCCAAATGAACACTCAGAAAGAAGTAATGAAGAATTGATGATGGATTCCCAAGGCGATGAAAGCATTGATGAAAATAATCGAGGTTTTCACTTTTTTTTTTTTTTTTCAGTGATTGCAAATTGGAACAGTGCAGTTGAATGTTCCGTTACTTAGACATACCAAGCATAGTGGTGACTCAATAGTTGTCCTTTGACGAGGATAAATATGTGCAGGCCAAATCCTTGTGTCGCCAGGAATTCGCTTATGCTCGCATCTCTAGGGCTCTTTAATTAAATTAGAAGCTATAATTCCAATAGTCAATGAAATGAGCCAAATCAGGAGTAACGAATGCCACAAAAACTATTTGTATTATAATTTAAATATCCGAGAATAATTAAATTTTTTTCCCATTCATTTGATTTATTTTAAAAAAAAATTGAAATTTTATCATTAAATTCTATAGACTATATTATTTCATTTATCAGCTTATTTCGGCCATTATTCTCGCTTTTTTTCAATAGAAAAACGAAAACATCGGTCTTTTTTTCCAAAAACTTTTTTCAAAACAGTAAATATAAATAAAACCATAGCATTGGCTTCAAGCGGCCGTTCTGCCGACTCTGTGGTAGAATATAATTCTGCTAACCACAATGGTTTATCTACCACATCGTTATATGAATCATATTGGTTTATTTATTAATAAAACTACTTACGTGACATATTTAAATGAATGAAAAAAATTCCGAAGGTCTTGTCATATTTTGATGTTTCAGGTTCAACGATGAGGTCGACAACAGCTTCACCATCAGCTCGATGTATTTTGTATTTATTTCATTCATGTTATTTCAAATTCAACACAATTAAATATTTTAACAATTAGATTATTTTAAATTTTAAATTCGGGTAGAATGGTCGAGCGGTATATTGCTTCAAACGAGAGTAAGGTGTATGGTTTCTGCGCGCTAATGGTAGTAAAGTGAAATCTAGATGGAACCTTTGTCTTTATCCCTTTGTGGTATTTTCAGCATTTAGTCAGTGCTGCCAGCCAAACGGGATTACACTGTGGTTTATGCTGTAAAAAAGATTGTAAGTTATTGACATTCCCGATATTGCTTCTTTATTTTATTTAGCGAATTCCTTTTGCTTAGACTTTTTGAAGAGACAAAATTGTAGCTTCAATCTCGGACGAAAATTCGCCACGAAATGATTCACAAATAACTGACGATATTACTGCTCCACAAAGCAGTTTGTTTATCAATTTTTTCCAATTATTTTTGTATTATTTAATCTTAGTTTAATCTTTAGTTTAATCTATTTATTTAATCAAATTTCTTTAAATGATATAAATTTCGCAGGTGAAATACGTTTTGATATAAATTTCGCAGGTGAAATATATTCTTTGTTTTAGCTCTAAGTTTACTTGAATATGGATCAGAAATGGATATGTCAAGTCAGGAAAATGTAGAATCACACGCGCCGAGAATTCGTCGACCTGAATTTAGCGGATTACCTTTTCAAAATCGTACTATTCGAATGGAATCGGGTCTAATGCAGGTATATTTACTATTCTTATTATTCTTTTGTTCTCATAGATTTGACCAAATCACTAGCAATGCAATGTTCGTTCAAACGAATTGCTGTCCTTCGATTTTGCTTGAAATTAAAGCGTAAACTCGATTGAACTTTTGATGCTTTTGATGTTATATAAAGTAACTTCAAATATCAAATATGTTCTAAAGCAAATAAGAATTTTTTATCGAAGTTCTGTCTAAAATTGTTTTTAAGGATAATATTAGCGAGGAAACTGGAGAAGAATTGGATGTCTATATATGGGGGACGAGAGTTTGTATTTCAGCTGTGCAAAAAGCATTCGAACGTTTCATTCTTTATTTCAAACCAGAAAGTGCAGTTGTTGAAGGCGATTTAAGAAGCGGTATGTTTTAATTTTATAATTTTTTTAAATTCTAATGAATTGATTATTTGGAGTTCATTTTTTTAACCGTAAAATTTGCAGAAATATGGAATTTTTCAGCTGAAAATCTACTTTTTTTAGTCTTTCTTTTATCCATATTTTTTCTGCTATTTGTATCTGCTATTATATAAATTTTCTACTATTTCTGCTATATAAATTTTTATAGCCCATATTCGGGGTCTATTTTTTTAAAAAATCCCAAGATTTTCAAAGTTTTAGCTAGAATTCGTCACCCAAGCGAAGAGCATTCATTCTATCTCGATTTAATTGACAATATTCAAGTGACTCAAAATCCAGTGCTTGATGTTAATTTGCAACATATATGGTGTTTTAACCGCGCTCTATATCGGCAAATTATTTGTTATCCATCGGTATTGTATTTTATTTTAGATCTCTGGATTTTTTAATATTCATTTTACTTAATCATTTATTTTCTCCATGAATCATTTTTTTATTGAGATATTTAATACAAATGCTTGAATAAAATGGTTTAGTGAATGAATTAAGAGTTCGCCTAAAATCTCCTAAAGCACTCTTTCCTGTGTAATTTCTTCATTTTATTATTCAAGGAAATCATTCCCTATTTGGATATTGTGGTCAATAATATCTTTGCTGAACGGTTCACGCAGAAATTGCATTGTCCTATCGAAATTCGTCCATTTAATGCGGAACAGACGCGAAGCATGCGTGATTTAAATCCATCTGATATAGACCAGTTGATTTCCATTACGGGAATGATTACTCGCCTATCGCCTTTGATTCCAGAGATGCGACAAGCATTTTTTCAATGCTCAGCCTGCAGTTTTTCGGTTTGTTGTCAGCCACTTTTTCATTTCATTTTTTATATTTTAAATTTTATATTTTAAATTTTTGTAAATTTGTTTTTAATGGTTTTTAATCGATTTATTTTAAATTTTTCATAGTTTATTTCGCGAACACTTATTTTCAATGTGAACTATTTATTAAAAATATTTCAACGCTTTTTTTTTTTAAATCTATATCGTTTCATTTCCAGGTTGATGTGGAGGTAGAACTTGGTCGTATAGAAGAGCCTACTTTATGTGCAAATTGTCAGCAACCTTTAACATTTCAGCTAATTCATAATCGATGTCGTTTCATCGATAAACAACTTATTAAGCTGCAAGAGTCACCAGGTCTCCTTTTGATCTCAGATTCTTTAGGTCTCTTAGCTTAGCTTCTTAATCAAGATTTTTCCTTCTTTAAGGTTCTTCATGTTTTTGATTTTTTCTTCTTTTTGTTTGTGTTTTTTCAAGAACTGAAGTAAATGAAAGTGTCTTAAACAAAAAATTTTCTAGATGATATGCCGGCCGGACAAACTCCGCATACTGTTACGTTATTTGCATATGGTAGTCTTGTTGAATCGGTACAGCCAGGCGATAGAGTTAATGTTACAGGAATCTTTAGAGCGAAGGCTGTTCGTGTTAATCCACGGACGAGAAATACAAGTGCAGTTTATCGTACTAACATTGATGTATTTCACTTTAACAAAGTGGATAAGAAAAAACTTCGGATTGCTGAGAAGTACTTTACAGTTTTTGCTTTAAATAATAATATGGCTTCAGATTTTATTTGTTGGATTGATGGTATTCGGCAGGTTTCTTGTTAACTTCGATTGATTAAATTGATCATTTTTAATTTTTCCAGTGTGACTTTATCGTCTGAAAGAATGGAACAGATACTGCGCATAGCACAACAGAATGATATTGTCGAACTTCTATGCAATGCTATCGGTAGATTTTATATCATTTTGAGGTTTAAAATTCAAATAAATAATATTTTATTCTTAAAGCGCCTTCAATACATGGACATATGGATGTAAAACTTGGTATTCTATGTTTATTATTTGGTGGGACTTTCAAACCAGAAATGAAAGAAAGAGGACGAGTTCGAACTGAGATAAATATGCTACTTTGCGGCGATCCTGGAACCAGTAAAAGTCAGATTCTTCAAGTCAGTCTTTTATACAAGCGTCAGTTATATTAAGAGCAACCAGAAACAATATATTTTTTCATTTTCATATTCATTTTTTAAGTTAATAAGTAGTTCCCTTATCAAGCGGCGTTCTCATCAAAGAAACTTGGTTGGCTGGTCGGAAAAAAGTGGAACGATCAAATGAAATGAAATTTTTAAATTTAATTTGAGTGCCTGTGGGTATTCGAATATGGAAATATTAGCGGTTTTGCAAAATTTAAACAAGGCGGTTAAGTTTGCGACGTAATAAACAACTAAAGAAATTTGTCGATGAAGATTTTCGGGCATTAGCAGATTTACTGCAATCGATGTAGTAAATCGTATATAGAATTTGATCAGTTAATCCACGATACAATCTGCGTATATAGAAAGATATAGAAGATATAGAAAGTCATTACTTGCATGCCTCATAATCAGATCAGCATAGGTGAAAAATCACCAAGGAAATATTTTTGGATCACTTCATAATTGGTGGCTCTGTGCGAGAATTATATTCATTGCAGCTGGGTTTTACTGTTAATAGTTGGTCCTTCTTAGGGATGCTATTATACCAAAAACGTTCCATTCTGATCAATAGGAATGGATTTGCTATATGGTAACCATGAATACCATAGAAAAAAGAGCAATTTCGATTTGTATTGATTTAAAAAGGCTTTATTTTTGTATTTTTATATAGCATTATTATATTTATCATATTTTTTGTATCTTTAGTTTTATAATTGGTGTGGTTTCAGTACGTATATAGACTAGTTCCTCGAGCCCAATATACGTCTGGTAAAGGATCATCAGCTGTTGGTTTAACTGCTGCTATTGCACGCGATCCCGACACCAGAAACATGGTTTTACAAACAGGTGAGGTGAAAATTTAATTAGCATCTAAAATATATAAAGTAAGCATTTTAAAATGAATATTTAAATTTAAAATATTGGGAAAATATATAATTTTTTTCATCTCTTGAAAATTTGATTATATAATAATCTTCCATGAAATTTCTACTGGTTTTTTCTGTGAATTCTAATATGTTTTGGAACAATGATTATAAATGTTTCATGCAGGGGCACTTGTGTTGGCTGATAATGGTGTTTGTTGTATTGATGAATTCGACAAAATGAGTGATAGTACTCGCTCAGTACTTCATGAAGTAATAAGCACAAATTTTGTATAATAGTTTATTTTACTAGTTTATTTTGTTAAAAAATTTTGTAATTTGTAAAAAATGATAATCTATATAGGTTATGGAGCAACAGACATTGTCAATTGCTAAAGCAGGGATTATTTGTCAGTTAAATGCACGTACATCTATACTTGCGGCTGCAAACCCTGTCGATTCGCAATGGAATCGGAACAAAACAATTATCGATAATATTCAGCTACCTCATACATTACTTTCTCGGTGATCTTAATGCATTCAGAAACATTCTACCACAATAGCTGGATTAATGCACTATTACTATTTATAATCTGAAATTTGTTTTAAGATTTGATTTAATATTTCTAATGGTGGATGAACAAAGTGAAGCACGTGATAGACAGTTGGCAAATCACCTTGTTTCATTATTCTTTGAAGATGCGGAAAATACCGGTTATTTTTGTTATTCATTCTAGTTATTTTTAGCTTTAGGAAATTTTTGAAAATATAGTTGTGGATTTTTTAGAAGGCCAAATGCTTGATGCCGGATTTTTGCGTGACTACATCGCTTATGCACATAAATTTGTTCATCCAGTGATTAGTGAAGCGGCATCTGTATCGCTGATCAATAAGTATTTGGAAATGAGACGAGCTGGATCTCAGTTTGGACAAGTATTTTTCTTGCTTTTTCAAAATGTTTATCATACAATATATATTTTATTAGAAGTTAAAACTTATAACTTTTTAGATATCTGCTTATCCACGACAACTTGAATCACTTATTCGCCTTTCTGAAGCATTCGCAAAAATACATCTTCGTAATATTGTTGGTGTTGGTGATGTAGAAAGTGCCTACGAGTATCGTTTCATTATTTTATTATTTTATTTTGCGTGAATTGAGTGGCTTTGAGAAATTTGTAAGTTTTAATGTTCCTTTAGATTGTACCGCGAAGCACTTCGTCAGTCTGCCGTGGATCCAACAACAGGGCGTGTTGATGTTAATATTCTTACTGCAGGTGTTACTGCTAGAACTCGGAAATTAATTGAACAGTTGGCTGATGCAATTCAAACGGAATTAATTCCTCACCATGGTATTTCAATTGCAGCAAATATCGTTATGACTCAACTTCGACAAAAAAATTTTGTTCGTGTTTTTATTTCATTTTTTACAAGTGCGAGAATAGTAGTTTTTCAATGGAAATAGATTTAATCACTGATGCAAAATATTATATTAAATACAAAGTCAATATGATTATTTTTTTCATTACTTATGCTGATTGGATTTTCTTCCCTTTCTACTGGTTCATGACTAAGTAATGAATGTCAAGAGCATTCATCATATCAAGCGGTTTTTTCTTTTATTTTACATTCGTTACACTTGTTTGTTATCAGTTTTGTGAGTTTTTATTATCTTTTAATTATTATTGTTTATGATGAAATCACCTGTTTTTGTAAAAAGACTAATTTTTAATTTTTAAGACAATATTTTATGAAGTTTTTCAGTCTTTCACTAAGGAATTATTCGATGATGCAGTTGCTGAACTTATAAAGAAAGAAATGCTCGTTCGAATCGGTGATAAACTACGGTTTGTTGGTCCTAAATAAGTTTGATTTATGTGATTTGATTTATGATTTCTTGTTCATATTCACTCATATAATTGTTTCCATGTTGAAGGGATTGCTCATATACATTTTCACTGCTATTTTTGTCAAAATTTTGTTGAATAAATTGAAAATTATTTCTATGACTTTTGTAAATATTCTTAAGTTGCTAAAATTTTTGTTTTTGTTTTTAATAAAAATTATATTTTTTTATAGCAATGGTTGCTGTTAAACATGGTCAGAAACCAGTCATTTTGCAGTGAGAACTAAATGAAGAACTCACCTAAACTTTTCTTTCCACATGATTCTATGGTGACAACCATAGTCGTCTCGCTTTGGAGTGAATAGAGCTTCAGCTTAGGAGAATGAATCAGATTAGAAAGTACCTTATTACTCGGAGATTAAGAAGAGAGGAAGAGAAATATGAAATGATGTGACATAATTACATTGGATTTTTGCTCAAATTTTAATACTGATTATGGTTGATGGTTCCACCGATGGTACAATGCTCGAAGATTTTGTGCTCGAAGACACGAGAAGTGTGCTGCTGGTACTGCAAAACCATGGAAGGCTGCTGGCCGCGGCTGTGAATTGTTTTGGGAATTTGCAACTGCAGATTTAATCTTATTGTGTGGTGAGACTATCTTTTGTCGAAGACAGTTGTGATTGCTTGCTTATCAGTAATAAGAAAATGGTTCCAGGCCTGATGGAGTATTTGGAAGCTGCCTGGGACCATTTCCTCCTCCACTGTCTAAAGCGGTGTCTCAGTGGCAATCCAGCATGAATAGAACAGTATTTAAATTTATAATATAAAATAATATTGAAATTTACAGATGAAATTGTTTTATTCGATTTTATTTTTTATAATTTTAATGATAATCAACGCAGAACGTGAGCAGGTGCAGCACGGTGCAGCAAGTGCTAAATTTCGCTCTGAGCATATCTCACATGGAAGGCATAATCTGGAATCGGATCATCAAGCAGTCTTAGGTTGATATTTGAGAGAGGGAGAGGAATGGCAATTGCTCGCGCTGAGTTATTCTCTATTTCCCCATACTCTGTTTTCAGGATCTAAGAAAATGGCGAGTGAATTTGATGAATTACCTCAAGATGAATCAAAAAGGCGACTTGCAGTTATTGCTCATCGGATGGACACAAATGGTGATAATTTCATCGATGAATTTGAGCTTAGCGACTGGATACATAGGTTTTTATTCTTGAATTTATATGGTGGTGAAGAGATAGTTTTTTTGTTATCATTTATCACTTTATTATTTCCTGTTGTTTTTAAAAATTATAGCTAATCATTTTACGATAATAGTTCTATATTTTTCGTCGAACTATTTGGGTCTAATTGAAAGAGAAACCGAAACTGTGAAATAATCAGAATCGGTAGGTAAAATTCACATTCGAAATCTGCTAGCGTCGATGTTTTTTATTATAATTATAAATTTATTTCAACCTACCTTTTTATAAAATTATATTAAAAACTTAAAACCACTCTCTATTGTAGTTGGTACTGAAATTTTAATAACTTTATCCATGAAATCCATGTTATGCATGTGTTGAATTTGTGTTGGACTGTGAATATGTTGAAGTTATTTCAGGTCAATGTTATCAGTAGATAAGGAAGAAACAGATGAACGATTTGTTGAGATGGATTCGAATAGAGATGGATTTATAACTTGGGAAGAATATATTGGTGATGCTTATGGTGATTTGAGTGGTTCCTATGCGGTATTTCTTTAGTGATTTTTTATTCTGAATATATTTTCATATATTCTTATTTTATTTATTTTTTCTATAGTTTCTCTTTACAGTTTATTTTAAGATGGATGTAGAAGATGAACGTTTAATGCGCGAAGATAAAAGTTATTTTGAAGCGGCCGATCGAAATCATGATGGAAAATTATCGGCTGAAGAGTTCGACTCCTTTAATAATCCGGAAAATCATGAATTCATGCATGATACTCTCATTAAAGTACGGTTTTAAATTCATTCATAATTTTTTTAAGCATTCTGAACGTATTTTTAACCATTCGGCATTGTTTTATGATATATTTATAGTACATTTTATTGCATCTGTTTAGTAAAAATTTATTTTCTAAATTATGTGAATCGTTTCGCGAATACAGATGACGCTGGCTGATAAAGATGCAAATAATGATGGAAAAATCGATCTTTATGAATTTCTCGGTGAAACTCGTATAGATTCGAATTCTGAGTGGTACGTAGTTGAAAAAAATCGCTTTGAAAACGATTATGATGTAGATAAAAATGGTTTTCTTGAAGGAGTCGAAATTACAAATTGGTTAATTCCTGATTTAAGGGCTACCGCTCAACAGGTGACTTTGAATTTTTAAGCAGTTGATTTTTTAATTTTAATTTTTTTGATTAATTTTTTTTTGAACGGTGGGTAAAAAGAAAATTAAAACATTTTTTTACAAGGAAAAAATGAATAACAAATAAAAAAAAGTGGTAAAACAAAGAATAAAGGCAATAATTCAGGAATAATTTATATTTCGGACTTAAATAAATTCATATGACTGAAAAAAATGATTAATTTTTACTGCAGAGTATGTAAATTATTTTTATTGTTAGTTATTGTAACATTAACGTTAATATCAATTATCAATTATTTGTTTGTTGTTATTTACTAGCTATTATTTATTATTATACTGCCAAGAATAGCTAAAATAATATACAGATTTCTCAATTTCCCAGGATTCTGGTAGAGGGCTCGAGGATGAGGATGATCCTTATTATCCACAGGGGATGAGAAAGAGATTTTTTTATTATATAGCCGAAAACCGATGATTTTGTGGTTTTGATTACTTACTGTGTAATCTTTGTCATTATTATTTGTTATTATTATTACTTATTATCGTAAATTATTTTTATTACTTATTTATATAACAGGCAGGGCGTGACGCAGTGCGCTACATTTGCATTAAAAAAGAGCATAAGTAATAAAAACAATATAGTACATTTTCGCGCGATACAACTACAGCTGACCTAACTAATTTCAAGCGATTTGATAGCATTCTCTTTGATAATTTTCTATTTAATTTTCTATTAATTTGTTAAAAAGAAAATTAAAACATTTTTTTACAAAGAAAATGAATAACAAATAAAAAAAAGTGGTAAAACAAAGAGTAAAGGCAATAATTCAGGAATAATTTATATTAATTTATATTAATTGTATAATAAATAAATCACCGGTACAATACCTAAAAGCTTTATCGAATTGAATAATTTACTATGAGAAATTGGTTCAGAAGTTTTAGCAAGTTTTAAATAGCAATGATTGTTTTACCCAATTCCTTAGATTCAAATCAGTAGTACAAATCGAAAGTTGTGAGGCCTTTTTTATAAAAACCATGTTGATAAACTGAAATTAAATATTATGAATATCTTGAATATCTTTCATGGTGATCAAATAAATTATGACAGATTCTTTTATTTTTTTTATTAGTTAATTATTATTCTAATTATTGTAAGATATTCATGTTATTTATTAATTACAATTATTTTTTCTTATTTTTAATTATTTTATTGTGAAAAATTATCATTATCATTGTTGTTATTTATTACCATTAATAATAATAATAGATGATAATAATAAATAATAATAACAGTAGCAACTGCTCTTAAAATTTTCTTTATAAATTTGAAATTCAGGAAGCTGAACATTTGATCTCTAATACTGATAAAAATGGTGATGGTCGTTTAACGATTGATGAAATCGTTGCTGAATATGCGTTATTTGTTGGTTCAGAAGCGACAAATTATGGAGAGAAACTCAATGAAGTAAGCCATGATGAACTTTGAAACAAGTGAACCAATTTTAATTTGTTTCAGTTCAGTTTTATCAGTTTTATTTTCTTCCTTTTTTCGTGTAAGTTTAAAGGATATAAAATAAAGAAGGCATAAAAGCTGTGTTACTCAGTCACCCATGTGCATAAATGACAAAACTTCTATGGGTAACAAAAAATTTTGAATTTTGCTGGTTAACATTACCATAAATCTCATTCTAGTCACTAATCTTGAAAACCAAAAAATCTCTATTGCAATAATACTTTAATTGTACTTATATACCTTTTTTACCCTAATTACTACTTATTTGTATTTTTTATAATGATTGTATGATTAGTCCATTCATTTTTTCGCTATTTTTATCTATTTTTCTAATATTTTTATCAATATTATGTGTATATTCCACATATGCCATTTGTGTCATTTTTTAAAACAAATTTCAATGTTTCTGTTTTCATATTTTGATCATTTAAAATGAATTATTAAATATATATATTATTTATGAAAGACTCATAAAATACAATATTACCATTAAGTGTGTTGAAGTGTGTCCAAATAATACAAAACACAAATTCCTAATCAACACCACAGAAAATATCCGAATTCTCAATTGCAGTGGTCAATTTTTCTCGTAATTCTTGAAAAGTATGATAAGGTGGTAAATCCATACGATTGAAACTAAAATATAACATGAGTACTGCAGAAAAATTTGAAAATTTTAAATCTACAAACTACAAACTAAAACTACAAACCAAGTATGAGCCCTTGGCAGCATATCTGGATTGCCCCATTTTTCAATGGTAAATTTTTGAAGACCATTTGATCCGTAGAGTTCACAAAAACCATTCATTGGTACTCTTGATGTGCCAGTAACAAATTGTAAGATGCGGGCTCGCATTTCGTTGTCGAATAAAAGAATACATTTCCAAAAATTATAAATTACCTGAAACTTCCATTTCATGCCATAAACATTTCGACACAATATCGTTCTGAAGTGATAACAAAATGCTTTTTGAAATTTAAAGTATATTTTATTTAAATATTAATGAAACTGCCAGAACTGCCCCTATAGAAGGAAACAATTTTTATATATGGCCAAGATTTTGAACCAGAAAACCAAAAACCTGAGTCACAATGGACTGCTCCCCCATCTAATCGATTTTAATTATTTTCCTTGATATCTCTTCATACCTCGTCGCACTTTCTCTTTAACATTTTCGAATCTTGCTGTATATTACTTCCATTTTTATCATCTCCACTATAAATCCTAACCTTGCAGTTCTCTTTACCTTGCAATCCGTTACCTTGCGATACAGCTAATAGGATCCAAATGAATTAAAATTTATAATAAATTATAACTAACATTAATACTGAATAAGAAGCCTATCGTAACAACGGGGCTGGAAAAAGAAATATTTTAACGAGTTGATCTGGATAAGTTCTAATAATAGCGTCAGAAATTTAAAAGAGTTTATAATATTTAAGGAAGTGTATAAAGCGGTATATTTAAAATGGTGTTTAAAGCGATGTTATTTCGGTATTACGATATTTCAATTAACAGGAATACTTATGAAATATGAAATATTATATATCGAAGTAGAATGAATGACAACAATAGCTAACAGTGGGAAATTATGGCAAAATATAGGAAAAAATTTATAATTCTATTTATACTGTATAAGCCTAATAGGCTTAATAAATATCTAAAATAAATACGCCCTCTGGTGAAATCAAACACTGTGCAACATTTTCTCAAACAAACAATATGTTGGAGATTCATAGTACCATGTATCTAATACGATTTCCCAATCTGGTGGGGCCCTAATGACTTTTTATCGTAATAAAAATATTACAATAGAGTGGAAAATTAATCTGAAATGAAAATGAAAGAATTCTATTGATATCAAAGTGCTAGATGGTTTATTGCTTTCATTTAGAATCAATAAGAAATACCAAAATTTTAATTAAAGACTGTGAATTTCCCTTATTCTTCTTTATCTTGGTAATGGCTAGGGAATCATGTGTAATATCTTAATCGCAAATGAACTATTGAGAATATTGAAGATTATTTCATCTAACTTCAAACTACTAACTGGATGATTCGATGAATAACCTCCTTTATAAAGAGTGTTATCTTTCCAATCTTTTACATCGATATCTTGTAAACCGCACATTAATAATTCCAATTCATTTGGATCGAAAATTGATAACAAATTTGAAGGAATAAGATCGTGAATTCCTTTAACTAAACTATACATTTGCTTTTGTACACGACTAACGAATCGCCAATAAATTATCAATTTTATATATTCGAGTTTGTTTTCCTCAGTGACTTTTTCCTCAGAACCACCTTTACGAAGTTCCACAGTTTTTGTCTGAAAAACAGGATTATAAAAATTTAAAAAATGCAAAATTCTGTTAATGAATATTTTTACAAAAAAAACTTACTTGACCATAAATTTCCTCATCAACCGCGAAATATAAATCTAAATCTGTTGGATCATTTTCTTTAATATAGATAAGCGAATTAAAATATTCATTATCTACAGACTCCATATCAGTTAATGCGATAGGTTTTCCCAAAATCATCTTATAGAATGGTCTGATAAAAAATGCTGGAAATAAATAAAAATGAAATGAGATGAAAAATGTTGACTTTAGATTTTTCGCCTGTTTTGGTCTATAGATAGATGTTGAGTTTTTTTAGAGCATTGCTCACAATTTATGCTCATTCCGTTCGCTTGTTGGACGAGACAAATACGCAGTCCCTCGGTGACAGAAATGCAGGTGAGTCGCTAGCATCATCCGAATTTGTGAAGAACAGGCTTGTTTCTGCCGAGAGAGAATAGAACTCAGTATCAGTAATCTCGAACTCCACTCTTCTTTGGTTTCTCAGCGTGGTGCGCAGGTCGGATTCGAACCCATGCCCCAATTATCAGTGGATTATCTTACCTCTTCTCTCTCAGCCACCAAATCACAAATGTTTAATAAATGACTTTTAGCAATCGAAAAAGACAATGAATACCGTCAAGAAGCTTTCCGTGGAATAAGGCGATACCAATTACTCGACCGATGAAATAGAAATATGAAAGATGATCAGGATTACAAGTCTCGGAATGAGGATTCACTTGCAAAGTATAATTATCACTGAAAATTTGATTTTCAAAGCATAATATAATTTTTCCAAAATTTGAAGAAATTCATTGATTGAGCCATAGAGTCTTCAGGATTTAAGATTTACGTATTTTTTAAAGAAAAAGAAATTATTTATTTATTCTTCTTCCAATAACATTTATCATTTCCGATTGATTCCATTAAGTAATAGAATGAGATCCTTATGCAAGAAAACCATACAGAAAGGAAGTAGTTGGATCTCCTCCACCATTTCATTGTTAGTGGAAAGTTAACACAACTACAAAAAAAAAGTACTAACGTCGCTGAATATTCGAATAGACCATAATATGGATTAAATATGTGGTGCGAAAGGAGATAGAACCATTCGCGAGCAACACCACCGTAATCCAAACCCGTTTCTCCATCAAATTCAATCCATAGTTTTGCTTTTAAATGATGCGATGTTGCCTCCATTATTTGCCTGTATCAAATTTATCGAATGTAAAAAATTGAAAATTAAAAAAATTGATTTTTAAATGCTAATAAGGAAGTTTACCTGAAAGAATCTTCGAATACGTGGCTCCTACGAATAGAAAATTCACATTTTCCGCTAGAAATAGCTTTAGCTAAATGTACTCTAAAATACTCATATTTTCGCTTATAATCGCGAGAATATGGCACTGCAGGTCCGGTCATTTTTGAATTCTCAAAACGAGGATCCTCCCACTGTGTATGTCGTGTATTATGATCAATAAAAAAAATTCGACCATCAACATGGACACGTTCTTCCCATCCATCTGGTAACCTGCCTAATTCATCGCTAACTCGGCCTGAAATTCAAATATAATTCAAAAAATCAGACAATTATAGCTGATCTCTATAATGAATCTCCATAGAAATTACTCACCCGTAATGAAAATTGACGAATTTTTGCCACTGCGTGGATCGGTCCAAGTCGTAGTTTTATGTATATGATCAATAAAAAATAGTCGACCATTTGGTGCAACTTGAATATCCCATCCTTCTGGCAAAGGACTATCATCATCATCATCATTATCACCATTAGTTTCATTACGACCACCGTTCAAAAAATTTTGGCTCAAGCGCTTTTGTAGCTTAAATATTTGAAGATAAATACTCATAAGAATCAATTTTTAAAATATTATTTTCCTCCATTTCTCTTTTTAAACTAGAAATGAACAACTTTAACTACCGATTTAATCTGCCACCTATCGACTTAATTTACAGAAATCATTTGGATCAACAAACACAAAAATATGGTTTTTTGCAGTTATTTTAAAACTTACATTGTTAATATCATGTCGTACATTATTCCCAGATAAAACGTTTTGTCGAGCTTCATATCGCTGTCGATTCATATGTTCTCTGATAGTATCATCGATCGATTCATTCGTATTTGATCTTGTTTAAAATGAATTAAATGTACCAGAGTATACGATATATACGATATTAAAAATGAAGTCAATTAGCATGACTGCTACAAAACAGCTCTATCCAACGGTCATAAACCTAATAATTACTAAAAAGGTGGAAACGCATTAAGTACATTTTCACAGACCGCATGTTATAGTACAGGATCTATCGTACATATAAATTTTTGAATGGAAGAAATTTTATATTCTAATTCGAATTTTAAAGAATATTTCGAAATTAAAGATAAAAAGAAACGACATACTGGACATCAGGGCGATTCCACTGAATAGTACGTGTTAAATGGTTGACATAAAATGATCTCCCATTGGCATCTTGCCTTTCCTCCCATTCTACCAAAAAACAAATAAAAACATCGAAAAAAATTGAAAGAAACATCAATTTTGGCATTAATATAAATTCCTTTGAAAATAACTAAAAAGAGATAAACATACCGGCAGGAAGTGCAGATGCTTCATTTAAATTACGAGGAGTGTTTACAAAGGAATCCGAAGAATGATTACTATCTTCATCTGGTGAAAGGCTAACTGAAGAATGGCTTGTGTCGCGAAAAAGATATGAGAATGATAAGCTAATAGAACCACTGACATGTGATCTTTCCGAGCGTGGCTGAAGAGGGAGTGATTTTTCTGGGACAAGGACCTGTGGGTTCTCCCGAGGAATATGAATACAAGAAAGATCGAGCTCGACCATTCCAAGAAAATCATCGCGAGTCTGAAATATACCACCGCTTAAAATATTTAAGGAAAAACTTGTAAAATCTATCAAAAATTATTTTAATTAGTTAATAGCCAGAAATCTGTAAAAATTGAATGTTTACAGCATATAAATACAAAATATACAAAACGCACGAGCAATTTGAAAAGCAAGACTAGAAAGTTCAAATCGCAACCAACATCGACTCTTTTCTTGAAGGAATTTTTCTGCAAAGATCCCCTAACGCTTACCGCTTTGCCTTCAAGACGGAGCCACATCTTAGAGCATACTCATTCACTCGCTAGCAAGATCTATCTTGGGGAATCAGGAGAATATAAATGTAAGTGGTTCTCTGAGATTACAGCAAATGTTGGATAAACAGGTTACTCTGATGACAAGTGAGCTATTGGTTATAATGGAAGACAAATATGACACCTAACGGCGAGTTAAGAACATTAACAGCTAGAAAGTACATAATCCAGACCAGATATCTAATGGTTAAAACAACAGTGCATAAACGTCTAAAAGACCAACGGAACCAGCAAGTTTCCACCTAGATTTGCTAATACAAAGAAGGACAGTACTGATCAGGAAAACATCTAAAGAAAAAATCGCATTACATAACTGCTGGTGAATAACCTGTCACCTGTCTTCTTCTCACAACCTTACCAGAACGCCATACTATGAGAATAATTCAAAAGAGCACGGGGAATAATACCAAAGGCTCAAAACAACAGCAACTGGAAAACAACCAACAAGACAAAACCAACGCAAAAGAACTTGTATAAGTGACCACCAAGAGCAAAATACAGAAAGTGATGCAATATCCCGCTGTTGTTCTGCATACATTTAAATTCCTTAGCAAGGCGTAAAAAGTGGCATGGGTACAAGTAGTACAACAGTGGAACCACTGTTCTCCTTTTCATATTTCTTTCGCAGATGACATTAAACTGCATGATAAAAATGAATCGATTCCCCTCATCCATGTAATGCGAATCTACAATAAGAGGACAAGGATACCTTTAAGATCGAAGAAAAATAGGACTATCAGCGAGCACAAACCAGACATATGGACTAGCCACAAATATTTGATGATATCCCACAGCCACGTGAGAACACCATGAAGAAAAAGCAAAAAACAATATCTAGACACCACCAAAGGACAAGACATTCTCGAAAAGCCATTTCGACAAAAGAATAAAGGCCGATAATGCGACGATGCACACGATCATCATAGTATATATAGATTGCGCCCCAGGTAGCCAGCTAGACATTGAACCAATAGAGAAAATGGTAGATAGAACTTGGTGAAGCCACTATCTTGAAAGAAATGTGGAAAATGAAGAAGTACAGCAGTAAGATGGTGTCCAAAGATGAGCTACTGAGAGAATGTAGCAGAAAACATAGGAAAAAAAGTGCCATAAGACCCTGAACTGGATATAACATCGAAAATTGTTGACGAGATTGAGAAATCCTATCAATAGCTAGAATGGCTGATGGTATATGGACTAGGACTTCTCAAGGCCAGATGGAAGGAGTGAGACAATAGAGCTAATAAAAGAGATTTGTAATAAAACAAAAATAAGAGACTGGAAGAAACAAAAGAATGTAAAAATGTCAAAATGGTTTGAATGGTGATAGGAGCGCACTCGGACCTTTCTAAACTATAAAAGGCTTCAATTTCAGGAATATCGAAGATCTCTAGATATCGAAGATCCAAAAGGGTAATAATGCAAGAACTCAAAACAGCTGCTACGACGGGTAGAACTTTCAGACCAAGAACGGGAGCCAAGGTTGAAGAAGATTCATACCATCATTTAGAGATAGGAAGAAAATTTTTTCATCAAAATAATCAAAAATTTTTTCAGTAAAATTAAAGATAATGATGGACAATTCGATTTTCATCGAAGATTTGTATTGAGAGGAAACAGTTACGTCGCAGCACTCGAAAAATGAACTCTTCGTTCCATATTGGGTTTCTAGTCTAAAATAATAATCTTGAAGATATAAAAAAATATTAAGTATTATTAACTATTAAACAAAAAAGTAAAACGACTGTACCTGAATCTCTTAAAAAAATTCTTTATATCCAAAACTTTAGCGGCTGTCAAATGAGTCAAGTAGAGAATTTAAATTGAAATATATATATATATATATTTGATAACTTTAAATACCCGCCTTTTTAATGGTCCTCGTTTGTGCTTTATCCACAACATGGTCATTTTTATAAAGATATATTCGGACATATGGATCACTCACACCAAAAATATCCTTCTTCATTAAGTTAGTTCCACTCAAAATTTTGATTCGTAGTAATTCAGTATTCTGGAAATGGGATTCATGAATTTTTTATGGGATTCATGAAGATATAATTTAACAAAATAATTCAATCTGTGCAATTTATATTATTTTAATTAATATTAACATTTAATTAATTTTTAAATAACAAAATGATAATTAAAAAATAATTTAAATAATATATTTTATATAATTCATTATATAAAATAATCAAAATAAATAATTTTATTAAAATCCAATTCTATCAATATTTAAGCAAAGAAAAAATTTAAAAATCAAAATTTAAAAATTTTTATAAGATTCTCTATTTTCAATTTTAAAAAATTATCAAATCACCACACAATTTCGAATTAAACGAGACGAGTTATTTTTCGGCTCTTTTGCGATTTAATTTTACCTATGGTACCTCGTTGGTTGAATTTATTAATTGACACTCCCCACCGAAAGAAAGGATCGTTGCCTAACATTAAGTAAAGCTAGTTTACCAAAAAAATAAAATGAATAGACCTGATTACCAGCTGATTCATTAGTAATTCCGTAGATATGCGTTGATGGATCGATTTCATACATCCACTATAATTTTATGATACAATTTTTCCTATAAAACTTTACAAGAAATTTTAAAAAATTCAAAAAATTATATAGGGAAAATTGTAGAAAAAATTTAAAAACAAAAATTTTTTCCATAAAAAATTTCCTTCTGATTTAAAAACTGAAAATTTAGAGCAAAAATGGATGATATCGCATGCGAGTAAAAGTAATAGCAATATGAAAGAAAAATAAGACATTCTTGATAAAATATGAAAAAAATCAAAAGGTTTTCTATGACAACAGTGAGGAAGAACCTAATTATAAGCCTCTCGGAATCGTCAGTGCACGAATGAATTAGTTTTATAGACAAAACAGGGCGACATGAGACGAGAACCGACCATTGCTTCGAACTGTTAAGAATAGAACAATTTACTGCAGCCAAGACTAATAAAGCCAAATAACAAAAACAAGCACTATACATTTTGTATTATCAGATTCTTAAATAGTCTATGCAGAACCAATAAAAATATATATTCAAAGAGAATTTGAAGAACAAATCTTCGGATCAGTCAATACGTAGGACCTAGAATATCTAGGAGAGCAGCAATGCTATTTTGGGTAAGGTTGGACAAGTACCATGACCCTTGTCTCCCGATGAGAAAGAAAGATTCCCTTTAAAAGTGATTGGCGCTGACGGTTCACTTATGTCTCCGGCAAAAGGGTTAAATAATTAGTTCGATAACAATTTTTTTAGTAAAACAAATGAAAGCGAGCAATGAAAACAACAGAAAATGAACGGAGAAAAATATTAGTGGAAAAATAGGAGATATGAAAAAAAGATACCCAAATAGTGCAATCAACTGACCCAATTGCGACGGTAATATAAAATGTTAGGCAATGAAAGCTCTAAGGCACTCAAAGCTTGAGCCAAGAGACCCAATAACTAAAATTATCAACTTAACTAGCACAAACGACCAGCAATAATTTCCATTTCCAGTCGAAACTTCCTAATCCTTTGAAAGCGTTCTGGCCATCTTTTTTTTATAAATTTCATAAATTTCGCAAGCAAGCAGCAAGTCACTCGGCGACAGAAATACTCCTTGGCCACCAGCATCACTCGGATTTTTGAATAAGTTTACTCGTTCGGGGTAGCAGAAGCGCAGCACCCTAATTCCAGAACGAGAACAACAATCCTCCCTCAGCCCATTCTCTATTATTTAATTTAGTTCATTCCATTCACATAGACACATTTTGAAGAATTATTTTAAAAAATTATTGCAAAAAAACTTTCATATTAGACGAAAACTAGAGAATTAAAGAATGATTAAAGCAAAATTTAATTATTTACAAAATAATGAAAAAAATAGATATTAAATCTTCCTAATTTAAAAACATTTGAAAAAAAAATTTCCTTCAGGAAAGTTCCATCAAACAAGATAAACATTTTCAGCAAAAATTTTAATTCAAAAATCGATATTTTTATAAAATAATTTCAAAATTATTTTGATTTTATTGTATCGGAAAATTGAATATTACAGTCGAAAATATGCATTTAAATCATAAGAGGTTTAAGAGGAAACCTGTTAAGAGCTTAATGAGCCAGTAAAACAGCATGAAAGGATTTGATGATCTGCTTAAGAACGTTTCGAATACCAAATTGCTAATCACAGTTTATAAGCAGAATTCTAAATAAATAAAAATTCGTCTCTTTCTAAACAATTATAAACCATTAATTTCTTCGATAGCGATTAAACTGAGACAAAGTAAACGTTTCATAAATTTTGTAAGAATTCTTTTGTAAGAAAAGAATTTTGTAAGAAGAAATTTTGTAAGAAATCGCCGTAATTCATTATTTTTTAGGGAAAAAGGAGAAATATTAAAATAAATACACGTGAATAAACAAAACATAGATAAAATATATAATAAAATGAGCACAATGTCATAAATTATTTAGCGATACTGACAAAAAAAACCAGCCGATGATTAACATTAAAATTACAAAGAATGAAAATAAAAAGGTTAAAACTTTTTTAATTTAATTTAATCGCTGTCTGAATCCACGATGAACGTTTGTCGCTTTCTTTTTGCTTTTATATCATCCTGAATATTTTATTATGAAATACACTAGAATCGCAAGATTAAAAATTTTCGAGTTATTAAACAATAAGAACTGAGGACAAAGATGTAAATATGAATCAAAAATGAGAAAATAAAAAAAAGATTTTTCCAGAAACAATAAATCACAAAGGAAATAGAAAAAGTTCTCTGGTTTTATTGCATTTGTGTTGAAAGATTATTATTATATAAGGTTATTATGTTGAAAACCAATATTTTTAGCCAAAAGCATCATTATATTAATTCAAGAAAATCTAAAAAAATTATTTATTTATAAAATTATGTATTATATAAAATTATGTAAGAATTGTTTATAAATTAAAAATAAAATTATAAAATTATTAAATTTAAAATTTGTTAATGTAGTACTAATACTTTAGAAGTAACAAACTACTACTAGAAGGTGATTTTCAAGATCCTTTTATTTTCGAAGTGGTAGATGAAGGTAGATTTCAATATAAATATAAATTTTTGCGAAATTTGACGTTATCTTACAGCCTTTTTTACCAGCCCTAATCATAAAATTATTTGGCCCAGCTATAATCACTGCACTAAATATTTGGAACGTGTGGATGAATCCGAATAAAATAAACATAGATTTCATCGAGTAGAATAGATTTTTTCACCTAAGAAGCCACTGCTCAAATTTTTTTATCATTTATAGATTCGTTAAAAGTGAAGCAGAAAAGAATATATTTTTACGCCGCATTGGCAGAAAATATATTTCTAAATATATGACAGATCCATATCCTCACTTGCCTTTAGTCAATTCGTGAGATGCTCATTTGTAAAGTACTTTTTTCCTTTATTTGAAGATTCCAAATGTTGTTCCATATGCCACTGCTATGCTTTATGCTAAATCTGTTTCCTTCTGCAAATCCCCCACTTCTTTCTTCCAGAAGACTGCCTATATGATTTGAGGGCCGATAACTACTCGAGACATCTTGAAAGTCCATATATCCGGACCTAAATTTCTCAAACCATCCTTGCACCTTTTTTCTTACAATGCAATAATTTGGATTAACAATAAAGTGTCATACGTCAAAAACCATATTTTCCTATGCGAAAATTTAAGATGAGAATAACACATGAAAAAAAACGAAATTCGTTCTTAACTAGGACTCCGAAAAATTTAAGCACAAGGAGTAAGTTAAATAGATGAGTGCTGAGAAATCTCAAGAAACGATATACAACACAGGTTCTGTAACTGAATAGGTTAATGGAATATAATCAGTTCAATCAGTTCAAATCTGTGGAAAAAATGGAGCGAGATGGAAGTATGGAAACGAAATATGGAAAAAATAACAGAGATGGGTTTGAGATTTTTTCTAAAATGCAACAAGAAATATCGCAGTATTTCAACTTATAACGACGAGAAGAGTTTTCTATGTTTGAATATAGCAATTTTTTTTCTTCGAACACGAGTCTAACCATGCATTTTATTGTATAAGTACCACGAATGTTGTTATTAATAGAGAGGTTTATAAAATATACTGATAAAAATATTGATAACATTGAAAATATGAAGTAAAATAAAATTTAAAAAATACTTCGGGTGTATCAACAGGCCTTTTCTGCGTTTTTGCTCTTCGTAATGAACGACTACTCTGAGTTGCATCATCACTTAAAATTTCCATAACAGCGAAAAGCTCGCTGTATCGTATTCGAAGTGACGAAACCTAAAGAAATCATAAGAAATAATAACATAACAAGTGTCAAACAAAAAAAAAGATCATCCGATTCAAAATTTTAAAAAATCCTGCCTTATCGGTGGCTCTAGCCGATGTAAATGCTTCTTGCAGAACAGGACGAGCAAGGAAAAGTTCGGCAGAACGACTATCTTTTGACAAACAACTCTGCCGAAATTTGTCAAGATGTGCAAATAACTGATCTAAGCAAACATACCTGTAAAATCAATGAATAAAGCTGGTTAAATAACGAAAAATTTTGTTAAACTGTAAACTATAACTGGTTAAATCGCAAATATAAATAAAATTTAGAACGAACTTGCGAAAAATTAACTCCAAGCAACAATCAAAAAATTAAATCCTTCCCAGAATCAAAATAAAATCACCTTTGATTTGGACGCTTGCCTTTCGTGGAAGAGGCTACCAAATCACCAGACTGAATTAATTTTTCCATAAGATTAGCCAAAAGTTCAGCAACACGATTTGTATTTTCAGGATCTCTTATAAGAAGTTTTAAACAATTCACGGTGAACATATCGGCAGAAGAGCGAGAGAGAAGATTCCGTATAAGATTCATATTTGGCTCCCTATCTAATCTGGAAATATCATACAATTCAATCTTAATTCAAATCAAAGCATGTTCATTTATAGTCAAATATATTATCAAAAAAGAATCAAATAAATTCTATGCTATCGAAGAAAAAGAGAACGATCTTTCTTTAAAAGTTGGATTTTATCCAAAAAAAAGTCTAAAATTTAGAAAAACCTCTGCAACAGAATATAGATATGCGTAATCGCTTCTGAGTGCTTTGGATATTGTAAACGAGGAATTATATACACAATCCAATCGAAAGGCACATTTTCTCCTAAAACGATCTGCCAAAATATGAACTGTGCTGTAGTTTCCCAGCTTAGTGAAGCAGTTAATATCGAAGGAAACGAATCTTTTCTTAAATGAATATTACAATTAATCAAATTTTTAAGCAAAAAGTTTCACGTATAAAAATCTATTGATAAACCTGAATATGGAAATGTTTTCGCGAATAAGTTCACCGATTAAATCAGATACTTGACGAGAATCTAGTGAGTGCGCCAACAGTTTGACCAAATCCACGCTAGCCATCGCTTCATTCGCAAATTTTTCATAAACAAATGTTACGAGATAGGCAAATAAATTATAATCATCGATATGACATTGCTGAAAATATGAAACTTCGTGAAATGAATATGTTTTGTTCGATCAAACTGAATTTACCATGCTTTCTTAAGTTTCTATAAATGATATGACAAAATATTTCCCTAATTTGCAACAAAATAAAAAATAAACTTTCTTTTAGGAAAAAGCAAAGAAAATAGCAAACTTCCAGATCAGCAACAATTTGTTGAATTATGGAGCGGTCGAGGATGTGACACATATCTGTATAAGATGATGTGCTGCAATCATTTTGATCACCCTGACCACAGCAAACAAATAATAATAGTAAATATGATATCGAACTGCACCTACAAAATCCATTTCTATAACAAACAAGAAATTTCTTAAGGATTTTAATTTTTTTTATCGAATAAATAATACAAAATATAAAAAAAGCTAATGAAAACAAAGATCTGTGAATTAAAGCTAAACTAACTTCTCGCTCATTTCAGCGATAATTGATAATAATGGTTGCCTAGTTGCATCGCCGTCAGATGTGAAACAAAGATTTCGAAAAATTATAAACAGAGGTTGATTGAATAATTCTTGGAGAATGCTATAATATAAAATTTTACTGAATAAGCCAAAAACAAGAATTTAAAGTAATTTTTCGTTTTAAACAAATAATTCCACAGAAAATTCACAAATTCACAAAAACTATTGCTAACTCAGGTGACTGCGCAAAGCCCTCTGGTAGTGGTTTCTTCAAACGCAAATCTCTGCCAAATAATATCAAAAGGCATTCGGATATTAATTCAATTTGTTCTTCATCCAATAAATCATCCTGAATATTACCATACCTTTTTGTAAAATATTTTTTTGGGAAAAAAAGAAAAACTTCTCGACAAAAAAAATTCAAAAATTAAAAAATTAACATTTTCAAAAATATTTGTGAGTAATTTTTGCATCATTTCACATCGACTGTCATTATCAGTAGATGGTACATTCGACAAATTTTCGATTGAATCGCGAAATTCTTCTTTGATGGCGGCTAATAAAGTCATTATTTTTTCATGACATGAATCATCGTCTTCTCGTATTTGTTCTTCCGAGATATCAATACTTGGCAAAATACCGCTGCCGACACCTTCTGCTGATATGATTGACGTGCTATCTGACATTGGAGCGGTGGATGACTCCGCTTCCAAATTAATTATCGATTCTGGTTCATGATCATCTGGAAAAAAAAATAATTTGAACATAGAAATAATTTGCACAAAATATATCGATGAATGAATAAATTGTAGTTTTAGTCAATCTTAACGTACGACTATCAAAATACCTGAAGAACTTGGCAATTGTTGTGGAACTGACTGTCGATATAGACCTTTAAAAGTTTCTCGAAAAATATCTCTAACATTTTTTTGAAACAGTGCATTGTCGATAACAAATGATATCGGCCTATAAACTGATGAGAGCGAAAACATAAAAATCGTAAAATCTTATAAAAAGTTAAATATATAATGCTAGAATTTGCAAAATTTTTAAAAAATGAGAAAATTTATAATATAATACGCGAAAATTTAAACACCACAGGTAAATCTTTGACAATGCTCGAAATTAACCAACCCAAGTACATGATGTTCACCGATAATTTTAAAAGCATTTGTCACTGAATTGATTATACGATTTTGTAATGGTGGATGCAGCTCGGTGCTCATCTCAAAAATTTTATTTAAAATTAAATCAAGGAAAAGATAAATTTCTACCAGCATGATTTATTTAATATTTTTCAGTGATTTTCGACAAAACTAAATTATTTTGATAATTAAAGAAAATAAGAATGAGAAAAAAAATGATACTCGAACTAAGAAGTCTAACAGAGAATTCGCAAGCATGGGTTGTACGTGAAAAAGATTGCGAAGTACTGCGAAACCAGGTTCTAAATTTAAAAAGTAAAAATAAAAATAAAAACATGCAAGGTAGTCTCTATATATTATAAAAAATTATATCAGCGAAAAAAATAAATAAAAAGAAATAAAGAAATAAAAAATATTAAAAACCTATTAGAGCTTGACCTCCAGTTGCAAAATCGAAACAAAACCAATCCCAAAAGAGCTGTAGTTTACACCACTGTAAATCCACTAATCCCTATAAAAATAGTCTTAAATTCTTGAGAAATATGGACAAAATATGTATCTTATAAAAAAGTTCCGGAAAAATATTGATACTTCACTCTTACAAATATGAAAATAAAAATAAGGGTAAAGCAACTTCCCCGACAACTTACACTATTCTGATGAAGTAAAAACGTGATAAATAATGCTTTCATGTCAAGCCCATGCGGTGAATCTCCCCATGATGTAAATAAAGCAGCTCGCACCAATTCAGCACGAAGACTTCCTGAGTCTGCGTTAGCCAAGTGCTAGAAGATTTATTTGATATTTATTTGATAAACAATTGCATAATTTAAAAAATTCTGGGAATATGTGTATTAAACGAATTAATAAAAAAAAAAATGAACCAAAAATCAAAATGAAGCAAATGAAGCAAAAATATTATTACCTGCTTTTTGAACCATTCAAAATGCTTTTCATGCATACCGGGTTTCATTTTACCAAATAAGAAGTCCATTTTTCTTTGCATTGTGACACATATTCGATAAGTTGGAAGATTATACGCGCAAGGACGAGCCATTAATTCTTCAACACCTTTAAAATAAAAAATTAAAAAAGCATTAAAAAACAGAAACGAATAAAATTTTCGAACGGAATTATTAATTTTTACGAAAAAAAATTTTGTCTAAATTCTAATAATAATATTCAGTTTAAGTATATAAAATATATATTAAATATAAAATATATATTTAAATTTAAATTTAAATATAAAATATATTTTTACCAGCGAAATTATGCAATAATTTTGAAGGAGAATAAAGAAGGAGCCTCCAAATGGTAGTAAATTGAGGTATTTTTGATAATCGCATCAGAACAAGAAGAAGATCACGGCCAAGTTGCATGCAATCGACAAATCTTTCTTTCAACAACCAAATACATAAAGTTATCATTTGTATACGCAGTGATTCATATTGTTGATGTACACTTAATTCGCTGATAAACCTATAAACTTATGCAACTACAAGATAAATTTATGATTCAAAATTGAACCAATTTGAATTTTGATAAAGTTTACTACCTTGCGAAAGTATTTAATGCAACAGGAATCATTGAGGCTTTCGGTTTCAATCCACTCAGCCAGGCATAATTATCGTTAAGAATCCCAACGGCTGCTGATAATGTTACACAAATATCCTTCAAATCAGCACCTAAAGCTCATTCATCAATAATTCTATATATCTGCACATTTCCATAGAAAATAAAGAGATTTTTGTATTATTGCGCATAAACAAAATTTTTCAAAAGAATTCAAATTAAAAAAATTAACTAACCATCATTGGCATTTCTAATCAAATTTATAATAACATTATCAATTTTTGGAACATTTGATTTAATAGCTTCACGAAAAAAGAAGAAAATCTGTTCACGAACTTCAGTTCGTAATTTTGGATAAAGTTCAAATAAAACCATATTAATATTGCACAAAGCACAAAACCATCCATCATTTGTAACAATGGAAAATAATGAAAAATACTGAAAATTTTTTTGTAAGAAAGTATCGATGGAATAATTCAAACAATTTAAATAATATTCTGAGATCGAAAGCAAAAGACGAAAACGAAAATTTAAAAAAAAAAAACCTTTTGACCATTGTGAGGTTCAGTTAATAAACCATATATAAGGCCACAAATTACATGATCCATCGACTGCTAAATTTTTATTTATAGCAATGAAAATAAATTTTTACTATAAACGATATACCTTAAAAGGCTTGTGGATAATATATAATATAATAATATAAACCACAAATAATAACAGTTCGAAGTAGATCTGAGCAGTATCTATACCTATATGAATAAACGATGGGAAATGGAGGGAGTTTCGGTTTAAATCATTTTCACTGCCAATAGGTGTTTTCACTATACTCTAACAGTCAACTTTCTAATTTCTAATATTTCTAATTTACCATATACTGTAATGAAACCATTTTCTAATTTCTATAAAAAGACATAAAAATTATTTCTTTAAATAATAAATGAAATAAAATTGAAAAATGAAACTAACAATTATAGATAATTATAATGAAACTTATTCCCGAGAGAATCACCTGGGAAAATAGTTTGGATTCCACTTTTACCCTCCTATTAAGGGGCACAAATCGAATCCTTGCCTTTTAGCGGAGGCCATATACGACTCAACTACGACAGCCGAAGTAGACCATATATTATGGTAGCACTCATATTATTCCTCCCAGTGGAAAAATTTCCGATAATCATACACTAAGATAAGGTTTGAAATAGTAAAGTAAATAATATTAACTACGTACGATTTAAAAGAATGAAAAGAATGAAAACCTTCTGTTCGGAAATATATTGCAGTAAACTATCGTATGCTTCTTTTTCTGATAAATTAGCAATTCGACTTTGGACAATATTGAAACCATTTTCTAATTTCTATAAAAAGAAATAAAATTATTTCTTTAAATAATAAATGAAATAAAATTGAAAAGTAAAACATTTATTATTTAATAGTATTTTTAACGGTGTTTTCCATCTAAATATTTAGTTTAATATTTTCATGCTTAATTTACTCAATACTTTATCGCCGCCAAAAGCAAATCTGTTTAGGGAAATTCTGGAAAATGACGCTGGCGCCTCACTTCTCTCGCCGGGCAAACTTTGTGGCCCGACAAAGGCCACTCCGAACGACTCCCCGGCCAAATTCTCCTGGTTAGTTAAGCCAGCGAAGCGAACCGCAAATGGCGAAAGCTCTTCGAAAAAAATTACAAAACTTTAAAATTTTACTTAAATGAAATTCTGAAAATGAACCTCCTCGAATTCGTCCTTTTGTTCAAACCAATTGGAATTTAGCAATTTGGACTGTTTTCTTTGTCGCACAATTGCCATTGTCCTCCCAAGGTGAATATATTTTAAATTAATTTACATTTATTCAAAAAAATTAAATAAAACGAGAGAGAAAAGTTTGGATGACTTTTGACAGACCTAAATTTTTTTGCTCCACCTACAAGAAGCATGCGTGTATAAATGCAATTCAGTGAAAGGGGTTTGTTTTTTGGAAGAGCCCTGGCCATTTCTGATTGGTCTCGTTCCCCTGGTTTGTGGTGCCAGGTTTCCCAAAATTTGTGGTTGTGGTTGTGGTTGGTCGTGGTTTTGCAGGAGACTCAGCTGCTGACAGAAGTGCCAGTATCACGCGGGTTTTTGGAAGGTAGGTTCGCTTTTGCGGGGAATTGAGCCTTGACATCTGCGCTGTAACATGCGAGCACTAATTCACCAACCATCCTCTCTCTTCGTCTCTTTCTGGAGGAAACGATCTCATTTGTCGCTTTAATTTTTTATTTACATTGCTTGCAGTTTTTATTTTTAATAATTAATATTTATGAATATTTGTTTGATTCTTTTCAATAATTTAATATTTTATTAAAATAATAAAGGTCCATCAATTTTTGAAATTTTACTTGTTTAGTTTTCGTTTTTTTAATTATCTTAAAGGAAATTATATTTTAATTATTTTTATAAAAATTTTTATAAAATAAAAATTTTTTAAATTATTTTCGCTTCTTTTAATTATTCTCTTTCGTTCTATTAAAAGTAATTTTTAATGTTGATTTTATTAATTATGTCGATAATTGACGATCTAATGAAGATAACTGCCATGAAGGATGGTTCGAATCGGCCGGCGAAAAGGGGATTAAAGCTCGTGGCTTGCTCAGTTTAGAGCGCCGAATGCTAAGGTTCTCCGTCTGACAGGAGTAAAGCTGTCCTTCGAAAATCCGGGTGGTTTTGTCTACTCAATAGTATTTCAGTGATTGCCCCATGGCAAAATTTGTCTAGTCTGACAAGCCAGCGGAGCGAACCTACTAACCAGCAGTGGTACTAGCGTTTAGGAGAAAAAACTGATAATTCTTATAGTTAAAACATCTTGCAAATGAGACTTTGAGGTAAATAATCTACTTCTATCCTCGACTTTCCGCCGAATGGGATAGGAATCGAATTTTTGGTACTTGATCTGGGTTGATGTTGGCGAGAGAAAAAAAGAACGATATATAGAGATTGTCAAATTAGTAGCTAATCCTGATCCTAAGATGTGAATCGAACTAAAAATTGGCCAGTTCTTGATACTCTTTTGAAATCCCTTTGATTTTTAATGAAATGTATGAGAGAGGTTCATGAGATTTCAAAAGGGTATTATGGTCTCGATTTGAAGAATTAAGAAGCGATAAGTCAAGTTGTGATTTTCTTCGTTGTGGTTGCGATTTCAAAAACTCGTTCTTTTTCCGCGAACACAAGTATAAGCTAACCCAACGAATTGTTATATAAATGTCGATATTTTTAACGCGTAAGAAATTTCAGAAAAGTAAGAAAAAGGTGAAGTTTTTCTGAACCGAAAATTTCTTAGATATTATGGAGCCTTCGAGTAATAAAAAGCAGCTTTATCAGTAAGTTTAAAAATTTTTTTGCTGTTCATTAATTTCGTTTATACTCAATGAAATTGATATCAGTGATAAGAGGTAAGACATATCTTTAATCAGTGATAAGAGATAAGACTTAAGACATAAGTGATAAGACATATCTTTCTTCTTCTTCTAACAGCTCTCACCATTACTGGTTAGGCTGGCTCCAACGGGTAAGACGTTTCTAAGCAGCGCGGTCTGATGTCATCGTCGACAGTAATGGAAGCCATTCCTTTTTCCATCGTCTAAGTTCATATTGCTGGTCCACCTATACGTTCAAAATATTTTCTTACCGTATCAGTCCAGGATTTGATTGACCCACCTCGCTTTTGACGCCAACCATCACATAGTTAACATAAAAACAAATAACAAATAACGAAATATGATAAGAGCATATCAGTTTTTTGATAATTTCAGGGAAATTATGGGGTATTGTGATGAAATCAAAAATTTGTTAAAAAATGAAGATCTTCATTCACCTTTAAATTCTGAAATACATACGTTACGTTTGAAGTAAGTTAATTTGTGATTTAGCCAAATTTAGTTCGTGCAGATCTTTGGTGCAGATTCGGTTTGAAGGATTTTTTTTTATTCAAGTTGAATCCTCATTTAATACGGAAAAGAATAAATTATAAAAGAAGAAAAAAAAGAAAATCGAAAATGGATACCATACTTAAGCCTTTTGCACCCTAGTATAAAGGAGTGGAATGGTTTAGTTGATTACTGCTTTCATTTCGGGATGGCAATATTGGAGTTTCAGTTCCGGCAAGAATGCATCCAGGGTCATGCAAGTGCAGCCACCCTAACCAGAAGTCTCATCACAATTTAAATTTATTCAAAAGATATTCAGCGAAGTTATAAACGAATTAAATTTTCTTAAATTTTTAATTGAAAGGGCTCTAACCAGAAGTGATGAGTCCTTTCCAAAAAAAAACGACACTGGCTGACTAGAATAATTATTTCTAACGGTGGATAGAAATTTTCAAACCTTGTTTTCCATTTCGGTATTTCCTCAAAATTCCTATCAGAAATCTTTCGCTATTCCCAGCCATGAAAACTCTTATTTTATAACTACGGCATATATCTATAGCAAGAATGCCTTAAATATTGTGCGAATTTTAATGGGTCTTTTAGAGAATTAAATAGGGATGGATAATATAAAATTGGGTTTACGAAATCAAAATGGGTTTACGGACTTTTTTCCGAAACATGGTAGTTTTTGGCTAATGCCGAAGAGTTCCGATATGGCGGACCGAGTTTGGTTCGTATTTTATCGACATTTTTGAATTATTAATGGTATAGCATCGTAACAAAATTTGTTAAAGTACCATAGATCCTGTTGCAGTTAGCGCATTGTAAAGAAATATTGATAAGGTTCTAGCGAAAGAATGCATTGGAGCTTGCTGGAGTACCATAGCTACAAACTGCGTTAAATATTTTCCTCATATTTTAGTAGTATGGAGTGTTATAAAAGGTTGCTGCTTCTTTTTTTTTTCTTCTCTTACAACTCTTACCATTACTGATTAGGCTTGCTCTAGTGGCTACTTCGCCGCTTCCAAGCGATGCCACTGTCGACAATAATAGAAGCCATTCCTTTTTCCATCGTCTAAGTCCATATATTGCTGGTCCATCTGTTCGTTCCTGAGCGTATCATTCCAGGTCTTGATTGGCCCATCTCGCTTTTGACGCCATCCATCACACGGCTTAGCAAATAACGAAATATGCGACAATTCTTGTGGTAGAGAACGCCTTATGCTTTAATCAGGGAAGGCAACGCTCTATGATAACATTATTTATGCAAGTTGGTATTTAAAGGTAGATGTGATCATGTGATATCTCATCCGCTCGGCGGATCCGTAATATGTACCTTAGACAAGAGTGGTCAAAGGCAGATAACTTCTTAATATCCTCCACTCTCATTGGCCATGTCTCAGAACCATATAGCAAGTATGCGAGCTTTCGTTTTTATGGTGATTTCATGACGGCTTCATAAAGGTTTCGTCAACTGGAGGAAAACATTTCTAGATGCCGTGATCTGGCACTGTAAAATCGTCTTTTGTTTGGCCATTTGGCATTAGAGTGGATCAAAAGTATTTAAAATCGGGCACTTCTTCGACCGGCAATGAATTACAAAAAGAGGCATTTTATCAGCTTCTCGTATATAACACGAAAAGACTTTCGTTTTGTGCACATTGACCCTGAGTCCTTTTTTTTTGCTGCAGTTTCTGAGTTTATTTAAGTATTATGTATTATCTAACAGTTTATTTAAGTATTTATACCAGATGGTAGCTTAAGGTAATGTTTTTAATGGTAAATGGATATAGTAAGGTGTGATGGGGCATTGAGAAGATAATGAAATTTCAGTGGAGTAAGAACAAATTAACAAATGTTGCATATTTTATACATGCGCAATCTTGTTTTGAGATTGTGAAAGAGTTTGAAATAAATTTAAGGATTATGATTCGAGATTATGAAGTTTGTTAATTGGGCAGCTGATGAAGCTTAATATAATATAATATAAATAGTAGCATAAGTTAAAGGGTTGTGAGAAAGGATGATGAAATCATTTTAGTGTTTTCACACACTTCCATTACATTTTCAACTTGTTCAAACCGATTTAATAGGCGATGATGAATAACAATAACAATTAATAAGGTTAATCAAAATTCCGAGAAAATTTTAAATTATAACGGTTTTTGCGGTAGGTTTATAAAAAAGGCAACTCAGACAATGTGGTAGGCTTTGGGCTATCAAATGGTTTCGGTTTCAAATGATAGATTTCTTAAGTATTATAAAGGATTTTTAAATAGTATCAACGAGGATTGTTGAGGGTTATGAATAGATTTTAATACCATAAATACTCTGTAAGATTACCATAGCGGAATCAATTTCATATGAAGACTCCAAGCGTATTATAAGGCATTTTAAAATTTAAAGAAGCGTTGTTATCTGATTTGAAAAAAGAATTTAGTTTAATAGTGTATTAAAGGTGGTTAAAGAGTTCTGTGGTCGTGGTTTATAACTTATCAGTTAAAGGTTTATAAGGTTTACTAATGGTTTATGACAAAATATGGCAGCGAAATATTTTGATGTTTTAAGTGATATTGATGGATCATTAAAGTTCCAAGGAAATTGCTAGAAAGATTATTAGATGGGTGTAAAACATTGGAACAAACATTTTCGCTGGATTTGAGAGGATTATGTTTGAGTGAAATGGAACTCTAATGAGGGGCAGAAAATGACATTTACCGGAGATTGGGAAGAATTTTTAATAAAATTGGGCTGATTTTAGAGAAAATTGATGAATGTTTTGATTTTTTTTTTTTTTTCTGACACGCATATACATGTACTAATTAATATATTCAGTCTCAATAGCAATTCTATTTTATGCTTAGAGATTCACCAATTACGGCATAGATCGTGTACTGAATTTTCATTTTTTATATAAATTTCGAAGTGACTATAATTTTCGATACAGTGGGCCTAAGTTCTTTTCTTTATCTGGATTCTTCATGTAAATCGGTGACCTAGTTTTTTTATTTAATAATTTTTTGTAATTTAGAGCATTGAAAAATCTGAAATCGCTGATAAATGATAAGTTCTATCGCCTGCAGAGTATCGACTACGTTTGGAAACATATTTATTATGAGATTATACAATTGGCTCGACGTCCGATTGATAACCAGCAAAATTTATACATGAATATGTTGATATCAGAATTTATAGCCGAATTAACGAAAATAGCAATCGAATTCCCATCAGTGGAAGCAAGAATTAATCTTTACCTTGGAGATTTGAGAAGATATTCGTGGATAATTTGTAAAAAAGAAAGAAATCGAATACTTTCAGCCTTATATTATCGGTATTTTTTATTTTTGTTAGATTTTTATTTTTTTCTTATGTGCAATTTCTGGTTTGGCTAGTTACATTTTGGTTATTAAAATAGAACCTTCTTACCACAAAGTCGTTAAAGGATAATATATCGCTAAGATTTCAGACCCCTTATTCAGCCAATTAGATAGCTGAAATTTTGATGATAATGGTAAATAAGTTTGATTATCATAACAGAAGTGATATATCTGTGCAAATTTTTTGATAAATTATAGTTTGATTTTGAAATGATATTTCTGGTTTGTTCCATTTTTTAAACTTAAGAGATAGTTTTGGAAAACCCAAACGCGAAAATCTGTTAAAAAGAATGATTCCAGGAAAGCATTAGAATTGGATAGCGATAATGGTACGATTTTAAATCAACTGGGATTATTGTGGCAAGACGCAAATCCACAGCGAGCATTACTATATTATTTTTTTGCGTCTATAGCAAAATATCCTTATCAGGGAGCTGGAGAAAATGTTTTGAACTTGTTATCACTTTCACTCAATGCTGACAGCCTTATCTTAAATATTATATATCATTGTTTAAATTCGTTTAGGTAGTTTTTTTCAAGAATTTTGATAGCTCTTTGTTATCTTTGACATATCTCTTATAAAGATTAAATAAGATCTATTCCTCATGGAAGACAACAATTAAAAATTGTTCCCATTCAGAAAAATCGAATATGAAGATTTATCGCGAAAATGGACTGAAGATTTATTGCCAAATTATTTAAACTCGCACAGAGTAGACGATATTTCTCTTTTCATTCATCTTCTAACACTTACAGCTGTTTTCCCACTTAGCAAAGGTTTTTCTTTTTCAAGCGCTACAAATTACAAATTATTGAAGCATATTTTTCGGTTGTCTTAGATTTAGAAAAAAAAAGTAAAATGAAAAAAGTAAAAATATTTTTTTTTTAGATGAAACTCTTCGATCGTTATTTTACTCGCTAATTCGTGCTTGTGACTTAATAATGTGTTCATTCGAAAGTTGGAAGACATCAGATACAGAAAAAATTTTTCGACGTCGGCGAGCTTCACTTTCTTCGACTGATGATGACAATGATAACGAAAATGATGAAGAATGTGATAATGATACAGATAATGAAAAGGAAAAGAAAAATATTGGCAGTTTTATTGATAATAATGATAATGAATATGATGAGTGGAATTTGTCAAATGATCAAAATGAATATAAAAATCAAGTTAAAACATTAATGGTGCCCTTATTACATTTTACTATCCAGTTGTCAACATATGTATTAAGTGATCGATCTTCATCGGCTTTGAGATCGGTATTGATTTTTGTCTTTATTTTTATCATTTTTTATTATAATTTTGCAATTTTCAGAATAAAAATTTAAATAGGGTTCTATTTGTCATCAGTTAATTTTAATAATACTTTTAATTCTTAAATTTGATTTTGATTTTAATATTTCTAATTTTTATAACATTTTGTAATATTATAATATCAGTGATATAATGTTATCACTTGACAATATAATGTTACTATTATATTACAACGGTTATAATGATTTGATATTAATAATAATGATGTTATTCTTTCAAAATTATCACTTTAATTATTTTTTTAAATTGTTAACATTTTTAAAAATAATATAATTGGTGCTTTTTTCAGCTGTTCGAAAAGCATTGCCAACAATTAGTGGATGCGTTAAATTCATTTGCATTGAAGCCAGCAAATTTTGAAATACCAATATGGAATATAATTGAAACATCACCAGTGTTAATGTTACCTTATATGGCAACAACGCTTGTTAACTTGCCGAATTCTATAATAACATACGATTGTTTTTTTAAAATAACTTCAACCGATCTAGGAAAAACGACAAATTTAATGAAAAATATGGCAAAATTACGTATTGATTATGAGAAAAACGAGGTTTTTCGTAATTACTTTCATTTTCTTCTTGAAATTTATTTTGAAAAAATAACAAGAAATAATTTTAGGTTAGTTATCAAGCATCGTTACCAATTTATGTCATACCGGAAGAAGAAGTATTATTTGAGCGCTTAGATATAATAAAAAACATTTTGTTGAAGAATAAAATGATAGTGATAGTAAATTATGAAATAATACAAAATGCTGATAAAAGGAAGAAAGATGATAAGAAGTCGAGAAAATTGCTTCGTTGGATTGAAAATGAATTGCCAAAATCATCTAAGTATCTTCGTCTTCGACCATCGACATCGACTTATCAGTTGGCAAAGGACATAATTAGTTCAAATATTAGCAGCAATACTAATTCGATTATCGCTACCATTCTTTATCTTTCTACAAACAATTATCAAGAAATTAAAAATCCTGTTAAATGTTAGTTTTTATCTCCACCACTTTTTTTAAATTGGATTTTACAATAGTTGATAAGTTAATGATAAAGTTTCTTGTCATTAGCCGAGCTTACTGTTTTCAGTTTATATACATAAATGTTTAATTTACTTACTAATTTAAAATAAGTTATTTATAAGATATTTATTACAAATAAACAAATGTAGTTATGGAATTCTTTCTATATTGAATTGTTACCCTTGCTCTTACCTTTAGTTTTTTTACATCGGTTGTATAGTGGTTTATAATTTGATAGTTATAAGGACATTTTTGACATTTTAATTTGGTATATTTTTTGTTGGATGAAGTCTTTTATTCGGAATTCTGGATAAAGTAAATGATTAGCCTCACGTTTTCGGTTAAGCTCATTTCCACTGGAGATCACTAGACCATGAAAGTAAATTTTCTAATGACATGTTTAATCTTGTCGAAAAAAGAATCTGAACGTTGAGGCGATAACTTGAACAATTGTTCAGCTCGGTTTAGTGGAGATATTCGTATATTCATAAATCAAAAATGTCAGAAATAAATTTGGCAAAATGAATGTGATAAATTATATCGAGAAATGCACTTATCAAATTGAATTAAATAAATTTGTCAATATGCTATTTAGGAATTAATACAGTTTTTCCCAGTGATTTCTCTTTTTTTAAGAAATCTGAATTTTCTGAATCTGAATTATCTGAATTTTTTTGAGAAAATTTAAATGGAAACATTTCAGAATAAATTGACAAATATTTTTTGCTTTATATTTTTAAATAAATAATTCATTTTTTATTTTTTACGTTTTTCAGCTATAACAATTGAAAATGTTGATGAATTTGCGAATCGATGCAATATTACAAATTTTCGGCGAGGTACGACACCACGCTAAATATTTTTTTGCACCGAATATGCGATATGGTACCATTATTGATTTATTTGAATAAAACATTGGTCACTTGCCGCTGGAATGTCAAGGGAAAAGAAAAAAATATATCGGTACATATTCAAGGAATAGCATAACATCATATCGCGTGGTTTGTTACTTATTGCTGATAGATGATAAATTATTGCTGGTAGCAACCATACCATCACGTTTTATTGATAGAAGGTCTATTATCTTGTTATTGATAATGATTAGTCTTTGCATTAGGCTATCTTTGATAATAATCTTGACTAAATTGACAGTTTACTGGGCTCCCATTGATTAATAAGCCCTGAAGAATCACAGGTGATTTCCCAGAGATTACCTGGATTACACTTTAATGGCAAGTTAAATGGCCCAATGGCCCAGTGGTCTGTTCTCATTGATAAAAACCTAGCCATCATAATTTGATTTTTTTCTTTGGTGGAGAGAATTAAAAAATACAAGGAACTTAAAAAATTTTTTTATTTTTGTTAATCCCTAAAATTCAATTACTTCCATCTTTTCTCTTTCCCCGTCTTCTCTTCGTTTCTCGTTGTATTTCTTACGCATTTTCCTGCATTCGCAGTACTTTTTGACTGTTTGTCGTCTATCATTTCATCGACAAAAGATATATGCTTTTTCCTCTCTTCACTTGTATCCCCACGTCCTTTCCAGTATACTCCCTTTCTCTTCCTGCTCCCTCCTCGATTTTCATTACATTTTTTCCTCGTCCTCCGTTCTGGTTTCACTGTTTTTATAATGTATAACATGCCATTTCCATTTGTCGTCGAAAAATTATATCATTAATAAAACGCTTTTATCTCTCGGCTACATGTCAATAATGTTAATCAATTTCGTTAAAATAACGTCCGCAATGAATAATCTTTTCAAAAGTAGGCGGAATTTAGTTCGGTGGTGGGCGTGCCCGATGTGCCTTGCGTCACGGTTTTTATCCTAGCATGAGGCGGGATTCACATGTTAAATCACTTTAAATAGGAGGTGGGGCTAGTACGAGTTGAGCGCGTCCGTGGGCGTGGTTTTATGATGTATGTGTACGAGAAATTTACACGCACTGCGCACACACAAACGACGTCAATTGTTATTATTGGATGTTGTGACCACTACAAGTGTGTTGTCGCCTTATCATCTCCTTATCACTGATTGTCAGTTGTTTACGCGTTCGGTTGATTCTTGCATTTGTATAGTCCACTTCTGGAAGGGTAAACGGAAGAAAAACAAGTACGAAAACGCTGCTATGCGGGCTTATTCATGAATTTATCGATTTTCCTTTATATTTATTTTGTTATTTTGTTTGTTATCACTAATTATAATAATTAATAAAAATTATTACTATACTAATAATAGTAATAATTGCGGACAAATTATTTTAAAAAGGAATTTAATAAATAAAGGAAAGAAGACGAAATGTTTAATCCAAATCATCGCCATCCGGTTTGTTTTTTCTTTTTTTTTAAATTTTAAACAATTTTTATTGAAAGAAAAGAAGTACTGGAGAAAAAAGTGCCCTGGCATTATTGTTTAGTAGCGAAAATTTGCTTCAGAAAGAGGAAAATAAAAAAAAGTTGCTACGAGAAAAATTCGGGGAAAATTTGAATTCTGAAACAGAAAAGAGAGCCGCCGCGGCAGAGCTAAATAATCAAAAAAGTCAATCAATAAATTTGTAGCGAGATTAATTTATTGATTTTTTCCTAAAAAATTTAGGCAAAAGATTTTCAGTATTTTCAGTTTTGAGTGATTTTAAAAAAATTTTTTCCAGATTTTTCAATTTTTTTATTTTTTGAAATAAATGAATGTAGTGAATAAAAGTGTTCATCGATTGGTGTGCATTTCAATTCATAGGTATCACTGCTTTTTATTGATCGATTATTTTTCTATTGAAATTCATGAAATGAAGGAGGGAAGAGAAGATCGATATATATTAGATGATGGAACATACGTGAGATCTGTCAAGATATACACACTTCGTATAAGATTATTTGTCAACATTTCTTAGGTCTTAGCTGAGAGACTTGTTTAGCTGGGGTTTGTCACGTACCTGATTCGTCATGGCATTGCAGTCACGTAACTGAGGTTATACGTGAGCACTGTGAGGGAGAGCATGGTAGTTTCTTGCTCTAACTGTGGTATAGTGTAGCGACCAAATCGTATCTTGACGAGATTTTGTTAAAATCGCGATTCATATGAGCAGGAATCCATCTAGCACTGTTTGCTTCTACCACAGTAGCCGGTGAAGTGATTGTTGTTATTGTTATTCGAACAAAGACATGGTATACGTGAGATTTGTCACATAAATAGGAACTTAGTGGTTGCTAGAAGAGAGGAGACACCGCAAGAGGGGCGAATTTAAGGACGTATTTGTGAGGGCACTGAGAATATAAACCATTCTGGTCACACAGCTAAGGCACCCATGGGACTTGTGACGAAAATGTGGTGTGTGTGAAGGAAATTTCTTTATTGGTGATGTCTTGAATTTTTTTGCAAGCAAATTAGTGTCTTTTTTTTCATTTCTTTATTTTAACAAATGTGCAAATAATTTGATACTTCCGATGTAATTTAGTTGACTTCTGACCTCAGTTTGTATATATTTGCAGACGTAGTAGTTCATGGTTCAAAACCTTAGGGCTACGTTTGTCTTGGGGAAATTTATAAATCTAAAAATATAATGTTAATAACAATGATAACAATAATATTATAATAATAATTATAATGATAGTAGTAATGGTAATAACGGTGATAACAGTAATGATGATAGTAATAAATAAAAGGTGACAACTGATGGTATCAAACATCAAGCAAGCCAAATATAAATTAATAACAAATCTTTTCTGTCGATGACCTTCTTTTTCTTTCTAAGAAAGATTAGATTGTTCGTTAAAGATTGTAAATTATGAAGAGAATTACGCATTGGCTATGTAATTAATTTGACCTTTAACCCTCTTATTTTTTGTTATTTCCTAATTGCTGTTTGCCTCATTCTTGTTTCTTTCATTCATTCATCCATCCATCCATCCATTCATTCTGTCATTTATTCATTTATTCGTCGTCGTTTCAATTCATTCATTCAATCCGAGAGTATTTAATCATATAATTGTTATTGATCTATAAATCAAATATAATGAAAGCGTTTGACCCGTTTCTTTATTTTATTGGTCTTTATCTTTCATATCTAACATTTAACTATTTCGACACAAATATATCTAAAAATTTGCCCTTTGACATTGAGCGAGCGAGCGAGAGAGAGAAGAGCAGTAATAAATGATAATTGATAATAGTAAAGAGCAAGCGAGGTGATAATTCTTTTCATGTTGTTTATAATATTTTATGCTAAAAAGAAAATTTGATTTTGAAAGATTTCCAATAAAAATCTTCTAACTTCGTTTATTTGTTAATATTATTGTCATCATTATTATTATTATTATTATTGTTAAAATTGCTATCATCATTAATATCATTATTATTGTCACTATTTCCGATAATTTATTTTATATAATTAGAAATTTATTTTAATAATTTTATTAAAATAATAATTATAGAAAAGTGAAATCGATTTCACTTAAATAAATAAAATCATTGGATTCATTTTTTGTATCGTCTTCACATTTGTTAGTAAAAAACATTAATTGATAAAACATCTAAAAAATATATTCTCAATAAAATTGATTTTAATTAATTTTTGAAATTTAAATAATCCATACTAATATTTAATGAGATAGGCGAGAGTGAATAGTGGTTCAGGTTAGGTTGCGAGGCAAGAGGACGGCTTTTGCTCCCCTCATGAGCAAAAGTCCATTCTAGCGAAAGTGAAGTGAACATAAACGCAGATCCATTTTATTCAGTAAATGAATGAATGATTTTTGTTATTTTATCAGTTTTATTGAAGTGTGCTCTATTCCTTTGATATGATAAATTATATTTTATTACCAAAAAAATTTATTCATTTTTTCATAAATACGCTCAATAATTGTTTTATAAATATTTTTTATAAATTTGTTCGATTAATTAAAACTACTTTAAATGCAATAATTTTAATTTAGAATAAGAGGGAATAAATGACGACACATCTGGTAGAAACCAAATCTGAAGTATAATTTCACAGGTGAATGACCTGTGGAGTCTTCCTGTCGTGATAAAGATTTTGAACGTATAGAGGGATCAGCTATATATGGACTTAGATGGAAAAAGGAATGGCTTCTATTACTACTACCGATGGCGTCGGACTGAGCAGCTTGGGACGTCTTACCCTTCTAGCCAGCGGAGCCAGCCTAATCAGTAATGGTGAGAGCTATTAGAAGAAGATAAAGATGCGGCAAGGGTTATTTAGTTGAGTATTTCGCAATTGGATGTTACCTTCGAAATGTAAAATTTACTTATAGCGCAATGGTTTATCGTAGATAAAGATATCCAATGATGCCATCGGCGATAAAATTCATTGCCTATATTTTTTTACTATATTTTATAGTTTTTGCACTTATAATTTTTTTACACTTCCTTACACAAATATCTTTTTTTGGGAAATTAGTACCATTAAAGATTTAAGGAGTAAAATGAGGGAAAAAAGAAAAGGAAGATTCTTTGAAAATAAATTTTAGTACAAATTTTTGTTTGATTAATTTCAAATCTAAACTTTTTAGAAACATCAGTTTTGCAAAAAAAGGAACTTATCATTTGTCATATCACTCAGTTATTACTGAAAAATTTTGCCGGAATGATTTGTTAAAATTTTTAAGATGATTTTTGAATTCCCGAATTTCTTTTTTTTATGATTCTAAAATTTGGAAGTTTTTTATTTTTTACTTTTTTCTACATTTTATATTTTAATTTCGCCATTTAATTTTTTAATTTTCTTTAATAATATTCTTCAATAATATTTTCAAAAAAAATATTTTTAATAAAATTTTTTGCGAAAAGAAGTGCGTTAGGTCGTTAGTTTTTAGATTCTATTTTTATTATATATACGTGTATATTTATAATCGGATCAATGGAAAATGAGTTATTGGTCAATTAATTTAGCCAGAAAAGCACGTATTAATTTTCAGGTTAAATTTATAAAAGATCTTTCCAAATTTTAAAAATTCGCGCATAAAAAAATGAAAAGCGATTTATTAAAAAAAAAGCCAAACAGCGATTAATTTTCATCGCATAAATTTGCATATTGGTTAATTTGTTGGGAATTGATTTCTAAGAAATTTTAAAAAATATTTTAAGAAATATTTATCAACTTGAGTGATACCAAAAGCAATTTCTGTTGCAGGGTGGGCCTCATCAAGGAGCAATTAAAATGACACTCTTGGATCATTTGGAACGCATTAAAGAAGAATATAATTATTTGCAAAACCAAATTCAGCAGCAGCGAGTCGAAATAGAAAAATTGTCGCAGGAGAAGGAGACAATGCAGCGACATTACATGATGTACTACGAAATGTCGTATGGTTTAAATGTTGAAATGCACAAGCAAACTGAAATTGCAAAGCGTTATAATGCGATTCTGTCACAAATAATACCGTTATTACCCGCTGAACACCAACAGTCTGCATTAAATGCAATGGAACGTGCACGATCGTTGAGCATCGCCGAGTTGCAGGTAATTCATCTAGTAATTCTAATTATATTATATCAATGCCGAATGCTGCAATAGTTTGAAGATTGGTTAAGATTTGTTCAATTCTTCGTGAGAAAACAGTAAACCCATACACATAGCCAAGGCTGATTCGACGAGATGGCTCAACGAGGATTTGGCACTCGAATTCAAGTTTCGCATAATCCAGATTTGCGGTTCGAAGTGTGTAATGTTGTAAAACATTCTGCTCGAATAAAGTCTTAAATAAATAAATATTAGCTTTATTCGATTGGGGTGTCTAAAATTTAAGAGTTTAATGAGAGGAGTTGTGGGGGGAGAGGGGTCGCTATTCTATCGAAATACCCTCAGCTTGCACTTTCCGTGGAACATGGTACCATCAAGCCCTTCATACCTTAATCTACCCATTGGAACCAGCAAAATATATAGAGTATTGCAGAAATTGGTCTAAAAATTTTATAATGGATGAAAATTGTTTCCGCGATTTTTATGCCTTCTTTTTTTTGCATTTCTTTGGAATGTAAAGGAAATATTTTTATGAATATTTTTTTTTTAAATTTCATATTGAATTCTAAACGCGAAAATCTTATGTAATTATAAGACTTTATTGAGTTTTTCTAAGGTTTATTATTATTTTATTCAAGGTCGATTTTAATTTTTACTATTGTTTCGTTCGTTTTTTTTTTTGAAATAATGTGTTTGTTGCAAAGAGGATTTTTAAATGATATATGTAATGCCCTTGAAATTTTTAATTTGATGTTTGGCTTATTTTGTTATTTATTAATAATAATTTATTTGAGATTTAATACTGATATGATAAATGATGTCTAAATAGGTAAATCAGTCGCATAAATCAGTCGCACTTTAAACCTTTCTTTTTTACAAATATTCATTCGATTGAGCTGAAGGAAAGTTTTTTTCAAACAGTTTCAGGCAATTGGTGGTCAAGTGCACGCTCAGCAACAACTTGCAATGTTACCTGGAATGGCGATGGGTGCACCAATAGGTTTGGCCGCACAAGCACCATTTCATCCATCAATGGCTGCGGTTGCTGCAGTTGCTGCTGCGGGTATGGCGAAACCAGATGAAAAAAACGATGAACGTAATTCAAGTCGCACATCAAGACCGAGATCGAGCACGCCTGAGCCAAGTTCAAAACGAGCCAAAGTAAGTTTTCGTTGATTTCCTTTTTTTCACCATATTCTTAAATCTGAAAACGAGGATTCTAGATGGAATCAGAAGATGGTGATGGTGATTTGGAAATCGATGTACAGAATGATGATCCATCAAATGCATCTGCATCAAATGGTGTAAATTTAAAAAAAGATGGAAGAGAAAGTGCGCAATCAGCATCATCAGGTGATTCGACTCCTAATAAAGCTCGTATGGCAAATGCATTAGCACCTGCTGATATGAATGCGGTGGCATCTTCATTACTTGTAAATCCAGCATTAGCATCATTCGCAGGTCGTTCTGGTCTACCTACTATTTTAGATCCTCATACTCAAGCAAGATTTATGGCTGGTATGGGACAAGCAACAGCGTCTATGCCTAATGGCAAACCATCTTATGCATTTAAAACCACTGAAAGCGGTCAGTTACAACCAGTTAATTTCCCACATGATGCACTTATGGGCCCTGGCATACCAAGAATTGCCAGAAAAGTTCATGATTTACAACATGGTGAAGTTGTTTGTGCTGTTACTATATCACAACAAAATCGAAATGTTTATACTGGAGGAAAAGGCTGTGTTAAGGTTCTTTTTTATTTTATTCCAACGATATTTTGGTTTGGCTTATTTAGCTACTGATTAATAAAGTGATGCTTTTCCCCAGAGAATCACTTTAGAATAAAGAGCGCTATTCACTTTCGACTTTTTTTTGACAAATTTGCTCCCATCAGAAGAAGAGATTCCATTTATTTTTTTCCTTTCATTCCTTTTTCAAGTTATTGAAAGGTTTATGAATTTTTCTTTTTCTTATAATTAATTAACTAGTCATAAACTTGTCGCATTTACTTATTGCCTAACTGTTTAATTAATCAAACTTCGGACAAATAAAATTCTTTATAAAATTTTTTAGATATGGGACATATCAAGGACAGATTCTTCAAAAACAGTGATCTCAACATTAGAATGCCTCAAAGATAATTATATACGTTCTTGCAAGCTTTTTAACGATGGCTCAACGCTTATTGTTGGTGGTGAGGCCCCCACGATTACTATATGGGATCTTGCAGTATATTTTTTTTCTTTGTGAAATTTACTTATGAATTGCTGGGTTTTATTGCTACCATAGTTCTGGCATTTTATCGCGTGTTGTTTTAGTTTCGCCTGTGGTCCTTTTCTAAATTTGGTAGAAAATGATTATACTTTTGAATTTGTTTTTTAATCATATTAATCATATTAAATTAATGCTTTTTTATTTTTTAGACGGAGAAAATAAAAGTTGAGTTAGATAGTGAAGCTCAAGCATGTTATGCATTAGCTGTGTCGCCTGATAACAAATTATGTTTCTCATGTTCAGCAGATGGAAAAATTATTATCTGGGATCTTGACTCGAAGAAAATGGTATTTTTCCTCATAAATTAATTGATAGAAGGTTTCTAATTTTATTTATATTTATTCTCATTGGACACAGTTATTCTTATTTTCAGATAACTTGTTTGCCCGGTCATCAGGATGGTGCAAGCTGTGTAGATTTATCAAGTGATTCATTACGATTATGGAGCGGCGGTTTGGATAATACCGTTAGGTCATGGGATCTTCGTGAACGGGTACAGTTGCAACAACACGATTTCGCATCGCAGATATTTTCATTAGGTTGTTGTCCAACAGACGACTGGGTTGCTGTTGGTATGGAAAATAGTAATGTTGAAGTGCTTCATGTGAACAAACAAGACAGGTCGGCTTTTTAATGTTGATATGTAAGAAAAAGGATAACTATTAATAATAATAATCTTTGAAAGTCGAAAGTTTTATTTTTTCAAAAGGTCTGTGTGCTTTTTTTCATTCGATTTGGTGTTTTGGGAACCTTGTTATAATTATCGTGATCTTGAAATATTCTTATTATTTTTAAAATATTTTAAAGAATTAAAATTCTTTTTAATAATTAATAGGTTAATAAAATTGGAATAATTTCAAAATTTTGATTGCAGATACTCATTACATATGCATGAAAGCTGTGTTTTGTCGCTAAAATTCGCTCATTCTGGTAAATGGTTTATTTCAACAGGCAAAGACAATGTTTTAAATGCTTGGAGGACACCATATGGTGCGTCATTATTAACAGCAAAGGAAAGTTCATCAGTACTATCATGCGATATATCGTCTGATGACAAGTATATTGTAACCGGTTCCGGTGAAAAGAAAGCCACCGTTTATGAGGTCGGCTATTGATCTCATTCCTTTTTTGTTGGATTTTTTTTATTTTTTGTTAGTTTATTTCTATAATTATTTATATTTACCAAATTCCTATTTTCTTTATATTTCTTCCTCATTTTTTCCTACATCAAAATTACGCCCATGACACGATATATTATTTATTTGCCTTTACATTCTTATTCTTTTTCTAAGAGCGCAAATCATTTTTAACATGGCTAGCTTTGCTAGTTACTGAGACGTTTTCTCCAGCCAGCTTATACAAGGTTATAAACATTAATCTCGTCGCAGAATTCTAAAATTTTTGAGTTTTTTTAGCTATTTAGTGTAAACCAAATTTTTTTTAAATGAAATTTGTTGAAAGAGAATGAACAATGCGAGATTATTTTCATTACGAATTATCTTGTCATGAACCGAAAATTTATTTAAACAAAATTGTTCCCCCGTAAAACATCGATTTTCCTTAAGGTTTTTCTCGAAAATTTCTTTTTTCAATTTGGAGGGGAATAATTTAACATTTATATCTTTTTTAGATATAAATTTATTTACGAAAATTATTTTTTTTTTATATAGTAGTGTTAATAGATGAAATTAATACATATATAAGTTTAATATAAGGAATTAATATTTTGCGATTAATTTGTTGAATGAATTTTTTCCATTTTCCATAAATTCAGCAAAAATTTTTTTCCACTTTTTTCTATCGCATATTTCATAAATTCATTTAATACTACTATTGGGCCGCTTATTTGTGCAATGTAATCCTATGCGCCTATTTAAATCTTTTTTAGTTGTTTTTTCTTAAAATTTCAGAAATTCTAAAATAATGTATGTTTTTTTATGTTGTTAGCCTTTTATGCATCTTTTTTTAATTTTTCTTGTAATGTCTCGTGTAACGATAAACGTGTTGTAATAAAATTTTTTGAGCAAAAAAACTTTTTTTCAAATTTACTCTTACAAATTTCAACTTAATTTCAACTTTTTTAACTTAATATATTTTTAAAAATCGGGAAAAATTTTTAAAATACCAAATGCAAAAAAGGAAACCTGGGGAAAATGGCGACATCTCGCCGTTTGCATTGGTTAACATTTAATGCATTTTTTTATACGCATAAATGAACAGCAGCACAATCTTTAAAGTAAAACCCATTTAAGAAAAACAAGAAAAACCACAGCGAGTATAAAACAAAACAGCTAAAAGATAGAAAAAAGTTATTCTCTATGTAACAAAACAAAAATACCAAGAGAGCCAAGTACAGCATATTTCAATTTTGGATAATCATTCATAAGGATTGTGACCATACCAACGTATGGAAGAAAACCTTTTGCTCGTCCAACAACATCCTTCCGAGTTAACCAAAATTGCCCAGATGCATATAATCCACGATCATCAACCTCAAAAGAAGATTCATTTTTTGCTCTGGTTGTAGCAGTCGGCGCATCAAATATTATTTTAAAACTTTGGCACAGTTGGAAAAGGCCGCTAAATTGTCACAATTGTCCATTGGTTGCTCGCTTAGAGAAAAAAATGATAAATTTAATTACCTGATTATTATCACCTTTCGTGAGGAACTTCGTTTCCTCAATTGACTTTTCGTGTACTTTTATAACACGATGCACAATTGGGATTTCACGACCTTCAATTTTGAATACAGTTATATCACCAGCTCGAATCGGGTCGTTACGATCATTCGTTAACATTAATAAATCACCCCTATTGAGAATTACAGTATATTTTGTGAAAACAAGAATGCAAAAGAACTAAAACCAATTTTTCCTTTCTTGTAAAAAAAAATAAAGTGATAAAAAAAACCTATAAAACGCAGGTTCCATGGAGCCAGACAAGACAACAACAATTGGACTTTCGGACCCGGTTAAAACCATTAATCCCTTCCATATCATTAATGCTGACGACACTATCATAGCAAAATTAAGACCCTGATAATATAATTGACGAATATTCATTCGACGAACTTCATCAAACATTTGCAAATCGAAAATACCCATTTTGTCCCTGAATTAAACTCTATAAATTTATATATTCAATGGGCTTGACCTCGTGTTTATGGAGAAATTTTTTCATGTAACCATGCAACCATCATTTTCCATCCACAAATAGTTACGATTTTTTTCAAAAATTACAAAGCCTACAGGATAAATGTGTTCTATCGTAAAATATCAAACCTTTCCACAAATTACATTTTTAATGCTTTCAGTATTTAAATAAACTTTTGATCGAAACAAACGAAAACAAACGGCTATATGAAGAAATTCATTTCATTCTTTAATTTATAATAAATTTATGGAAATAAAGAATAAAAAAATGAAGAATTCAGATAAAACCGCTAAATCAACAGCGGTACAAAAGAAAACATATGTAATATCGTACCATATAGTATCATTTAAATAAAAATTCAAAGAAAATAGAAATACCCGTAGATTATAATGATTCTATCAATTGGAGTACAAAAATTGTTAGAAATAAACCAATGTTCCTGCTGGATGGAAAGTTTAAAGAATCCTTTCAATAAATTTTTCATATTCTTTTCGAAAAATAGATTTAGATTTGAGCAGCGTATTGCACCAAGTCCTTTATCATAAAAATAGAAAAGAAATCGAAAATCACCACTTCTTATGAAGCAGAATTTTTCGATATCCGTCATGGCGTTTCATAAGAGAAGAAAGAAATCATTCATTGGCAGATAAACCAAGATAATCATCCATAAGTGTACCAATAGCAAATATATCAGATGCATCAACACGTGTACCAATTAATTTCACTCTTATTTCATCATCTTGTTTTATAATAACACTTTCATCAGCGGTTTTATAACAAGGAGGGTTCGAATTCGGTTCGAATTCCATATCAGGTGGAATACAGTGACGACTTACGAAACAAGAAAGTGGTCCGATATCACAAAATAATCCTACCTGAAAAATCTAAATATTTTTTCATGTAATAACGAAAAATCCATGGTCAGTTATACCTCTCGTTTATTTAGACCATATATGCTCAATTACCTAAGCTATGATATAGCACAAACTAACATTTATTTAAACTTTTTAACTGAGATTTTGGACGGTGAAGCTGAGATATTATTGAACATGGTAGCTTGATCAACTTTAACCACTTAGCCAATGTCTGAAAAGTAAAATTATACCTTATTAACTTGATTAACCACAGCATCTACCACTTGACCTTTAAATGGACGAAAAACAATTGCTTTGTATTTTACTGGATATAGCACAAAGCCACGACCTGAAAAATGAAAAAATTTCCCGAAATGAGAAATTTTAAAAAAATTTGTGCACTATTCAACAAAAATGAGAAAATTTTCCGATATTTTCATTATATAACATTAAAAACATTAAAAAATACAGTATCACACTTAATAAAAAAATCTACTTTGCAGATTTCTTGTTTGGATAAAGGGAATAAAAAAAATAAACAAGCAAACCGGGTTGAATTAATCCAGATCCGATAGTGTCAATAGTTGTTACGGCAACAACAAAACCATATTTACCCGTACACGTTCCTTCAACTTCATTAAAAAGTTTTCGTTTTACAGTTTCTAATAAATCAGGTCCAAAATATTTCGGATGTAAGCATATTTCATGCTCTAATGGTATGTGATAAAACATTCGCTTCCTGCAAATACCTAAGCGAATTTCTAAAGATCTATTCGCATTGGCTTTTGCATTGCAAGCAAATTTATCTCAAAGCAATCCGTACTTTAAGAACAAAAAATCTGTAAAATATTTTGCTAATATTAGATGTTAATATTATGTTAATGTTAGAAGACGTGCTTAAAATTAGGAACAGCATGGTCGAACATTTATTCCTTAGTTTACCATTTTTACCATCAATACTCAATATCTCCTTTTGGCAGAAATAAACTTATCATCAAAAAATTGACTACTTATCCATTTCTACTCCCACAAGTGGCACTATTTTCCCATCTTTCAAATAGCCAATGAAGATTTTAACAAGAAATGCTAATTAATTAACTAACCAAACGTCTCGAACTACTATAAAAATAAATCCTAACCTAAATTCGTTGAAGACAATAACAAAAAAACCGATTCCTACAAAACATGGGAAATATTGTAAAGAAAACCTCTTTATTAGATGTATCAAAAAATACGTTATTGTTGACTGATTATTGACAAAATTTATCAGTAAAAAGAAATATATAAAACTAAAATCCGATTTAAAAAAATTGTATTCTAAAATATGAATTTAATTATTTTTTATCTTTCTTATCAGTAGTTCGGTCGAATACAATCAAGGATTGCAAGTGAAAATAAGCAAAGTTCTTCCAACTAGCGAGGGAAAATTGTAATCGAAACTATTCCGATTTTGGTATTTTGTGCCATTTTGCAGTTCAAGTGAATGCATAAACTTCCAGTTTGTTACTTCAATTTTTAATCAAACCTTGCGAACCTCCGGAAAAAACGCCAAAAACATCTAAATGAAACAGTAAACGTAAAAATAAGGTATCGCTTAAGAGAACCACAAAAACCGCCGACACCACAACCCCACTAACCTCACCGACAAAAAAACGTTGGCTGTCGTCATCGAAATATGAGTGCGTATCTGAGCTGCAATATAGCAATGTTACATCTTGTTAAAACAAATACTCGACTAGTAGCACTATTTCCTCGTAGCATTATATTCGTCTTCTCAATTAGAGGTAGGTTTTTCGGACCGAAAAAAGAAACCTATTTTCGGTAAATTGTCGTTTTTTTATTTGTTTCTATTTTTAGTGGTTTTCGCTTCACCTTTTCGATTGTTTGTTCATTTTCCAAATAACTCATAAATTCTATTAAAATATTTTTTAATAACCTTTGTAGATTTTTGTTTTCTCATTTTATCAATTATTTTTCAGATAAATTTAATGGAATTTTCGATTTTTCAATTAAAAAATTATTTTTTATTATTGTTAATATTACTGAATTTATGCAAAAAAGATTTATCAAATGGCTATATAAATTCACAATTAATCGAATTAAATGATAAGTTTTTACAAGTGAAAAATGAAGGATTGTGGTTTGTTGAGGTTTCTTCGTAGACTTTTTCTTTTTATTCGGTGTTTTGTCGCCTTTTTAAGAGCATTCATATTTGCGGTTGGACTCATTTCGTTGGCTTGTGGGACCCATGTCGGTTGCCGTGGATTGTCTCTCGGCGCTGCGTGATTCGCCGCATCTTAGAAAGGCAGCTCTCTTCCTACTGCTTGTAATCCAAATCCAAGCATAGGCGCCTCTAAATAACGACCTACTGACTGTTTCATTTCCTGTAATGTCCTCTTTCACAATTATTTATAACTTATAAATTATTTATAAGACTTTTATTATTCTCATTTGAAGTAGTAAATATAGTCTTCTGATCAAGAATCTTGGTGGTAAGTGAGGTTACTGATCACCCTTATGTTAATATTTCATTTTAGTGGAACAAATACTATTTCCCTGATGCTATTCAACCACTTGGCCTACATGCGGTCATAACTGTTTCCATCTATGTACCCCAACTATGTGCCATTTTGTGGTGTTAAATTTAGAGATTGAGGCGAAAGTTTGTGTTTTGGCCATTTATGCTTTTTGAAAGGAAATTGTATTTTTGAGAAGAATTGGAATAGATGATGAACAGATGGAACGATTAGATTGGCATTAAAAATTATTAGGAATTAAACAAAATTATGAACTGGCATAGCTTATTCAGATTTGAAATTTCTGCGAATATTTCGAAATACATTTGTATTTATTTTAATATTTTATTTAATATTTTAATATTTTATTTTCTATATCTTTTATTGAAATTTTATATCTTTTATTGAAATTTTATGGAAAATAAAATTTAAAATAAAAATTTTCCAATTTTTTGGCTTATATTTTTGCTTCCATTGAGTAATAGCATATTGCAGTTTTATGCGCCGTGGTGTGCTCATTGTAAGCGATTAATGCCAATCTGGGAACATGTTGGACATGCACTTGCTGACAGAAATTCGCCAGTTCGAGTTGCTAAACTAGATTGCACTCGATATACAAATGTTGCTGCTGCTTTAAATATTCGTGGTTATCCAACTGTCATTTTGTTTGTTTTTTTATTACTCTTTAATTTATCGTTTGTTTTTTTCAGATTTCATTTTTTAAAATTTTATTTTGGATTTTAAATTGGCTTAACTAATTCGAACTTAAGTGATGTTTTTTTTTTCCTTTTCCTCAAATGAAATTAATCTTAAATATTTTCTTAAATAGTTTTCGTAATGGTGTTGAAATGGTTTATGATGGTGAACGAAAGAAAGAGGCGCTTGTGGATTTTGCAATGAAAGCATCTGGTCCTATTGTTTCAATGATTGATTCTGGAGAAGATTTTTCGAAAGTGAGAAGTTTAATTAATGTAATCTTATCTGAAAGATATTCATGTATGTTATAAGTGTTGCTCTAGTGAGAAAGTCCTATTATTGTAATCAGATAAATTTATATGATGCGGGCTATCACAGTGGATGAGGAAGGTGTAGCCCTTAATACAAGTCCTTCTTATTGATCTGAATTTTTCAAACTAATTTATTTGTCTTTTTTTGGCTTTCAGATTTTACATTCAATGAACGAGCCATTTTTTGTCTATATCAGCAATGGATCTGATAGTCAATTATTTGATGAATATAATCATGCTGCTCAAACATTATTTTCATCGACTCGATTCTATCATTCTTCCTCTGTTGAGTTTCTGCCCAGCAACGTTTCTGTATTTTCATTACTTCCCACAGTTGTTGTGTTTAAAGACAATTCATTCCTTGTTTATGATCATCTAAGAGGTTTTATATTTTTCTTTTTTTACCAAAGATTTATCGAACTGTTTGCTATTTGAATGGATCAAATGTTTTTTCTGACGTGAGAATTTCAAGATTTACCATGTGTTTGCTTATTATTGAGTAATTTATACTTTTCAATAAAATATTTTCAGATTCTAATCTGACTGAGTGGATACACTGTGAACGTTGGTCATTAATGCCTTTGATAACTTCTTCAAATATCAAAGAAGTAGGTAAATTCCGTCTACTCGTCCTTTCCGTTATTAATATGGTTGAAAGGAAGAATGATTCGACTAGTGTTGGGAAGTATGATAATTTCAAAAAATTCATCTTTTTTTATCTTTTTGAAGTTTTTGTTTTTTATTTTTATGATTAATTTTTATTTTATTGTTGCTTAATAAATCCGTTAGATTTCAATCAGTTATGACGAAAACAGCTGCATTAGTGCGTGAGGATCCACGTTTATCGTCTTTTTATCAATTTGGCTGGCTTGATGGTAATGAATTGGTGAATAATATTATACTCGGTACTATGCATCAACCAGGTATTCCCAATTTTTTTAATATTTTTCTTTTACTTTTCTTACCCATAAATATCATATTATTTTGGTTCTTTTTTTTTATTTTATAAGACTTCTTTTATAATTCACTTTCATTTTTATTTATCTCAGGGCAATGGTTAATGGTTTACAGGTCTCGTGGTTTTCAATGTTTCAAGTTATGAATATTATCTGAGTGATGATATTCCTATTGAAATGACTGTCCAAAGTTTATTATCATTTCTTGAACGTATTTTAAGTGATGATGTAAAGGCACGTGGTGGTCGATCCCTTCAGCAGCGAATTAAACGAATTTTTTATGAAGTAATTTTTTTGGTTAAAGAAGAGAAATTAGCCTTTATTATTGAAAATTTTTGATAATTTTTCTTTTAAGATAGCGACAAATATATATGATATGTTCAAAGCACAACCTTTACTCACTGCCTCATTGTTTGGTGTGCCAATCGCTTTCCTTTCGTTAATTACTTATTGCTTGTGTTCCACAGATTTTTCTGTAGATCGTGATGAAATTTATCCTGATGAAGACGTTTCAGATACTGATGGATCAGGTAAGTTTTCAAGCTTTTTTTCAAGCGTTAATTTTATCAGTCAATTTTGAAATGAAACATTTCAAATAGTGCTTATAAAAATTATCATAATTACTAAATATTTTATAGATTTTAATAAACTTATAAAAAATTCAAAAAATTCAAAAAAATTTATATAGAAAATTTTTAGATTATGATGGACATGAGAAAGCAGAATGAATTCTGAATTAAATAAAAATTCAGAGCAATTCCAAAAGAATTATTGATTAAGGTTTCTTAAATATCAGATGTTCGAGATTTCATAAAATAAAATGTGGATTCACGTCCGGTAAATTCCCAGTTAAAATTTTTGCATTTCATATTTATATTATTTTTATCTTGATTATTTATTATTATTTCAATAATAATAAATTAATTTTATTATATTAATTTTAAAAATTTATTAAGTAATGAAATATTTTATGATTACATTTGTATTTACAAATATTCAAAGATATTATCGAAATAAAACTATAAACTTGTGAATTTTTTCAAATATGTACTTCTGCAATATTTTGTTCGTTTCAGTTATAGTTTTTATTTTTATTGCCATATTTTTACGATCTCTTTTTCCAACAAGTTCTTGGAATTTTGTATTTTATACTTCACGAAAAAATTTTTATGTTTCATATTTTTGTTTTTTATTTTGTTTTTTCGAAAATGTTTTATCATTTTTTGAATTTATCAATTGATGTCTTTATTAACATAATTCATTTTTAGTTCACAAACAAATAGTTCATTTTTTAACTTCGAGTTAATAACTTCATAAGCTTTAAAAGTTTCAAATTAATTTTGTCTTTCGACTTATCATTTGCGCTCAGAGAATATTATACTAGTTTGATTTACTTTTTTTTGTATATTTTGACGAATGTGTTGCTAATATTTGTCTAGCTGTTGTATTCAAATTGATACAAGCAAATATTACCATCATATCTGCAATTTGCTCTCTTTTCTTCTTATAGAAATATAATCGCACCATGTATTTTTGGCGAAATTTTCATATTTGCATAGTTCTTTAGCAGTTTGATCATTTCGACTTCTATCCATTAAAACCTAAAAAATTTTTGTTAATTTTGTAAATTTTATTTAATTATTAGTGGTGAAGGAAGGAATAGCCAATCATAATAATTCTCTTCTCTTTATCTCAATTATTGAAATTTTTTGTTTGGAAAATAATTCAGATTGTCCTTGAGAAATTGTATTATTGCGAATATGGGAAAAGTTAATACTGTCGAGAATAAATCAAAATTCTTATTTTTCAGTTTTCTCATAATATAACTGAGTAAGGGAACATATAAGAAAATAATTCATACGAACAAAACTATAAAAATTTAATGAAAAATAATCACTTGAAATGGTTCAAGAAGTTTTTTGCAAGATACTGACATCAGTGGTATCGATAAAAGGGGTAGGTTGGTTGAGGACGTTCCAGTTCGTGGAATAGTTGGAAGCAGAATATGAGCTTCACCGATTATCTCTTGAACTTTTGGTGAGTTGTTGCGAAATACGGTGAAACGTAACACTGAACCATTCGTGAAAAATAATTCGTCGTCGATTGTCCTCAAAATTTTTTCTTTCGTTATTTTGATTTCGTCTCAATTGGTACTGGTAATAACGTAAAGCATCATTTGGAGATGGAGATGAAATGAGTCCACGACATTTATTTTTAATGGTAGGTTTAAAGGATATACGAAATTATGCAAAGCTGTGTTCTCTCCCAACAATTTCAAGTTAATATGATAAATAAGATTATGGAAACCGTTTCTCGACGTTCAAGACACATAAAAATCAATTCAGAGTTTAAGCATAACAAGCACCTTGAAAAAACTGATAATGTGGTCCTTTTCACTAACAGCTAGGGGGGAAATTAAACAGACGCTGGACGGAATGTCAGAAGCAATAACGAAAATTGGCCTTCAAGTCGACAATAATAAATAATACGAAAATTTTCTCGTCTTTTATACCAGGCACTGATATAATCCGTCAAATTCAAGAAATACCGGATTTTACTTTAAAATATTTCGGATCTACTCTAATATCCAATGGCCAGGTAAAATTCCAGTTCGCAGCTATATGTGCTTTCTTTTGTTTGACTTGCAAAATCACTTTAGTCTCAAAAATAGTCTCAAAATAAAAATCGCACTTATCTGGCTAAAATAGCCAATAATATGGCGAAATTTGGTCTCAGAAAGCCATCTGATTTTGATTATTCTTGCCTAAGCTGCTCCATACCCGCCAAACCCATAGAATCTCACATGATTGCATTTATCTCTGCTCGAATACTGAATTTGGAATATCGTCACAAAACGTTGTTTATCATGTTCTTCGTTGCCGATCGATTTCTGCATGCTAAATCCTGTGATCATTAAAAGGGCGGAGAACCAATCAAAACTTGGATTGATATGGATTTCGAACACATATGCGGCTAAGCGATATATCGGTTTAGACTAAATGGCATCGCATCGGGAGGCTTGGAAACGTCACTAGTCCCCACTTGAGCGAACAAAAGCAACGATGATACGAGTTATTAGAACCAACTTTATTTAATTTGGCACTTTTAAAATCAAATCTTTCTTTCTTGGAACAATAACACCTTTTTTGCAGATAGCAAATTTAGATCAAAATGAGAATTTTTACGAACCATTTAAATGATTTGATCTTTGGCATCAGATTAGATCAAAAAAGGATAAGGGACATTAAGAAAAAAATGTGTTGCAAAAATCTGTTGCAACATATACTTAATATACGAATAAAACCTGCCGCATATTTTCCCAGTGCATGACAAAAATGTGCCGTGTTCCTGTCCAGCATATGGCGAAAATCTGCCGTATATTCGCCCAGTGCATGACAAAAATGTGCCGTGTTCCTGTCCAGCATATGGCGAAAATCTGCCGTATATTTGCCCAGTGCATGACAAAAATGTGCCGTGTTCTAGCATATGGCGAAAATCTGCCGTATATTTGCCCAGTGCATGACAAAAATGTGCCGTGTTCCAGCATATGGCGAAAATCTGCCGCATTTCTGCCGTATTTCTATTTCTTAATATGCTTTTAGTATTACGATTATAAGCATTTTCAATAATAAAAAAACTTACAAAATAAATTCTTTCTCCCATTTCGGATTTTTATTATTGTACACAATATGGGTTTGCTGCTTACAGTATTTCATTTTCGGAAATAAAAATTCGGGCAAAAGTTCAATTTGGCAAAAGCAATCCATTGATTTATTATTATCGCCTATTATCAAATTCAAATTCAGTGCATTTTTCACTAAAGTAAAATGCAATTGAAATTTTGGAATTGACAAATAAAAATCTATAAAATGGTTGATATTTTATTTTAAGGGAGTTTGATTCTCGTCGCTGTCTTTCGAAAATCCAGATGATACCAGCAACTCACCTGCACTTCTATCGCCAGGCGAGACCCTGGCAAAATTTATCTGGCGAAACAAGCTAGTGAACTCACCTAGAAATGATGAACGATCCTAGCAAAAAATTTCAAGAAAAACCTTAAATCGAGCAAGTGGATCAAAATGGCTCACCATAAATTTTGATGGTAATTTTTCGATTTAAAATTTGTATAAAAGCGATATGTATGAAAATGCATGGAAGACCATCAATGTTTGTTATATTTTGAGTAATATCGGCCAATTGACAATAGTAAGAAAAAATTAAATTTTCGCTCGATAGACGATTTAGGTGAAGTCTTTTCGAGAAATTTTGATTCACATCATCACTTCTGAGTTGTAAAAATCGGCAGAGAATTCCTATTATTACCTGAAAAATTCACGGTTCTAAAAATTATAACCTTGCGAAGGTCTAATATTCGGGCCCACATTTTAAGTCTATGCATATATTTTAAATGGCACTTCGACTTGGAGTTACATAGCCATAGAAGCAGAGATGAGTCGCCAGCATCACTCGAATTTCTGAATGGCAGACCTATCCCTGGAACCTCAGGGTCATTTGTTAAAGTGAATTCACCGTTGTCTGATATCTCTTCTAGCCTTGATCGACGCTACTAAGGAGCGAAGGATGGAGGCAGAAATATTGTTCTCAGATTCCCAGCTTCTAGATTTGACTTTTAACGACCCCCTTCCCCCCACAACATATCATTCGGCGATGTTGTTTCATCAAATCTCTCATGTCTCTTAATCGAAATGAAATCTCAGTCAATGGGTAAAACAAAACCTCAATTTCTTTATAATATTCCGTATTTTCGCCTCTCCGAAGATTTTTATCGAAATAATCTTCGATAATGAAAAATAATTGTCGGTTGACGTCTTTATTAAGTTCAGCCAAAAGAAAAGTATTTGTCAGTGATGAGATTTGCTCGATATATCCAAATAAATGTTCAGCGCGTTCTGTTCTTCTTTTGCTTATCAACCATCCCTGAAGAAAATAGTGTCCTCAGTAGATATTTATTCTTTTTTATTTATTTCCTGTATTGCATCCACTTTTTTTCCAACAGCTCTCATTAGACTCTTTCCGCTGGCTTATCGGACGAGAAAATTCTGTCATAGATCGTCTATAAGATTTCTGAATAAGTCTGCATCCGCAATTCAAAATAAGAGCTACTGAACCAATAATTTTTTTCACAAATCTGCTTATCTATCTATAAAATAAATGTAATATTCATGTGGAATTCAATCTTCTCTTCTTCACTAGCTTTCACCATTATCCGTAGGCTCGCTCTGCTAGCCACAGTGGTAATCTTCAAGCTGCTTGATCTGATGCCGTCGCTTTTTTCACCGTCTTAGTCCATATATCATTGGTCCTCCTATATATTGAAGATCTTCTATCTACTCCATCAGTCCAGTGATTTGCTCATCTCGCTTTTGACGCCATCCATCACAAAAGAACGAAATATACGTCAATCTCTGTGGTGAGCGATTGTGAATGTGTTCTAAAACCAGCGAAGGCGATGCTCCGTGATGGTAATATTAATGTTTGGTGAAGTCTTTGTGGAGCCATCACGAAGTCGCCATAAAAAATCGCATCTGGAGGTGGTATTTGAGCGGAGGTAGATGCAATCATATGAGGTTTTGTCGGCTCATCGAACTCGCAAAATTTATATGACCTGATGACCTGATTGCTACACAAAGACTTCATCAATCGGAAGAATACATTTCTAGCTACCGTTATCCGAATTGTAATTTCATCTATTGGCCATTTCTGACCATGCGGTATTAGAATGAATAATTAAGGTATTTAAAATCAGACACTTCTTTAATCGGCAATGAATTTATAAAATAGGTATTTTATTAGCTTCTTTTACACAAAACAAAAAGGCTTTTATTTTACTTACATTGACTCCGATTCTCGCTGCAGTTGTTGACTTATTATTTAGCATTATTTAAAAGGACTACATCATCAAGGTATTCAAGATCTGTGATACGATATTCTGGACTGATTTGGACACCTCTTGAGTGCCGATAAGCGATGTCCATTATCCAGTCCATCGCGTAGTTGAATATTATAAAGGAAAGGGTGGAGCTTTGACGAACATCAATTCTCATTTTAAAGGATTCTGTCAGTTCCCCATGTACACAGACCTACGCACAACGTACGCTCATAAAATGCCTTTATTAATCGAATGATCTTCTCTAGAACTGTCGCGTTACATCATCCCCAAAGCGCAGTTCTATTGAGCAGTTGCAAAATGGTGAAACATGGTTGATTGTAGGTATTTGAAACGATGACTTTATTTCTTCCTTGATGTATCTGGTTAACATAACTGGGTCCTAGTCTAAATCCAGCTTGGTCAGGGCGCATCTTGCTGTTTCGTAGTAGGTAATTGCCACAGTATATCCTGTCATTTTTCTTGGAAATTGGGAGCAGAATTAGTTTGCTCCAGCCATCTGGTATTATTTCTTTTTTCCATACCAGAAAGGACGACGAACATTTGAAGAGTTCGGCCTGTAGACTATCTTCTCCGGAGTTTTAATGGCCTTAAATTTATGGATAATAAAGATTATTTCTTCTTCTGTTGGCTTTAAATTTTTTTATATTATATAATACTGTATGGCAATATTTCACGAATTGGAAGTTTACAGTTGCAAATATGGCTCGATGAGTGAATGAACTATGTTTGAGACAGCAAATGACGCATTGTAGTTAAGTTTGCCCTCAAAGAATTTTTTCCACTTTATAAGGCAAACAGCCTTAACAGGTGCACCATATCCCATTTCACTGGCCATTCTCCGAATTATAGCTTCTTTAATGAAGAACCGCCGACTCCATTTTTAAGGTGACTCCACTAGGATTTCTGCCCGGCTTATTATCATATACAATTCAATTAATATTTGTTCGTTACATTTCATAATTTATATATCTCTTTCCTTAAAAAAATTGAAATTAATGAAAACTAACCAATCTATTGTTTCCTATGTTTTTTATATTATATAATATTGAATGGCAATATTTCACGAGTCGCTTTTCATATTTTTTGCAAAATTCTTTTAAAATTCTTTCTATGAAAAAATTAGTTTGCTGAAAAGAAAAAATTCGAGGACTGATCATTCGGATTATAGACCTGAAGTTATTTGATTTAAATGCAATGCAATGCTTTTCCCAAAACGAATAGAAATCACAAAAGAACCATAAACAGCCAGCGTGGAGCCTCAGCTTAAAAAGATTTGCAATGCATCGGCGAAAATTCGTTCGTCGGCAAAAAATTTGAGTTTTATCTTTCTTGCTATCATCATCATTATTGTTATTATTGCCACTATTTCCTATTACCATTTTTTTTATTACTGTCATTGTTGTCAACTGTTACTACTTAATAACGCTAACAAGTTGCTGTTATCACCATTTTTATTATTATTACTACTATTATTATTATATTATTATCATTATTATTATTATTACTAATATTATTATGGGAAATACCTTTGTGGAAAAGTGCAATGTATGTTGGATGAAAATTGATAGTGATATATATTCATCGTTTGGTACTTTCTTTACGGTCAACGGAATCGTTAAGAGTTCATTCAGTTTTTTTACAATAAACTTTTTAAGGTGAATTATACTATTCACCGATAGTAATGCCTATAATTTTATAATTTTTTGTTCAACTTCCTTATTTCGAACAATCATAATTCATAACTAATGGTATAACTTTCTCCTTCTTATAAACATCATCAGATCGGAAGATTTGGAAACGTGTTATCCTAGTCGCGAATGGAGCCACCCTTACCAGCAACAGTGCCAGCCACTAGAAGAAGAATAAAACCGTACTATTTCTATTTCTATTTGGCTTACTGAATTGGTCATTTGGCTCTTTCTCTTTATTTATAGCATTTTAATATAAAGGTCGAAATTCAGTGAAAATGAAAAATTATAAAAAATGAACGATATTTAATTTTATTTTAAAGAAATTTTCAAGCATACTTTTACTGAATCGACATTCACTGTAAATAATTTCATCTTCGAATATTGAATGAGATTGTCACTCAAAATCTAGATTAAATATATTATAAATTAGTTAATAATGGTAATAATAAAAATGATTTTAATAATGATAAAAATAATAACGATAATGATAAATAATAATATTGGCAATAATGATGATAATAAGTAACAAATAATAATGATAAATGGTGGTAAATAAATGATAACAAAAATAATAATAATTAATAATAATAACAATAATTACAAATAGTAATAATAACGAAATTAAAATTGCTTTGTTGTTGTCAAAAAATAAATGAAAATAATTGATATAGCAAAAATTACCGAAATTATTTTATAAATGCAAATTATAATAGATGAAAGATTTGTTAAATCGAGATGAATGAAATCCTCATACAAGGCTTTATGAATAGCAATAAAATTAACGGCTGATGGCAAAACTTTTTCATCAGCTTTTATCACACTGCTTTTATCTTCTTCCATGGCAAGTGAAACATATCGTACGCTTAAGCTCCTGCAACTTACTCTTTCAGAAATGTGCAGTACATTTGGGCTTCTGATTTATGTCCTAATTTATACTGTCAAATATTTAAGTAGTCATAGATACAATAAAAAGGTGTTATTTAAAATACCTCCACGTATACGTCCAATAAATAATACAAGAAGTAAACCATTGCTCATACTGATATAATTCGGCATTTTTAATCCTAAAATAACTCGTCTCATCGACTTCATGAAACATTTGCAAGGGCAAGCATTTTGTCCAAGCACATATTTCAGCAATAAATCTATTAATTATAAAAACAAAAAACGAGCAAAACGAGCACTGCATATTTACAATACTGATGTCTTCAAATTTAGACGCTGCAAGAGTTGAATAGATAAATAAGTGATGAACTTCCGGATTTGGTTTTTACAAATTTTATGTTTATATTATTTAAGGCAATAAGAAAATGATAATAGCCAAATGGCCATAATATATTTATATTCATTTTTTATATTTTCAAGTTCATTTGGGAATGAATTGTAGAATTGCTGTCATTTGGAAGCGCAGACGCTAGGACTTAAGCAAGAGTAAAGCTGCTCAAACAGTCTGGGTGGTGTATTTGTAAATTCCATCTATCGCGATATAACTCTCTTTATCTGAGAATTCAATGAAGCCTTAGCCAGAAATGGTGAGTGTTTTAGAAAAAAGATCCATTTCTATGACCATTTTATGCAGTCTCCATTATCAGTCTCTTAAATAACTAAATAATCCATGTATTACTAATTTTCAAACGTTTTTTTTCAAATTAACAAAAACTGTGACAAAAACGACCTCCTTAAATCCAAATTTTTATTTATAAATCTTGTAATCGAATAATTCGATCAAAGTCGATGAAGCAGAATACTTCTTCTAACAACTCGTACCATTACGCTGGCTCCACTGGCTAACGATAAAGCTTTTCCAGCCATTGTCATATTCGAGAAAGATAAAGAAATTTTTCTTCTAAACCCACATATCACGGGTTGCTTATATTCATCTTCTGACTAGATCAGTCCAGGTTTTCATTGGGTCCTCTTCGCTTTTGGCCCCATCATAAGGTTTGGCAAGTGGAAAGACAAGGCCAATCTTACGGTAAATGGTGAAGAAACGATGCTATAGAAATATATTAAAAGTTTGTGAAAATATGCTTTTTCATAAATCAAATTAGAAAATAATTTTAAAAAAATCACCTTGATTCTTTCCCAATTTCTGCCAAATTTTTAAAATCTTCGTATAATTTCATAGTTATTTTTGAAAATTCTTCCATTTCATCGCATTTATGACTACTTAATTTCTTCAATATTTCAGCCACAAAATTGCAACAGATTTTACTTATCTGAAATAAATTTTCTACAAATTTGTTGTCGCCACTACGGAACGCTGAGCTGGTGTTGTATATTCTCGCCAGGATCTGCCTTTCAAAAATTTAAATTCTGCTAGTGATCTATCTCCCCAGTTCTATCGCCAAGTGTGAAAATTTGGCCGGACAAGTCAGCCGAGCAAACCAGCATAACCACAGATGATTAGCTATCTTCATGAGAAAAGTGATGTATTAATTCTAGTATTCTAGTACCTTTATTCAAACCATTTTTATTTAAATTATTAATTATTAATTATTATTTATTATTTATATTATTTATTTATTATTTAATTATTATTATTTATTATTATTTATTTATTTATTTTATTTATTAATTATTTATTTTTTGGATCCATAAGTTAATTTTACTTTTTCGTGAATAAATATTTCTTCCTTGCTTCTTTTCTTCAATTTTAGGATTGCTAATTGACCAATTTAATTGACCTGGTTGTTAAAATATTTGAAAAACTCACTATACCATCGATGGCAGAAAATATGACGAAAATATAAGAAATTCCACATGAACCAAACATTTTCACATAATAATCACTAAACTTTATGAGGGAATTCAAAAAATTTCTCATCGATGACGGAAAATTCATTTCACATTCTGATAGCCAATTCATTATGTCACGCTAAAAGATAGCAGACTTTATAATGAGATAAATGGAAAAGATTTGCCTAAAACTGGATTATATCACATGAATGGACGATAATGGACGATCAAAATAAATATAGATGCCTTGGTGATATATGAGATTATACAATGAAAAGAAACGGTAATTAATTTCAGGCATCGAAACTGCGCAGTCAGATTACTGAACACTAATACTCCAAACGACAATATGACTGAATCGGAAAAGATGATGAATCGGAAAAGATGATAAGCGAAACAAGTAGGTGGATCGGAATACCATACCCTTATAAGTGACTTCAAAATGCCAAGAAATTCATCAATCAGCGAAAACTCGGTAAAATTTTGCCATAATTCAAGGCGAAATAAACGATAAACCAATCTGAAAGAAAAAATATTATTGCATTCAGTCCAGAAATCAACACCTTTAGGAATTTTAGACTATCAACCAACTCAATTTTCCTGCCAAAAGTTGATAATTCTGCTGAATGGTCTGTTGGAGGAAAAAATTGCAAAGAACATTCAGATGCCAAAATTCGTATGTGGTTTTTCAGTGAAAGCTCGAGACGATTTAACTGGAAATTTCATTTATTAATTCACAAATCTACTTAAATCTCGGTTATACTCAACTGAATGATTTAGAATTTTAATGAGAGGTAGGTCAACGATTTTTGGAACAAGAGAGGCGGGCCAGAATTGCGATATGTCGTGTCCATTCCAGTGCTATTTTTGAAGATATGATCCAGCATCACCCTGAATCGAGCATTTTGCTTGATTATATGAGGGAAAAATAATAATAAACCGACTAGCTCGGCTACTTTTAACACATTTCTTATCTGAGACAACTCAAAATATCCAACGAAAATATCGCCCTCTTTTATTAAAATAAAAGTTTACCAATGATCTATTTAATGGTAGGCTTGATTTATTATATTTGCATAATTCAGCCATAGCTTTTGATATAGCACGTGAATTAAGAGTTATTGTGGAATGATCCCATTCAAGCAAAACCATGAGTATCCTTAAATTATAAACTGTTAAGGGTATTAAATATTCATCAAAAAAAGTATGAATTATTTATTAAAATTTCAAATTTCTCCTGTACCTACAAATTTTTCTTAAAAGGCAGAAATAAATTTGTTTAAAATTTGTGTTCAAAATTGGCGAATGATCAAACATATGTTGCAGCTTTGCTTGTTTCCTAAATGCATAAATATCAGCTAAGCTTAAAAAGTTGCAAAGGAATTGGTTTGATTTAATTTCGATTCCGAATATCTCAAACTTAATGCCAAAAATGGTGTCGGAACGGAAAGTTGAACGTGCATAATTTTAGAAGTCACTTAAGCCAAGCGCATCCGTTCAATGAAAAATTCTCAATAAACAGTTGAAAAAGCATTGTTATAATATTGTAATAGGGGATCGAGGAGATTTTAAGCTTTTCTTATTTTGTATTAAAATTGCTTTTGCTCTAATTCATCTTTGAATGGCCCGAACCATCTATTGTTAATTAGGCTGGTTCCTTTGACTGTAAGGAAAATGTGATTCTTTCTGCCTAAGGCATATTTTATATCGATTTTTCTCTGCTTTTTTAGCATATTAAATTTTTCATATTAAATTTTATTATCAGTTTTTCCATATTGTTATCAGTTCTACATAGAATTCCTCGTTAATGCCAGAGAACTTACATAACATGTCGAAGCATTTGTGAATTTTTAACAAATCGGACCATTCTGTGAAGTAATGCATCACTAATATCCTTTAAACATCCATTATATTCATCATGGTTCTGCTGAAGTAATATAATAGGTTTAAATATTACAAAAAAAACACATGATCTTTGATATTTTTGCAAAAGTCTTTTCCGCTGTCTTGTTTAATTTATTTCATAGCCTTAGGCTAAAAGAATATTGTATTGCCGGGTGCAGTAGAGTGCAAATTTTATGAGATAACTGAACTGAACTGAACCTCGGAATGAAGATTTGCGTCTGCTTCTAAAATTGTTTTTGTGAAGTCGAGAAGATCCCCAGCTAGTTCATCGGAATTAAGATTGGTTGAAACTGCTTCAAAACCTTCTGCATTATTCGTTACGCTATCTGGATTTGATTCGTTGGATGAATCGTTTTCATCCGCCGATCCATAATAATGAATTCTATTATAACTTTTTCGCTAAAAAATTCTGTTAAATGCCGCCAAACTATTATAATTGAAATCCCAAATTTTTAACGAAATTTTATATTTGGCGACAAAAAAAAAACATACGAAAATCCGAAATCTTATAGTAACGTTTGGAAGAAATAATGTTAAAGGCAGCTGAATCCACGAATTCATCCAATAATCAGATAAATTTATCTCATAAAAATCATATTTACTTTGCCACAATCTGCAAATGTGAATTATCATTTAAAATATTTTATATTAGCTAATAGAAAAATGGATTGATTTTGGTGATTTTCAGATGTGTTAGAGGACCCGTAAGCTTGGAGAAACCTTATCCTTGTAGCCAGAGGAGCCAGCAAAACTAACAATGGTGTGCATTTTTGAAAGAGACCGCTTTATTCGTTTTTCAAATTGGGCTAATTATCTAAATATTAATTAATGGACTTATCACAACAACAATCTGGTGATCCGTTTCAGAAAAATGGGATTTTTGACATATTACCCGCAATCTCTATTCTTTACCTCCTCAACTCCTTGCGTCCTCGAGGTGACATTGCATTCACAGTTTTGATGAACCCTCCTCCATAAAATTACCATTTTACCATATAGCACTATTTTTCAAATTTTTACACTTCAAACCTTTCGAAACCTCCTATACTCCCTTAAAAGGCTTCGAAATCCCTCTTTGTTCTCCTTTTATCAAACATTGCCGTATTTTAATTTTCTTCTTCAGAATTCAATTTTCTTCAGAATCTTCACACTATTTTAATCTGTTAAACGATATTAAAGCCTTTGATAAGTTCCTCAGAACCTGTTATTCGCTCAAAATCCAGTTAATAATCCTTAAATCTTGCTAAAGCGCAATGCATTCTTTTATTTAAACCAAATAGCAAAACATCAGTTTAAATTCCCTAATACTGTGCAAACTGAGCAAAATTCCATTATGGCACTTTATTACTTAATCTATTATCTTCTTTTGTCGCATCCTATTAATACTTCTATCCACGAATCCATTAATATTTCCTAAAAAAATAATATGAGCCAAAAGCCCATAAAATTCCAGCCTGCGGCGTTGAAACTTTTTGATACCCCCAAGATATCACATCCTCGCCATAATCTATTAACATAGAACAAACTTATTTTAATACCAGACCCAGTTATAAATTTTTTCCATATGCTGTCAAACATCACTGAGTGTTTTTAGCCTCGGCTTTAGTTAAAAGGCACCATGGTAAATAGGAGATATAGCAGGAGAATTAAAAGGTTGTGGGGAAATTTGCTGAGCCTGAGACTGGTGCGTGAAAGCTCGGAAGGTTGGTGAACGAATAATGTAAATAATAATGAAAATATTAAATATCAGTTAATTTCAACAAATCCACTACAAATCAACTAACACAGAATTTGAATGCATTTCGACAATATAAAAATTCATAACCAACCATTGAAATTATCATATTTAAAAAAAAACTAAGAAAAAGATGGCTAATAATTATCTTTATGATTAGATTATGATTAGGCTCGCTTGATTGGCCAGTAATATGGATACTGTTAGAAAGTTACTTGGCGATAGAACCACATGTGGGTCGATAGCACCATCTATTTTTTAATGGCATGTTTAATCGCGTGGAAATAAGAATAGAATATCTAATTCTTAATATAATAGTCTGACCAACAAAGCACAAATCCAATGTATTATAAGGAGAAAGAAAAAGCTAGAGTTATTTAGGATAGAACAAGCATAGAACAAGCTATAATTATAGAACAAGCTAGAGTAGATAGGTTATTTAGGAAATTTTTCACCTATCTATATAGTTGGTAGGAATCAGAAATCACTTATTTACATAATCAGTCACCCTATAAGAAGAAAAAGGAATATTAAAAATTATTTCAGTCTATCTGTTACTAGCACCTGCTATTAGTCAGCATATTTACATATATATATATATATATATATATAATCAGTACCAACACACTGCTGGATTATAGATATTTTTTTAACTGCTCAGCATTTTTATAAAAAAAGTCCTTGATCAAGTAAAATTATTGTTATGCGATGTGGTACGACTGGTTAACAAATGGTTCTGTGAATTTTTCATGGCGCATTTTCTTTGGATTTAACGACATTATACCTTTTTAGAAATGAATCACTCTTGTGCCTTCTTAGAATCTTATTTGGTGACAAAAATTTCCGCACATCTGAATGTTTGCGACGTTTATGATCACCCGTAATACTCTGGTTCTGTGAATAATTTTTTCCAAGATTTTTCTTCTCTTCTGCAAATATCTTTAATTTGCACTGCATCGAGCAACCAATACCACTGAAATAATTTTATTCATAATTTCAACTTAAATGGTCGAAGAAGTAAACTCGCCTCTGCAATTCTTATTCTCGGAAACAAAACTCGTTCTTCAAAAATCCAACTCTTTCACAGTTTCACTCGTTTCAGATGGTACTTTGCATGCTTTTTTTATTCTAATCTATAACAACATCTAACCTATTGGTGCCGCGAGATGTTACCAGACTGCCATACAAATCTGCTTTAATTTTGGGCTCAGTAGTGCAAAATCTATCCATCCATCCAGGCAGACAGACAAGTACTTGTAACTCGCAAAATAATATGACAAATAACTTACAAATAGTAATTTTGTTTAGTGTTGCTGATAACAAAATGTTTTGCTTGAAATTCGCCAGCATTTCTCTCTCTGAAAATTATTAAAGTACTGCGTTTGCTTGGTAGAAATTTATTTGAATTTTTTAAAATGAGAATCTCTTTTAAAAAATTTATTTGATGCTCGAGTATAAAATTTATAATAACAAATTTCATTTCCAATACTCCTAAGGAGGAAAATTTATAAGTGTTTCCTTCTGTTTTTTTTAACAGCCCTCACCATTTCTAATTAGACTGGTTTGTTCCTCTGGTTTGTCACACCAGAGAGTCACATGGCAATAAAGCAAAGGTGAATCACCAGCATATTTGAATTTTCGAAAGACTTTTCATTCACACCAGAAGTAGGAACCGAGCACTGGGCCTCCAAAATGAAAGAGACAATTCACGGAAGTAATTTTGCCTTCTGTTTCATCGTATATATTTCAGCTTATTTCAGCTATTACATAATTTCGAACAAAACATGAATTTAAGCACCCATCCCGAGGATTTATGAGAGAGCAGTGAAGTATGTAGGGTGCCAGTTCGAATGACTCTCATTTTCACTCTTTTTATTCTCTTTTCATATTCTAAAAAGTGCACTAATCGGACTGTAGGCTAATCCCATATAATAAATAAGCAATTTGAGCTTGGCTCACCTCACACATCTGTGAATTATTGCAAAGCAAAAAATGCAATGAAAATCTAACTGCTGAATATGAATGTTGAATGTCTGAGTTGCTGCACTGATGAGGCGTAGTTCAATCCAATATTGAGCCTGCAGTATGATTTGAAAGTTTAGTTAGAGAGGGCCCTCACCAAATAGTCATCTGAGGATAAAGTTGATCTCCAGCAGCACTCAGATTCCACATTTACTCACGTTCGACGTGAGACAGGACGAGAGATGATAATTTGACAAAAGATCGAGCCAGTATGCTCATCCTTTGTCAATATACTTTAATACAAGCAGTATATGGTTCGAAATTTTATTTTTTTAATATTTTTGATGAACTGATATTTCTGATTTAAGATAATAGAAAAAATTTTAGAAAATTTAGGATGCTACTTCAGTGTTTCTATAATAAAACCTGAGTAAGAGAAAAGAACGAACAGATCGATCAAGTTTTTCAACGAGAGCACTGTGTTCATTTTCATCGAAACCAGTTACCTTTAATAAAATGATGAAAAAATAAATAAGAAGAGAGAATGATGCAGAATAATACTGTGCCTAAGGTTAACTTAGTCCTATTTTTCTTTGGGCCCGTTTCGCTGACCTGTCGGACCAGAAAAATCCCTCCATTTGGTGAGAGAAGTGCAAGTGAGTCGCCAGCATCATCCGAAATTTTAGAAGACAGATTTACTTATATTTGCCGGAAGCAGAACCTCAACAAAGCATTCCAAAACGAGAAACAACAGCAACCCACTGAGCGATTCTCATTCTCAGACTATTGTATCCTTGAGCGATATCAACGATATCAATATTAAGAATATTACAGTAAGATTTACGCCTTTTCGGATCGATCATCTCAGTTAATCTCATTTTTTAAATGAAAATCTCGAAAAAAATTTTAATAAAATAAACTTTTTGAAGGTAATCGAGTAATTGCTGCGGTTCATACCCGATTCGTTCATCTTTTCCATAGTCGAGAATCGATGAAACCACTAAATAATAACTCCTTAAATGCATCATTGTCGATAAGCTTATCAATTAGGGTTTATCAGTAAAATAAAAATGAGATTATTTTTTTCCAACGATTTATTGAACTTTAACCGCTTTCATATATTTCTATATAAAAACTGCAGCTGTAATCTTTACGACTTATAATTCGAAAATTCAGCTCGAACTTCGTAAATCTGCTTCAACTCTCCAAAAATTCGAACTCTCGAGATGGACTAGTGGCGATATTTTTGGCTAACGACTCTGCTGTACCTCTGATACTTCACCAGGCTGATAGATAAAAAGCGAGGATGATCACTGAGCTCTTACACAGAATACGCTTTCATCTGGATATCGAACAGGCTTCTTGAGTACTATTAGAGTCGCAAATTGTTTAAAAACTTTCCATTTCTTCCAAAATTAGCCAAATTTTGTCAAAGTTTTCCTGAAATGGCGTCCTATATGCCCTTCGGTCGTTTCTTTTCTGCTCGCAGAATGCCACTTCAGCCTGATAATGCTCCACTCTTCCAAACCTCTCTCTTTCAAATTTCGCTCTCTCTAATTGTTCTATACCATTATCATTAACATTCCATGAACTCCGCCAAGTTCCCAAATATCGCTGCTAACTGTCTTAAGATTACAAATTATCGGAACCTGTAATATGACCCTTCACACCTCCAAATCTTCTTTAACACCCATTTTACCACAATGCACCGCGAAATTTTACTGTAAGAATTTAACGGCTACCAAAACAGTGACCATGGTGTCGAAGAAATACAAAGAATTCCGAGTAAATATCAAGAAATGTGTAAAAATTTGAAGGAAATTCTACTGCCTATAAAACAAGCTTTTCACTAACTTCTTGACTTTAAATAAAACCTGGGACCGCAAAATTACAGATAGGGCCGTGGCCATATTTATTTTTCAGCCAAAATGTTTCAAGAAAATGAATGAAATTTGTTTCTGAGATCTTTTTCTTTGGCTTTGTTGATCATTCTTTGTTATTTGTTTATTTTGGTGCTATTAAGTTGATAAATATTACGATTAAGTTTGGTTCCGCTGGCTCCGTGTCGGACCAAAGCAATGTGTCACCAGTGAGTCACCTCACGGTAGAAGTATGTGTGAGTCGCTAGCACCAGCCGGAATTTTGTTTTTCTTGCTTACTCACTGTTTTTAGCTTAGCGCATAAGCAAGCTTTGCTTCTTTTTAACGCATGAGCACTTCACTTTGCTTGTTTCTTCTTCTTATTTGCTGGTCAGCCGGGTTATTACTATTTCTCCTTCTTTAACCGGTTTCTAATTTAAATAAATTATTATTATTTATTACTCAAATACATTCATTGCATGGCACGAATTTATGCTTTTTTCACTGTAGCAATTGCTTATTTGATTAATTTTTTATTGTTTATTTCAAATTTTTCAAATTTGTTTAATTTAAAATAGAAAATATTTAATATAAATGGATTCGGCGATGTTAACGACTCACCCGCTCTTCTGTCGCCGAATGAATCTCTGACTGATCTGCCAAGCCAGCAGAGCGAAGGTGGTGAGCGCTTTGAGAACAAAAAAATTTCAAAAACAAATACGTGAAAAGTGCGGTAAAAATTAAAATATAAAAATATATTTGAATTGTTTGAATGTTTGGAATAAATTTGAAGCAAAAAATATATTAGTGAATTTCATAATATTTTAATACGTTATATTTTCAATATTATCTTAAATATTTAAATTTTCAAATGTTTTGAAAAAATTTGTTTGAAAAGTGGAAATGGTAGAAAAATATTTATAAAAATAGTGAATACTTGCATTAATTTTTTGTTTTAGTTATGTTATTCAATAGGCGATATTGTAATAAGTTGCTTATTGAACGAGCAAATGGAATAAGCTTGCCAATTATCGCCAATTTTTTGTGCAGCAACAGTGGAAAAGCAGTTCAACGAGAAGAAATGGCCAGGACACCAAAAACTGTTGTATTGTTACTTCATCATGGACAGCCTCGGACATTATTTTATGCTCGCGAATATTTAACGAAAAGCACAAGCGATTTTTTCAAAATCCCTAAATGGTTAGCTGCGTAAGTCATTTTTCTTGTTTTTTTCATTAGTTTTTGAAATTAAATTGTTTGAAAATATTTCCAGTTCTATTATATATAAGTTTTCAGGACATTGATAAATTCAACATGGCGATTTACAAGTAAAACTAGGCGAGCCGTTATGAATTATAAAGAAGATAAGGCATTAAACGGTATTATAGAGAAATATTCAATTTCATTAGAAAAATGCTTAAATGAGGTAATTCCCGAATTCGGACCGATTTCTTGCAAATATGCATTTCTTTATGAAAATCCAAACGTTAATGATACAATCACTAAACTTATTAGGTAAATTATTTAGTAATTTATTATGTTATTTTATTACTTAACTTGATTTTTCATAATTTTTCTCGCAATTTTTGTGGTTCACATTGAATTCTTTCCATTTTTTTATTTTTTAAGAATATTTTTTTCTTTTAAGAAATGGAATGGATCGAATTGTTTTTGTTCCTTTATATCCTAACTATTCTTGTTTTCAAACGGGATTTTTGCTTAATGCAGCCGTCAAAACAATTCGAAATATTACTGTCGCATTGCCAGAAAGTGTCGAGACAAATGATTCACATCGAATAACTCCCATGTCTGGTGTTTCATTTGACTGCTCAGTGGTTGATAGATGGGGTACTCATCCTGCCGCTATCTGTGTGTGTTTTTCTATTGTTGTTTATAAATTAAAGCGGTATTTTCATATTCTATTGAACCTTAAATTTTGAAATTTTATGATATTTACATTGTGACATCGCTCTATTGTAAAATTCGATCTATCTAGTGATCGCAAAGTACCTGAACTGAATTGAATCTATTATCGCATACCTGGCAATCTGGCTTGAAGTAAAATAAGAGATGGATTCATATAGCAAAAATTAGGATTACTGTAGGGTTCGAAGGAAGAAACAGATTGCTGCTAAAATTCATATGGATTTATGTGAAAGAGGTATTTTGACATTTGACATCGCTCTAACACTTTGACTATGATCTTCTGAACACGCGAAAAGTATGTAATATAACTTTGTCATGATGTATGACAAAAAAGTCTGACGAAATTCCCAGTTGTCCCTCCTCAGGACATAAAATAGATTTCATTTCATGTATATCCTGATTTCAGTTCTGGCTGGATCATTTGAATGGTAAATCGAGATTTTTTGACAGTGTATTATTCGTTGCTCCGCGATTGGTATTTTTTCATATTTTGCTCCATATTTTTCTTGAAATTCTAATATTCTACGGCCACAATTTGTGCATATATTGTAGTATTTGTACAATGCAAAAGAATATGAACGCGAAGTTTGGAGCAATTGCCAACGAATTATGGATCATTTGGACAATAAAGTATGGTGTCTCGCATGGTATAGTGGATGGGATCAGTGGATGGTTCCATTCTCGGAATCAATTTCTTCACAATTACAGTTCTTGCAAAAACACGGAAGATTTCATACTGTTGTTGTACCAATAAATACTATATTGCCGACTTTCGATTCTGAAAGCATTCTTCCTTATCTCTTGCAAAAGATGGTTATTTTATCATTATTTTCTTCGACTATAAAAAGTTCTTATCAATTGGTAATAAATATTAAATATTTTAGGAAGTAGACTTGGCGCATCCAGTCGATTTTTCTCTAACATTTCTTCATGCCTTTGCTGAATTAATTAAAAATCATTTGCTTGGACGACCCAGTTCAGCTCAGCTGTCAATTTTTTGTAAATATTGTTTTGATAAAAATTGTGTTTCTACGCGAGAAATTTTGACAAATAGTATTTTTTCGAATGTAAATAAAAAAATAGGAATGGAAAAATCAACAGTAATTGTATAAATATTTACAAATATGCTTCTTTCTGCATTGAATAGTTTGTTAGTTTTTAGGATATAGTAAATCTATGTTCCACACTATTGCTCTGTAGTGCCTTAAGTGCCTTTGGTTCCTCAATTTTTTATTTTTAGCAGATCCATAATTTTTTGCTGGTTTCAATTACGAAATTCGTTTGGAAAATTGTTCGGTTATCACCGTCATTTTGTATTCTCTCTCACCTGATTAGGTCATATCGAATTGATATTCTTGTAGTTTTATCGTCGTTCTAGATAAATATTGTTAACTTGGTCAAGATAATCTCAATACATAGCAAATAACCCGGTTTTCATCTTTCTTATTAAAAATAGATTCGTAAAATCATTACTCATTAATTTCTTCTATGTATTTCTTTATCATTTTCGTTTAATACTAAAACTTTAGTGGAAATATTCTCATCATTAGATTCAAAAAAATTTTATAATTCCATGTAACATAATACTTCTTCAATACAATTATAAATATAAAATGAGATAAAAACAACATTGAACTATAAAAAAAAGAAAAAACGAAAAAATTATGTAATCGAAGAGAGGTGAAGTACGATATACTGATCACAACAATGATAATTTCGATAGTTGGCTAGCCATACTTTTTTTGTCATTTCATATGAAATTGGCATTTTTGTTTATAACGAAGATAAAGTTACAAAATAAAAATCATTGCTTGCATAACTTGGATAGCTTTACCATACCAAACAGCATATAAAATATTCAACCCTGTAAACCATTTCTAATGGCTAATATCTGCTTCACATGAAAAAATTGATTCGAGAAGCAATGTCACTTTTCAGAAATAAATTAAGTATATAAAAACAATCAAAAAAATAAGGTATGTCTCGGAAAATTTTAAACAGTGAAAATAAAATCTAAAACGAATACCATCATAAAAAATTTCTAAGGCTCTGAACGGCTTATAAAAAATAACTGCGAAAAAAGATCTTAGGAAGAATAAAACATTCAATAGTAAAATAATTGTAATAAAATAATAATAAAATAAAATCGTAAATCATAAACTGGTTGAATGAAATACCACAAGAATCAATAATATAGCTTAATTTAAACAAAACAGTACCCGTTATGCAAATGATGTTCACTTAAATTATTGAGGAATCAAACGGAAAATCACGCTAATCTAAAGTTATATACAAATTCTTAAAACCCTTTGTACATTAAAGTCATAAGTTAATAAAATATCACTAAAATAAGATGAAGATCATAACCACCAAATTTTTAAAGCTTTATAATGAAATATTCTAATATGAAAACTCATAAATAGTGAATTAATGTTGATTAAAATGATATACGTAATTTTGCTAAAAATGAAAGATAAAACTATCGCTTGGAAATAATAACTCTTCCAGAAAAAAATAGATAGGGCTAATGACTACCAATCTACTGAACCAAAAAATCCAAGAAGAATACTCGAAAACTGGAATGCCTTCATCGATAAAGACCATTTAAACGAATATATTCCACAACTGAATCGCCTGTGCAATATTTTATTGACTGACCACGACTTACTGCTGCACGTAGACGTGTAGAACTAATATCATTAGGCATTATATCATCTTCGAAAAGAAATACATTGGACAGAAAGTTATCAAGAAAATTCAAATTTTTTAGAGTCTGTTTGGGGTCAGAACCTTGACGTTTCAGCACAACCAAACCTAAAGTATTACTATCTATTAGATATTAAATATTATTAAAGTATTATTAGTAGTATAAGTAATGTGTTATTGTATATTAAATATTACCTATTAAATTAAACAATTTATTAGCGAAGACCATAACTTTAGAGAATATTATGTTAAAAAATTGTTTATCAATTTATATCAAATGAAAATGATGAAAAGGAACGCAAAAAATCGTCTTAATATGATATAATATGATCGTAATAATCTAAAAGTAAAAAGAAAAATATCTACCGAAATCGCGAACAATTTCGATTAAATCATTTGGTTCCCACAAACGTGCACCGTTACTCGTCAACTGTGGAAACGAATCAACGAAATCTCCACCGCACAATAACATCAAACGAGGAAGGTCTTTCCGACAATATTTAACCTCCAAAAGTTCCTTGAAATGTCTCAAAACTAACAGTGTACGCATCCAGTGACCCTGTGAACATTCCCACGGATCAACTCGAATCCATTTAGAATTAAAAACGGATAATTCGGCCATTTGTAATCTAAAATTGAAAATAATTCAAAAAATTTCAATATTTTATATGTGATAAAAATAAAAATTCGTACAACTAAGTTCCACATCTTTCATGTAATAAAAAGACAAACAAGGTGGCTTAATAAGAAATACTGAATTTAAATATAAAAAATAAATAAATATATAAGAAGTCTCAAACCATTTAAAATCAAATTATATAAGAAACGAATATTCAGAAAAAAAGATCTCACAGAAATTTGCTAATTTGGAAATTTCTTCTTCCAGTAATATTCACCATAGCTAATCTGCCAAAAATGAGTTAACGAGGTATAGGAATTAACTCTATAATGCCTCACCTCAGTCGATGTAACAGTTTAATCTATCAGTATGAGGACTTCTTCCTTCTTTTAACTAGCATTTTCTGATTTGGCTGACTTCTGACTACTGGATATGAAACTTCTTTAATTAGGCCATTAAGAATAAATACAGTCCCTAGCATCATAAAATAACAAGAAGAAAAGCAAACAAAATAAGGAATCTTTTATTTGACGCGAACTTTGGAGCTATACAATATTTATTGCAATATTTATTTATCCTATCTGCCAAAAAAAATGAAACACAGAATAAAATAATCAAAGATAACCTATGTTTAGCAGGAACCAAATCCAACTTTTTATATGAATCACCAACAGGACTGATAATACCTTCAACAACTTTATATCCGTGTGTATGTTCCATATAATCACGAGCACATTCAAACATACGTAAGTGCATGATTGTTGGTGGATTAAACGATCCACATGCAAGTAATGCTAACCTTTTGCCTTCCACCATATTCATCTGAAATTTAAAAATGCTCCAACATTCGTTAAAATCGTTTCCGTAAAGAACAACTAAAATAAAATATAAAATATCGATGATTGAAAATTTGAATACGTTTTATTTCGTTCTTTTCTTGCTGTTATCGGATGGATTTCACTTTTTCTATAAAGCCGTGATTCTCAATCGCTCGTGTAGTCTTCATATACTAACTTCTTAAAACATTTTCGACTGAATACAAAAAAAGGAAGATTCGAATTAAAGAAAGAGCTTCTTGTCTGTGAAATCTCTACTAAGCTCGCCCTCAAAAGAATTCTCATTGGCCGCAGCCTCATTAAAAATTTATTTTCAGTTAAAAAATTAAACAATTTTTTAGAATTTTAGAATTAGCTGTTGTACACTAAAAATTTAATTCACTAACAAATATTTGTTTATTTTATATTTCTCAAAATAAATTGGTTATCACAGTGATAACACAATGCAATAGCCTATCTGCAACCAAAATGAGAGAAATATCGGCTGATCTCGCACCGCACTCACCGAACAATCCAATTATAGGCAACGTAAGCAACCAAGCAATCCAAGAGCATCTATCTTAATCAAATACTTAATTATCTCGTACTACTTTTGGTTTATTTATTTCTCACCTAAAAATAAGGCCAACTGACCTCTCTCCCCTTTAAATTTCTACCTTAGGCCACAAAAGGATCAAAATTTCAATCAGTAAAATTTGACCAAATGCAAATTTTGGAGATGTGCCAAAATATTTTCCTTAGAAGGAAAAAATTATACGGCCGAAGCCATGGCACAGGCCGCCTTTTGTGGTGGATACTCTTCTTCAATGATGCGTTCTTAATTATCGGTAGTAAGAGTTGAAAATTGCGTAGGACAGCAGCTTTGCTGCTCCGAAATGGTAGCGACAAGCCGCTAAAGCATTCTATCACTTTTTGCTTTCTGCGACACTGTCGCCTGACGAAGTATGACAAGTATGACGGTCGGATCCGAACTCGAGCCACTCCAGCCGCAGCCATCTTTGCCACTGAGGTCCTTTCTTTTAGGGTGTTAAGCCATTTGGATCGACCGCTGATATTGATTAGATTACCTTACACCTTTATTTCCTTTGCAAATTATTTCTTCGTTATCGCAAACCCAGATGTGCTAGTCTCTAACACTTGTAAAGCATTCGTCCATTCTCCCGCAAATTTTTTAATTCTGGTTTCTAGCGCTGAGCGAGGAAGGTTAGGTTACAACACAATGGGATGACTGAAAATCCGATCTTTGATAATATTTCTCGTTTTAATTTGGTGCGAAGGGTGCCACTTTTGTGGTTTTCTTTGGACTGCCTGTTCGTATTGTTGGTAATCATTCTATCAGTTATTAGTTATCAGTCATCAGTTATCAGTTATCATGCCAGGGCAAATTGTTGAAACTTCGCTGAACTGCTATATAGCGCAGGAATTTCCACGTTGTTCGATATAGACGTAATGGCCATTGGTACTTAATTAAACCTTCATTCGGGTAGAGTTTGGCACTTCACATTACACAATCATATTATCGAATTCATTCTAATCTCAGTTCTAAGGTAAAACAGAAACGGTCTAATTTCACCCTTAAAATAATAAAAATAAACAATAGAAAGGAATGAAAGTCGGGAATCACCCTCCCGCGACTGGTGATCAGTCGTTCAACAAGAAATTCAGACATATATTTTTACTGAATAATCTAAGGTCATTGAATCTGTTTGACGTTTATGTCATCGATCCATTCATTGATCTTTCCTTTCGTCAATCAGTCAGTTTTCTGCTCTATTTTGAGCAGAGACCAGCTATATTCTATGACATATGGAATCGATTTATGGCGCACGAATAAGAGACCGATTTTGATAAAAATAAAGTAAGGGATAGCAAAGGTAAGGGAAATAATTGAGAAAATCCGCATAGCTTATCGCAGAAATGTCTTTTGAAAAGAACAAGCACTCTGCTAACCAACTTAATTAAACCTATGAAACCAATTACTTAATTAAGATTCACTATGTGTAAGGAACCATACCAGGACTTAATACTCACTTAACTGAGCCATATAGGGATGGAATGGCTCAGTGGCTTATTGCTCAATTCAGAGTGCCGATGCCGAGGTTCTATTCCCCGCAGGGATAAATTCTGATAAGCCAGAGGAACGAATCTACCAGGAATGATGAGTGGTCTTAAAAAAAGAGCCACACAGACTTAACATCGACTTGTAAATACAAAACTCTGCACGTCGCATTTGAGTAGACTCGACTCAGAAATGGTAATTTCTTGTCTGTAATGTCCCTCACTGGAATAAAACGCCTGTGAACCAAGTGATTTTAAAAGACTGCTGATTCACAATCCCCCTTAATAACCTCAGCTAATAACAAATTTTCACCGAAAACGGGCAGCAAATATCGCTCAAATAATATTTTCCTTACTTGAACTGTATTTACAATTTGCAAAAGCCATAGCAATCCACTTCAGTAATCAACGATACAAAAAAAAAAAATTTCAGCTCATTAGCTTTACGGTTTTAAATAATTTCAATTCACTGCTTCTGATGGCATTTAAATTTAGACTGAAATTATAAATTTTTAAAGGCCTTTCATATTAATATAATATATATTGAGAACCTTACATCTACCTAAAAGTAGTAGATTTTACAAAGTTTGATTTTACGAAGTTTTACAAAGTTATTGAATCATTTAATTTGTATCAACGAATTCTCTGATATATATATATTTATATATTTATTTTTATATATTATAATAATAATAACGTAGCCGCTCAGACTTAGCCAACAAGAACATTAGAATTAGATAAAAATTGGTAATATATTATCCGAGAGTGAGCATTCCTTATAAGCAGTTCGAGTATATTATTTTGTAATACTCCGCTTTCGTAATCCATGCGTATCAGCACCTCAATCTCTTCAGATGACTAAGCAGCTCTTAATACCATTCACCTCTATTTTGTTTCCTCCAATACCACGTCAAATCTTGCAGTTTTCCCATGGCCGCCAGTTGTAAATAATCGGAAAAGGGTAGAAGAGATAGAATTGAAATACCAGTGCTGAGGGACGATTAAATGCATTTTCGGGTATGCAGCAAAAGTGATGTGAAGCGAACATAATTTAAAAAAATTCTAAGGAAATGTCGATGTATCAGAATTTGAAGACAAACTGTGGGGCGAATTTTTTTAATACAATACAATAAATAATAATAAAATAATAAATACTAGAGAATCTGACAAAGAAATGAAAAAATGCAGGTCAAGCGTGGGACAAAAATTTCAAGTAGCATATATTTTTGTCCATTTCCTCGCTTTCGCTTCAAAACTTTCTTTGTTGTTCAGATAATGCTGCGCAATCCTAATATTCGTCGCATTTACTAAAAAGCCAAATTATTAAATGATCATATCGACTTAAGAAAACTGATTCCTTAAAAAGTTGTAAATTAATAACATTGGCAAATTAAATCAAATTTAACAATAAATTAAAAACAATTAATGAGTAAAGAAAATGAAAAATTAATAAAATAAGCAGTAAAAAAATATTTAAAAAATACCTAAATCGCACTGTTTCATTAAATTACACACCAAATGAAGAATTTGCTTAAGTGAAATCACTGGAGACCACTCAGGCCAAAATTTCTCAAGATTCACCAATCCATCGCCATCGACATTGCAATGATATATTTGCGTTAAAAACTTTACCTATAATTTATTTTTTAATGATCATCAGTTACAAAGGAGAATCATTAATTAAAAAGTTGAAAATTTACATGAGGCGGACCAAAAGGGTAATTCGTAAGCCTGAAATTGATATCCAAAAAGAAAACTCCTCCTTCATAAACGCTTCCTTTTGGCCCTTCAATGACAGCAGCCCAGTGAAGCAAATCGCCAGATGGACCAGCATAACATGGCATGGAATCATCATTGAATATTTCTACATTCTATAATGCCACTATAATCATATAGAAATCAACATATAGTGAAATATGGTTAAAAATATATTACTTCGAATCACTTAATGTTTTTTCTAAATTTTTTTTTGAAATCATCGCCATCAAATAGACCCAAATACAAAAAATTTTTATTTTTAAATTTTTAATATTGCGCAATCAACTTAAAAAAAGTAAATAAGAAAAAATAAAAAAATGGAGAAATAAAAAATTTGTAGCTGTGTTTTACAGAAACTCAAAAAATCTATGAATAAGACAGGTTGAATTCTTAACATAAAGCAATGAGTAGAACTTTAAAAAAACTAAATAATATCTAAATATCTATTAATTTTATCTGAAATAAACTTCTCTAAACAATCGTTGTCTTAGAAATAACTCTCGATCGTATGACCAAAAATCGCGTGAAAACAGCGGTCCGACGCCTTGAGTAGGCCACGATGCATCTGAATATGCCTCCTGCAGAATTAGATGATGATACTATATCGAATTAATCAGATGTCATCAGGTATCATAAAGTTAGAATTTATAATTTTAACAATTAACATAATCAACAAATTAGCAAAGCCATGGATGGGATTTTTTAAGAAATATTCACAAAGACAGTGAACCGCCTTCCCCTTTTTCCAATCCTTTTATTAGCAATAATTAATCAAAATTCCTCTTAACTTAATTCTCCTTTCGCCAACCAGAAAATCGACGAGCAGATCACCTCCTAGCAATCTTAGTGACACATCGAACTCACAATTTCTCTCTCAATCGAAAAAAACACCATAAAACCTTAGCAAAACTGAGTGCAATCACAAAACCATACTAAATAAAAAACCAACAAACACTCTCACCTTATGAAACGGCCTGCAATCCATTAACTGCACGGTTTTTCCCAGTCACAGTTTAACGAACGTAACTGCACGGTTCTTCGCCGCCGGAACAATGTATCGTTTAAAATCTGCTTGAATATTTTTTTTATTTTTGAATAGCTCTCAACTGAAAGAGGCAATCCGTTGACACAAATGCCGTTTTTCAATTATCTGAAATTTTTAAGCAAAAAATAATGCAAAAAGTATAGCATAAAGCTTACCGTTTAGATACATTAGATTCATTAATTACTAAAGAATTTTTCGTTAACAAAAGAAACCTTCAAAAAATGAAAATTTTATTGACAATGAAAAATAAACACAAAAAAATAACAGGAAAAAGAAACCTCAGCTGTGTTTTCTTTTAAGGAAATTCCTTCTATTAGATTGTTTATTAGTTTTTTGTTTAGAAAAGAAAGAGTAAGAAACGATGCAACGTTGAAATATTTTAATAAACCTAAAGCCAAAGTGCCAAAAACTTGAAAAAATAAAAAATATTTTATCCAAAATAAAAATGAGTAAACATGACAAATTATGAAGATCGTGGCACTTTATCGGGAAGGATAATAGCTAACAGCATAACAGCAAGAACCAACTCGATGCTAATTCTCTCGTGATAACTCTCATGAGTCCTGAATCCCACCTCTTAACAATGATAAGATGGTAGCTTGAGGGTAATAAGTCATTAATGAGGAATTTCAGAAAACCCCGTAGCGCGTCAAAGTGGCTCTCTAGCAGAGAAGAGACACAAAAAACCATCAAACAAATTCCATGAAATTCCTATCTATTCATAATTTTTTTAATTCCTATCTATAGAAACAAAGAATATAAAATTTTAAAGTACAGTAAAAAATTTTGAAATTATGCAAATAAGTGTTTCATCGCCAATTTGGACCATAAAATAGATGTAACCTTCTTGTAAATGTAACTTTTTTGGCTAAACTGCAACCTAAAATTACTGTTATAAGCCATTATTTGCATGCTTATGATTATACATAGCAAAATCTCTAATAAATTTAATTTTGTTCAATATTGTTCGTTAGAATAACGTTACATCGAAAATAAAATAATAAAGTGAAATACAGTTTAAAAAATAGAATATAAAAATTTACACATATGAATATTGTAAAAGAATGGTTTAATTCGTAATAATGATGAATTCAAATATCAAACCACTGAAAATAATAAAATATTATAATAATTAGTTTTATAAAGACAATAAATGAAAATTTAATTGTATGATTCCAACAAATGAACGTTAGAACTAAGGATAATCGAAAAATAATATGAAGAGATAAATATGTTATAAAATGTACCAAATATAAAAAGAATAATGGAGGATTCATTCATATCTTTTTTTTTTGAGGTAGGAACCTGTATATAAAATTATTACTGGCCAGAAGAGCAAAAAAAAAAGGAAATGAACTCGCAGCCCTCAGAAGATAATCGTATAAAAAACCTAGATACGGTGAAAATACCATGCTATAATCACGATGCTGTGAAGATCACAAAAATATTTTATTCTTCAAGATCAATTTTTGTAATCAATGTATAATTCATTCTCACCAGTTCTTATAATCAAAAACACATATTCACCCTTCTGTTTGACTGTTTTCCTCGAAATTTATAGCATCCAACATTTCTTTAAAATATCATTTGCAGCAAGAACCTGAACTCGCCCTTTGAGCACCACCATCTTGGCCAATATCGATTCCCTCGCGACCACGACCAGAAGGACCACCACCACTTCCATCTCCTTTTGGCAATTTTTTTGCTATAAGCTAATTTGTTATCAACTCAGAAAGAAAAGTGAAAAAAACTAATGAAAAAATTAGAAAAGGTAAAAAAAGCGTATAGAAAGATTTATAATTTCATTAAAAAAGAAATAAAAATAAAAACGTTAAAAAATGCAAACCAATTGCGAGAAAAATATCGTTTACATTCATTGCAGTTTTCGCTGAAGTTTCCATAAACAAAAGAGCATTATCATCAGCATACGCTTGCGCTTCCTAAAATAAACCAATTAAAATGCGATCAACCAATCACTCTCCTAAAAGAAGAATCAATCAAACATGAAAATGGATATGACATTGATGCGGTGGAATAAAAAAATAAAAGAAACAACATATTAATCTAAATTTATCACACAAAGGCCAAAAATTTAATTTTTACTTCAAACTCCACAACACGTTTATTCGCAAGATCTGCTTTATTTCCTGATAAAGCAATCACAATATTCGGACTTGCCTGTCGCTGCAATTCTTTCACCCAATTTTTCGCTTTCGCAAAGGAATCCTTCAACAATGAAAGAGAAGAAATAAAAATAACAAATAATAATAATCTACATTAAAAAAATTATAATGAGAAAGTTTCACCAACTAAAGGCAGGAAAATATTACAAAAAAGACTGATTCAAAATAAAAAGACCAAAATGAAGGCTTTCTCTTCATAGTTTTAAAATTTAATTTGAAATTTAATTTGAAATTTGAAAATTTAAGATTAAAAGACCTGATTAGTAATATCGTAGACTACAATAGCTGCTTGTGCACCTCTATAATACATTGGCGCCAACGAATGGTATCTAAAAAAAATATGAATATCCTTAGCGGTAAAATTTTCTTACGATTAAGATAAGATTAAGATAAATAAGATTTCATATTCCGTTCATATTCTAAATAGTTTTTGTTTCTGGTACTTTATATGCTATACATCTTAAAGAATTCAGAGGCAAAATAGCAGCTAAATGAATAGCTGCCATACCTTAAAAGTAAGGGCATGATGTGTCTCCTGATAGCGCATTTCCATCAACAAATGACCCTCTGGAAAAGTACTAAAGAGCTATCAGAATCAATCAGAAATGGTAACCACTTTCATACATTCAGTGCACTTTCATCTTCGTTTGGCGACAGAAGTATTGGTGAATCGCCAGATTTGAAAGATTTATTCCTGCCGGTAGAAGCGTCCCGACATTGAGAGTTATGAGCCACTTTTGGTTTTTAAAGGAAAAAAATATTTTGAAAAAAAAACTTTGAAAAAAATAAAGGAAAATATCTCATTAATAAATTTATTTTGTGCGGTAAAGCTATTAACTTCTAATCATTTCCAGAAAATTAAGGATCAATATTCTTCTCCAACACTATATCACCACACTATACCAAATAGATTTTTATATTAACATGATGTGATGATCGTTTTGATGAATCATTTTTCTCGTAAAAAAATATTTCATTTTGGTTATGGTTCAACCACATATGGAAAGATCTAAAGCAATATATTCCAAATCTATTTCAATTAAAAATTTCTTAACAAATCTGGAGGAAGTTAGTGATATTTTGAAAATAAAACATAAAAGAGCTAAATAAAGAATAAATAATATCACGAAATAAAACTGACTTACTAGAATATTTGAAATACAAAAATATCTAAAAATTTCTATTACTCAAGAACCATCATTTAAGTGGCCTCTGGAGCATTAAGAACCAAACCAAAATGAACAGGAAAAGTGACTGAATTTCACGAAGGAATATTTTAATTATTGCTAAATTGCTAAGATTTACTGCAATACCTTTCCTGTCCAGCCGTATCCCAGATTTCAAATTTAACTGTTGTATCATCTAGACATACTGTTTGAGTAAGAAAAGCAGCTCCAATGGTCGATTCTTGATATTCATGAAACTGCCCTTTGACAAATCTTAGTACAAGTGATGACTTGCCTAAAAAATTTTGATAAATATGAACGACATCCTTTCAAACATTTTTTAAATCGACTTCATCTTATGATAAAAATAATAATAATGATAATGAAACATTATTTCAATGTCTATCAAATTCTAGACTAAACATTAAAAGCACTTACCAACAGCACTTTCACCAAGAAGAACAAGTTTAAATTGACAAGTTTTGTTTGGACCACTATTGTTACCAGAACGAGCCACAGATCGTCCTGCCATAATGTCTGAATACGCCTGTTAAAATAAATTATTTTTCATTTAAAAAAATAGGATAAACAACCATGTGAAGCAAAATTAATAAAATAAATATTGCAATTAATTATAAAAAAATTAATTGAAAAAATATTAATACAGATTTAATGAATAAACTTTGCAAAAATCATTCATTTTTAATTAAATACTCGATTTAAAATATCCAATTATTCTTCAGAGATAAAAAATCCATAGGAAAATTTTTTTATCCTTTCAAATAGTATGTGCTACTTTATTCGCTTCAGTGCCATTAATGCTTAGAAACCACTCGGATTTCTCCTTAAATACTCAAGCCAAAAAGAAAAGTCCTCAGTCGAAATACGAGATGCAGGAATAAAATCCATAAACTACTGTTAATTCAACAGAAACAGTGTAACAAATCTTGTATAAATTTTGCAATTATATATTGTAAATTTTAAATATAATATATGTATTATGTAATTATGTATATAGGCATATAGAACACTGAAGAGATTCGCAGAAAAAAAGAAGTCAAAAAAGTCTGCTTAACTTCTCCAAACTGAAAAGTTACATTGAAGTTTAAATATAGATGACTCAACGGCATCTTTGATCCTAAGGTGACTCCATGACAAAATTTATCTCATTCTATTAGTCAGTGAAGTTAGGCAAACCAGAAATAGTGAGTGTTGACAGAAAAAGATGAAACGGAATGAAATACAGATACAATCAAAAATACTGAAAAAACTTTACTTCCCCCGCCATAAAAATTTCAAACTTTTAAAAATTGCACAAAAAAGTTTTAAAAATAGAGAACTAGAAATGAACAAAAAAAATAAAATTTAACAAAAATATTTAAAACATTTAAAAATAATCAAAACATTCATTACCGCACTAAATTTTCGATATTTTAATTTTGCTTCAATTCAAATTTTTTTGGAAATAAAAAAATGAAAATTTATTGATAAAATTTGATTGCTAATCTTGGAAAGTAATCTGATTTCCATGAACTATTAAATACAAAAATTATAGCGAATATTCTTGTTAGACATGGATCCCTCATGGACCTCTCTGGTGACTTGCCTATACTTTTACCGCCAAGTGACATGACAAAATTTGTCTGGCGCGATAGGCCAGAGGAATGAGCTTAGCTGAATTCTTACAGGGAAAAAATTTATTATTATTGTTATTATTATTAAAATTTAATATTTAATATTTAACAGTTTTAAAAAAAGAAAATAATAAACATTTAATTAATAATAAAATGTAATTGTAATGATAACACGGTTAACGAAGTGAAATTCAAAAATATTTTTAACTGCAAAAAACAAATTAAAAAAATCGAATTGAATTTTCAAGCAAACTTTACTTCTAAAAAAATTTTGATTAGCTTTCTTTCCTAAGAAAAATAAAATTATCGAACAAGAAAATTGTACTACAAACGAAAAACGATTTCAGATTAAAAAGAAAGATACAACGTTGCTAAATTAAAACCAAAATTGGAACAATCCACAACCCCCCAAACTGAAGCAAACCCCGCGGTACTAACTGACTATCTGTTTATACAATTTCGCTGCGTAGCTTTCTAGGCGTAATACTCAGCAAATGCGTTATGTAATCATGGTGAAAACACGGTCGCGGCCGTTGGGCTACCGCATTGTTGGTCCACCATGGGATTGTTGTTGATAGACCGGTAAAAAGATGCAAAACGAGGCAAATGAGTATCCGAGTGAAAATAATATGCAAAAATATTTTCAAACCAACTGAATTGGAATGCATCGCCTTGAGGCCACGGCTCTTAAAATTCCTCAAAATCCTCGCAAAACCATCGTTAACAGCTAAATCCTGGAATCGCATCACGAAATTTCCATTATTTCCCCTAAAATTTCCTTAATTCGCCGTTTTATTCCCGTTTATCGATATTTTGTTTCTTTCAGTCTTTAATTTGCAAAGTGCATAGCGAAGCCTATAAGGGAACATGTTGGAGGTGTCAAGGGACTGCGGTCTGAGGAAGCTAAAGTATTATAAATAATTTTAACGAACCAGACGAGGTGTTAAAGGGAAATATTGGCTTGGGGATATATCAAAGGACATAACAAATTCTGGAAAAGTCATTATAGAAGCGTATGCTTCAAAGAGGTTATGCGGGTATGACTAGGCGCTTCTACGAAACGAATAAACCCGAACCAAGCGAGATAGTGAAGACAACTTGATTTTGAAATTTGCAGAACAGGTATATTTTATTTAGTAGAGATTTTTGGAAAATCAGCAGGTTTTGGAGGATCAGACGGTTTCAGTTCATAATGACTTGATTTTCACTGGCTAAAAGTTGAGATAAATTAGACAAACTTCTTCGAGATAAACTATTAATGCAAAATTCAGTTTAATTTTCGTTTGGTCCAACCATTTAGTGGTACTTTTTTAGTGGTACTGAATAATTAATCGGACGGTTTTTTGATTTCTTATGATTTTTCGCTAATTTAATTGCGAAGGGCTAATCAAACATATAATCTGTGCAATCAGTGGATCTGTTCTGATTATGGAAATAATAGAAATTATGTTTTGCAAAAAACTCCTTTTATCTAATAATCGTCTAGCAAATGCCCTGCGGCATAGATAATTTTTCGCCGATTTTGTCTGACGAATTAAAGCCAAGCAAGTTCCCTTCCGCAGAAATGCATTCGCAATATTGTTTTGATTTTTATTCTAATTCTTATCATCTTTTATATCTTTAAAATTGTTTTTAATTTTCCTATTTATTTTGAACAGGAATTTCAGCAAAAATTTCTCATAATTAGTTCAATAAATGATCGCAGAAACAATGTAAATCAAATTAACTGAGACGAACCCACTGAGATTAACTTGAGGAACGAATAACTTACAAAGTCCACTTTTCCGGTGAAATGATTTAATTTCGGAGATATCTTTGTTTTCTAAGCGCTTGTACCACTACAGACGAGGTTCATTGCGTAGGCCGCGAGGATAAGGCAAGGATTTACCAGTCATGCCTGAGATTAACCCCTCCACTCCTTTTTCTGTACATCGTATGTTCTCGCGGCATTTTCCAAACGGTAGTTTGGCCGTTTCTTCCAATAGTCAGCCAGTGCATTTTCAAGTGGCAAATCCTATCGTGAATTAAAGATGTATTATCATTGAAATTTTTTACGACATGCTCTTCTCTTCCGATAGGTTGATATGTGAAATTTGCAAATCTTCCAGTATGAAATTATTGGAAGATTTGGGAGGATTGTTTTCTGCGCGTCAGTTTCATGCGTCTGTCACAGCATATGCAGTGATAACTAAGATATTACGGGTTTCTCCTTTAAAACGGTCATTCCGGTCATTGAGGCTAAGATAATCCAGTTATTAACGGGCCTATACGTAATCAGAGCTGATTCGAGTCCTTTCACACATAGCATTTGCTATATTGTTTCGTCTCGAAGAACGAACCCGAAGTTCTGCAAAGACACATGGAGTTTTCCTGTTCTGAGCCAGATACAGCGACTGTGCAATCTCCGAGAGATAAATAATACCCTTGTAATTTTTGGATCAACTGTGGATTATCGCCTCATTCATAACTTCTAAGTTACGTCGTTCCTGTATAGAGTTCAGCTGATAGCTGTTGGTCTTTCTTATCTTGTTTTGCGTTCGATCCTCGGGCTTACATCGAGCTATGGGTATCATGAACAGACAGTTCGAAAAATAAAGTGATCCTTCAACCACCGAGTTGCTTGATCCACAAGTCATTAGCAGTCAGAGTTTAGATTATAGCAGGTTTACTCTTGTCAAAGGCTTTGAGTGGCTGAATGGAATATTAAATTTTTAATTTCTTTTTCAGTAAAAGACAAATCAAGGCCATTCACACTTTATAACAAATCGAAAAATATTTAATTTATTGCTATGTAAAAATTCTCGAAGTGTTTATATTATAAATATAATTGATAATAAAGAGTTAGCGATAAACAACGAGCCAACCAATATGGCCAACCAATGACAATAAAAATTTAGGAATCCCAGGTTAGGCACAAAAGAAAACGCCCAAAAATTTTTGAAATGACCCGTTGACCTTCAAAATATAACCTTCAAAATTCGTTCCATAAAAAATTCTGCCAGCAAAATGATTTTCGAAACGGTCGTTTTTTTTGTTTCCTTTTGGATTGTTTTTATCTAATAGTTTCGTTGATTAATTGTTTAATTGTAAAAATAATTAATTGTTTCTTGAAATAAAATTCTCAGATTTTTACTAAAATTAATTGTTTTTTTCTAAAATTTGTAAATTTCCATCTAAAATTTTTATGATTAATTCGAAAAATAAAAAATCTATAAAAATTTAATGAAAAATCATTTTCATCTTCATCTTAAACGATTAAAATTTGACTGGTTTTGTAATTTTCGTATGAAAAATTATCTCATTTTTTCCCCGTTCTTCACTTCAAATAAAATAATTTGTACATTGGAATCATAGATAGTTTTCCTTTTTTCTTTCCTTGAAGTTGATTTTTTCTCAAAATTTATGCAAAAAAAATTATATGATTTTTATCTGATAGCGCTCAATTATCAACAATTGGTATATAAACATAAAATTGTATCATAAAATTTAAAATTGCATCAAAAATTTTCTTTCCTCAAATTTTTAAGAATATATTTCTTTATTATCGCTTTTATGTTTCTCAGATATTTGTCAGATAATGGTCTGCAGTTACCGTTTCTGGTTGGATTCGCCACATTTTGCTTGTAAGAATTGGGTATTTTTGCCAGTGAGCCTTTCGAGGATCGAAGCAAAGTTCGGGGTTTAATGCAGCAGACCTTTGGATCTGATCTGACGATTATGCCTAATGTATGAAAGTTGTTTTTCGTGCTGTCATTTATGTGTCATTTTGCCATTTTACATGCCATTTATGTTGTCTTTAACTTTCATTTTTAACCTTTTTATCAACATTCTTTAAATACCTGAAATATATTTCGTTTTGATTACTCTTTCCTTGCCAAATTTTTTCTAAAGAATTTAATAAAAAGGGTTTTGAGGGATTTTAGTTTTTCCCATTAATAAGCCAATTATTGATAACTCAACTGTTAAAAACCGTAGTTTTATGAAATATACAGATAAACAGGAGAATTTTAGTTTTTTCTTATTCTTGGGCCAACAAGCCGAATTTTTAACTGTTTACTTTTTTTTCTTCATCAGAGAAATTGTTTATCAGTTTCACTAAACATTTTTATAATTTGTTGCTTACTTAACGAAAACGAATAATTGTTATCTATTGTCTACTTTTTATGAGTATTCCTAGAAGTCCCCTAGAAGCGATGATAAGTGATAATGATGAAATTATCATGAAACTACTACCATTTTTCTTATGCGTGCTAAATAATACGTTTTCCGTTGGAAAAAAAGAATAATAAATGATTTGAGAGTGGAAACTTGTAGTCTCTAAAAAGCACGTTCGGTGATATATTCGGTGACGTATTAATAGAAATATTTACAATAATCGTAGTAAATCCAATTCAAGCAATGAAACTTAAACGAATGAATTTTAAAATTATTCAAATATTTCAGTTAGTTTGGCCAACATTGGTCAATTTCCATCGCAAATTTCGTTGGAAAATTCGTATAGAAAGAAAATCTCCGAAATTTTTTGAAAAGCTCTCACATTTTATTTTTATTTATTTTATTTTATTTTTATTTTTATTTTATTTTATTTATTTTATTTTATTTTTAGCAATTTTAATTTATTTCCCCTCCCACTGAAAACACAGAATTTTGGCAATTTCCCCATAAAAAATTTTTTTCTTAACTTTTCCCTTTCCTGGCAATAGTTACAATTTCTGTTTTGGCTGCTTCTATTAGCCAATATCGTCATATGAGACTCCTTTGTTAGAGAGTTATGTGCTGCTCCAAGAGCTTGCAGCCAGCGACTGCACAGTTTTTTTGCGGAAAAGTCCATTTAAGGTTCAGAAGCTTATCGTGCTAGACAAGGAATCACTAGATAGAAGTCAACGTGGATTTCCAGTATCACCCGGATTTTTGAAATGCAAATTTGTCCTGTCGGAAACAAAAGCTGAGCATTGGTACTCCGAAATGAGAATAACCCGCTGAGCCATTTTTTCTACTTTTTATCATAATTTATTAAAATTTGAATTTTTAAAATCCTATATTAATTTCAACTTGAAACATCTCGTTAAACGCCTATTCCAAAGTTGTTCCGAATAAACAATTCTTCTAAATTTGGTGATTTTTTCGTCACAAATTGTAAATATCTCGTTTTTCTTTGTTTCTGTTAGCTTTTATTTTAATGAGCAACTGAACTGGTTTCTGTAAATGTCGTTTGGTTTTCGGTTAGCAACCTCCAAAGGATATAAGAAAAATTAATATGAAATCTATGAAAAGATATCATATAATCAAATCACTATAACTAAAATGTAAAACCGATTTAAACGATTTTTTTGATAAATACGATTGAAAAACGAGTTTATCAGTTTAAATAAAGTCGAAGAACATGATTCGAGCAGTTAAATGCTATCATTCATAATCTTTCTTACGAGAACCAATCAGTTATCTTAGACTTTTGGATCAATATGGATCCTACTGATAATGTTACTGATAACAAAAAAATAAAATCTTTTTAAAATTCACACTTCTATATTAAATTACTAGTTATGATAATACAAAAATATTTTTGCGAGAAAACTATTCGCTATTACAACCTATACTATATATAATACATATTTATTTACACTTCGCCTTTATTTATCATTATTATAAGATTCCTTAAAGATTTTTAAGTTGAATTTATGTTTAAAATTGTAATTTTTTTAACAGGGGGTGCTAGATAAATCAAGACCTTTGCCCAAGGACCTTTTCTGGAAAGATAGGTGCTGGTCATGAAAAAGATGAAGATGAAAAGTGATAAAATGAGATTTGAGCAAAACTGAGTGAGCGAACATAAAAATTGCAATCACCCCTTGTTCTTGCCAGGATAGGAGAAAGAATACTACTCACCTTCCGACAGAGTAACATTGTCATTTCGCAAGCACCAAAATTCAAGTCTGGCTGGAAAAAGCTCGGCCATATAATATATTAAGTAATTAATTAATTAATTAACGTAGAAAAGTTGTTCGAAGTCCATTAGTCCAAAAATATTTCTTATTGCTATATTGCTTAAGCGATGATTCTTCTTCTTCTTCAAGCAATGTGCATAATTACTAGTTGTATTGGTTTCTCTGGTTGCGAAAGCCGTTTCCAAACCATTCGATTCGATTTTGTTTGCAAACCACTTGTTTTTTCCACAGTCCAAGCAATTATATCGTTGAGTCACCTATAAGTTCAAAATCTTTTCAGAAGTCTTATTTGGTCCTCTTATGTGATAACTGATAATAAACGTGCATTAAGATGGCTTTAATCTGTGAAACTTTCTGGGAAATATTTTTTATTCTTTAATTTTTATCATATCTTAATTTTCGCTCAACTGTTAAGTCATAATCAGCAATAATCTAGCACGACCATTAAAAATAATGAAAAATTCGCTTTTTATATTAAATGATTTTGTTTTTATTTTCTACCAAATAAATTCTCTTTTCCATTCTTTATGGTTTAATTTTTAATTTTAAACTGATAATAATAACACGAAATGAGCTATGTTCCATTTTTTTCCTGGTTGTTTATTTTAAATCAAATATTTTTGCTATTTATTTGACACTATAAATAGTCGACCAGTCGGACTACTCTGGAAAATAGGAGTTTAATTTCATAAGATAAGCTAATGAAAATGCTCGAGCTAAGATCGACTTTTCTTCATTTTTTTGTGTTTCTCGTAGTATCGGTAATTTCTTAAGCAGTTCTTTCGTTTGGCAATATGTTCATACAGAGGTTATAGTTATAGTTTATCCCTACTTGCACCTATTTTAGCCGACTTGTGCAAAGAGCGCACTCTCTGCTGGTCCTTTGTCTTTGAGCTCAGTTTTCTTCGTCCTTAATGGAAGGTCCAAGAATATTCATGTTACCCATAAGAGTTTATTTAAGCGTGTATTTTCTCGATGGTAATAAATTGTTCACAACTATTCGTACTTTTATCACTTAGTTTACTATCACATATATAGACAGTAAATCAGATTGCTTATCAGTGCTTTCGTATTCTCTTAAGCTTCTTCCTTTTTTATTTGAAAATCCTTTCAATTCCGTTTCTAATTCTATAATATTTTAAATTTTATCTTTGAAGAGAATACTTTTTAAATGTCCAATTATTTTCTGCTACTTAATCTAAGGAGATTTACAGGTGTTCCAGGTGCCCTCGCGTGATATTTGTGTTCACTGATAGGTGGCGAAACAAGGTCTGGCACGCCTGCGAAAAATTCAACGTTTTTCCTTTCAGAATGACTCATAATCAGCACCACAGCCTATTTTATTCGGTAGTGCGACTTTTCCCATTTTTTATTGCAATTTGCTCTGAAATTAAAAAAGATGAGTAAGTTGTATTCCGATTATTCATAATAAATAGACTGGTTTTTGAAATCTTTTTCTAAGAACTTTCTTGCACTCACACTTGCTAAACTCGCTCCACTGGCTAGTCACATTGGGCAATATTGCCAAAAGCCCTTTGGCGATGGGAATACAGGTGAGTAGCCAATATCAATATCCGGATTTTTGGACAGGTTTACTTTTGCAGGGAATAGGACTTCAGCACTCCGCATTGAGCAACAATCCACTGAGCCATTCTGTCACTCGCTCGTTTGTGGTTGCTCCGCTGATTTATAAGATAAATTTTACTACGAGACCCATGGCGATAGAAATATAAATGGATCGCCAATATCACTTGGATTTTTGAATGTCAAATTTACAAGTGCAGGAAGTAGAATCTCGGCGCCCCAAACTGCGAGCAAAAATCCATTGAGCGATTTTTTTGAAAATTGAGCGAATAAATAAAATAAGCATTTAAAGTTCATCAAACATTAAAGCTTGAATAGCGATTCATCAAAAAGATAAATGAGGATAATTAATAATAAGTTGGTTGATAGATCCACAATGAAGTAATAAAAACACGGAAAAGCTTTTTTATAATTACAGGAAGTATAAAGTTATAAGAATTTTCCCCGAAAATGAAGATCATTTGGCGATTCTTGCTGCTTTATATAAAAATTCAACAGATTATCAGGTGTTTTTTTAATTGTTTCGCACCAATTTAGCGATAATTTAAGAAAGTCAATAATTTAACTAAAATAAATATTTTTAGTTAAATTAATTCCAACTATTTTTTTGCATAAAGTACTATTTTTTTATGGTGAAATACTAGCATTCTTCATCCAGTTTGCTCAAATAAACAATGTTTTTGAATCAGCTGGATTTTTGGAAGACACCAAAAAGGGTTGGCGAATTTGCGGATGTGATGAGTGGTCCAATGGCGACCCAACCATTAATTGAACTGCTGATTCGAAATAATATGAAGCACATTATAACGATTAGTGATGTAGAAAAGTTCGTATGTTTTATGATATTTTGCGTAGTTTTTCTAAGTCTCAAATTTCTCCGCTATTTTAAAAATGAATAAAATTAAATTTGAGTTAATTAATTTAGGCTAATAATAGAGCGCGAATCAAGGGAAAACGATAATGCACAACTATCGATGAACAATCCTCTTGAATCATTCATTAGACGACTTAAAGACTATTCGTCGAGTAATAGAGCCAAACTATCACTAAATGAGTACCACTCCTATAATGAAATATCGCAATGGCTTGAAGATATTCAGTTCCATTATCCGAGAATAGCTGCTATTTTTACGATTGGTATAACCCATGAAGGTCGTCCCATCAAAGGCATCAAGGTTAACGTTGCTACTATTGAATTAAGCAAATAGGTAGCATGGGCCAATTTCCTTCGTTGTGATTTTCTAAGATGATACATAGCAATGAGGAAAAATTCGTAGATTGGTTATCCAATTCATGCAACCAATAAACGAATAATTTGGATTGATGGAGGTGTGCACGCTCGAGAATGGGCTGCGATCCAAACTGCTTTATACTTCATTGACCAGGTTTTTAACATTTGAAGTGCTTTTTGTCCCTATTTTAAACTTCTTTTCTTTAAATAGATGTATAAAAAATTTCAGTTAGTCTCAAAATATGGTAGCGATCCACAAATAACAGCTTATATCGACGCTCTCAATTTCTATATTATTCCAGTGGTTAATCCAGATGGATTTGAATATTCAAGATCTGATATTGTTCCACCGGTGAATTTTTCTTTATAATTCATGATCCTTATGGATCTTATGAATGATTGCAAGCCAATAAGCAAATATTTAACCGATAACCGATTTTTTGGTACGCTTCTGGAGGAAAAATCGTGGTACTCAGGTTTGTAAGAAGGATCGATGGAAGAGAGAGCGTTGTTGTGGTGGCGTAGATTTGAATCGTAATTTTGATTTTCATTGGGGAGGTATAATTATTCATCATTCAAACATTCATTAATATCTTTCACTAACTTTCGCTGCACAGTTTCTCAGAACAAATTTTCGAAACATCTAATGGATTCTTTTTTTTCGCCGCTCAATTAAAATTAGTTATAAATTTATGAAAATAAATAGAATATGGAGATACCGATAGAGATATTTGATTATCTTCGCCTGCGCATTCATAATTGATGGCATTTTCATAAATATTCTATTTATTAATAATAATTATCATTCATTATCTCATAAATAATTGCAAGTTATCACTAAATTAAAAAAAGTACTAAAAATAATGAAAATCCATAATTCTAGAAAGTGGTTCAAGTACCGATATTTGTTCAGATATTTATCAGGGAAGCACAGCATTCAGTGAATCAGAAACAAGGTTATATGGACTTCTAATTTTTATCACATTTTAATCACCACTTTAGGTATGAAAATCCATACGTTGCATTTTCTAACATATTGGATATATTATATATTGGATTGGGTAATATTATCTGAGATCTTGAAAATTCTCTCTTTACTTTACTGTGATGTTCAGGGATTTGCTTTTCAGTAGTGATACTTGAAGTTATATTCTTAAAGTTTTAAAATTTCGAGAAAAAATGAAAACATGATGAACTAAAAAAAAGTTTGGAAGTGCGCCATGAGTTGCTATTCTCATTTCGAAATACTAAAGTTCCACTCACGGAAGGGCCACTCTCATCTTTTAAAAATCCGAGCGATGTTAGAGGCTCACCTATACTTCTCTTTCATCCTACCAAAATGTTTTTGATCCAGCAAGCTAGCGAAACTAGTTTAATCAGAAATTCTTAGAAAGAAAATTGTTATTATTTTAAATTATTATGATGTAATTGTATAATTGCCCATTATGCTACAGCGTATAAAAGAAGACAAACGCCTTTAGGGCTATTCGCGATAAAATGTTCTCGCCAGAGTTATACGGCAAAGTTGATGCTTTTATCACACTTCATACATACTCACAAATGTGGCTTCATCCATACAGTCATCAGAAACATACTTTTCCTGATGATGTCGAAGATTTGGTATGATATACAAGCAATGTTTTACCAAAGTTCTAGAAATTGCGCTAATTTTTCTTGAGAATTCCTGTGAAATCTGGAATTAATAAAAAATGTGCACTTGAAATTATTGATAGTTTTTCCAGAAAAGTGTTGCAAAACGAGGAATTCGAACTTTGGAAAGTTTGTATGGGACGAAATATCGTCTTGGAACTGGAGCTGACATTCTATGTTCATTATTTTGAATATTTCAACGAATACTGAATATAGCAAGAAAAATCACTAAAAATTTTAATTGCGAAAAATAGTTAAAATGATGAAAAAATTTAGCGTAAAATAGTAATTAAAGGTTTTATTACAAAGTTTAATTGCTTAAAAAAAAGAAAAATATTTGTTGACGGATGAAAAGGAAATATAGTTGAGAGACATTCGACATTACCAAGAGTTCATAATCAAAAATCACTGGGAGATTTGAATTTCTTTAAAAAAACTAATCAAATGAAACATAACTTAGATCCATCAGCGGGAGGATCAGACGACTGGGCAAAAGCGAAAGCGAAAGTAAAATACGTATATTTGCTCGAACTTCGGCCTGGAGAAGATGGTCAGATATTTGTTTTAGCATTGTAAAGATTACTGGAGATATGTTAGTACCTTATGGTCCGATCAATAGTTATTGTTTTCAAACCTGCATACTCCATACCTATTCGTTAACATATTTCTTCAAAATCCTTTGGATAACTTCTTCGGACGTTGATGTCTTCTCATCAAATTTCTATAATTCTCACTATCCATCGTCTTATTCCCGCAATGCTTCTCCCATATGATGCTGTGATTTTTACCTTTTATAACCATATAATTTGTAATTATACCTAAGGAATTGTATTGGTGAGAGATTTGACTGGGTATTAAGATAATAAAATAAGAATATATAAAATATGGGCTATAATTAAGCCTTGTAGGATTAAACGACATAACAAAATTTAAAATATTTTGACGACGAAGAAAGTTGGACTTTGTGAATAAAGGGCAGAGGTTCAAGACATGATTGGTTTTGAGAAATGATATATTTAAGGAGGACATCAACGGATTTTTAAAACGGATGGCGATCTTGCTTGTATTTGATTGATAGGATACAGTGGGCTTTGGCAGTATAATATATTTGAAGACCATAGAAAAGTTTAATAGACTTGACATAGCGTAAGGGAGATAAAACATTATGTTATTAGCTGGTTTTAACAAAAAAATAAGACGCATATTGGTAGAACGTCGAAAAAGATAAGATTTTTGAGAAGCAAAGGATAGATCCTAAGCACTTGTCAAGCGATGATTTCTAAAGGATTAAGACAGATAAGGCAGATAAGAGAAATGGCTTAAGATAATATTACTTATGAGCTAATGCAAAATACTAAGCGAGGCTTGATGGAGAATTAGAGGGACTTCTTAAGACTTCGAGAAATATTAGATTTTTTTTTGAAAAATTTTTTTATTATAACATAAATTATATAATCTCGACATATTCCTTGATTTCTTTAAAAGTCAGGTTGAACTCTTTGAAATTCTACCCATACTCCGCTAGTTATTGCAATGCAGTTTTGTGAAATTTCATAATTTGCAACTAAGATCATTTCAGAAATACTGCGAGGCTTGGCGGGGTAATAAGGAAATATCATAGGGGAGTGTTCAAAAGCAATAGCCTGATCTTGGAGGAAGAAAAAATTAAAAAGAGATTTAAAATATTGTCGCTGGTGCGAAGAGACGGAGTTTCGCTGGTGTTAAAGGCATATTAAACGAGGCTGAAGAATTTTAGAGGGATTTCCCGAGGGTATTACGGATTTTTAGAAATTATTAATGCGTTATAACAAAGACTAGAATTGATTTTTAAGTGACAGTATGCTAGATTACCACAGAAATGAATAAATTGATAACGAATTTAAAGCTTTGTTTACCAGTAAGGTGTGGTTCTAAAGATTTAAAGAAAATTTGTTGATGGGATGAGGTGAAGTGGTACTTTGTAGACGTAAGAAATTTAGGAAAGAATAAGAGGATTTTGGCGATAGAGGAACTATTTGCACGAAGAGGAATATGTGAAGAGTATAACGGGACAAAAAATGGTGCTGAGCAATGATTTTATGAAAATATAAAGGGAATATATAATGGGTTTTGAGGAAAAAAATGTGCTAAGGCTTTAAAGGCCATTATGCTTGTTCGTTGGAAAGGTCATTTTATTAGTTTAAAATAAAATAAACGATTAAGAATGTGCGATTTATTTAAGAATGGGATGGATTTTTGCTGGATCGGAAGCAGTTAATTCCGACAGGTCGTGAAACTTGGGAAGGTGTAAAAGTTGTTATCGACACAGTCCTCAAACAGCACGGTGCGTAATTTTCTTTGTTATGTCTTTGGAACTCCTAAAGACGTCAGAAGTAAGCGAAATTAATAAATAAATAAATAAAAATAAATTTTTTACAAACAAATCACCGTTTTTCGCTAATCTAACTTATAAAGCTTGAAGCATTAATTTTGAGTTTAGGAAAATATTCCGCTTTTTTTATATTGTTTTGTTTGGATTAAAAATTGGTCCAACTGTATTTATTTGGGCCTCGTTATTTCACTATTATTCACTATTATTTCATGGTGAATTTTAGAAGCAACGACACCTAGAAATGTTATTGTTGATCGAAGGCACCTTGTGAATTCAAACAGTCAACAAAAAAAAAAGCCTTTAAGGGGCACAGAATCGGAAAATTTCGTGACAAGACGTCCTCCCAAACTAATTTCTAGAAATTTTTATCAACCAATCTCAGAAAATTTAAATAATCAGCAATTGAGAATAAATCATTATAGGCGTCTTGAGCTTCTTCGCGCTCGTCAAAATGCTCTTATAAAAGATTTCCAACAGCGTTTAGGAACGAGTAACTTTTTTTATTAGACGTTTAAAAAACGCTACTAAAACGTTACTGCAAAAATTTCCCTCTCAATGGCAATATGCAGAAACTTTGAGCAATATCTTTAATAAATTCGAATTTTTCAAAACTGTTCAATTTCTAGATTCAGGTGCAACTTGTCGCGATGCATCGCCATGGTGTCATAATTGGATCCGATCTAGTCCAAATATCTGTAAAACTTCTATTATATATATGCGGCAAGACTGTTTCAAATCATGCGATTATTGTGTATAATTCTTTGAATTAAATTCTTTCCTTTGTATATTCACTTTTTTCAATGATAAAATGCTTAGCTTTTTCATTAGAACTTCTATATAAAAGGTATACGTTCAGGCGAAGTTTTCAGTAGAAACTAAACTAATGAACCATGCTATAACAATTTTATCCTCTGTTACCACTTTAAATATTAATATTAATTAGTTCATTGGTTTGACGAAGGTAAAGAATAGTCATCTCATATCATTCTACTTCTCGCACTCAGCTCGCACATTACTGATTAGGCTGACTGAAATATATTTCCTTGGCGTTGGCTTTAATTGTTCCATTAAAAAAGTGAAGCAAAAATAAAATGTAATTCATAAAGATTTTCATACTATGGGGCGATGAAGTTTTTGGTTTATAAAAATTCATTTATTTATCGATGATCCAGGTTTTCACAAAAATTCCTGTTACATTAAATCATGTTTTCACAAATTCGCGTCTATATAGCTGCGATTCGTTTGGCCTTGCTATGGCTGCGAAACATGACCAGTGAGAGAGGGACGAATAATTTTGTATTATACAATTAAAACAACAAATTTTTGATAAATTCGAATTCCGTCAACTATGCTTCTTATTTTTAAACGATAAGATGACGGCCAAAGGCAATATTAGATCTAAATTTGTAAAAATACTAAATTTATGTGAAATTTATTTAACGACTTCGCTCTATAATAAATTCTTTTTTGGCATGAGCTTAGCCTCAAAGTGAAAAAAAACATGAAGAAATCCTTCAGAAAGACCAAATCATTTAACCCTCAGCATTTAGTACATAATTCTGTGAATTGATTAGCTCATTTTTTTATTATCTCTTATATAATATTGGTTCACAAATTTATTATTTATTTATTGAACGAAAACAATAAATATTAACGTAGTTTTATGAACAACGTACCTAACTTGCCTTAAAGTTATTTTTTCTTTAAGAGAGTTCATCATTTCCAGTTAGGCTAAACCTCGTTGGCTTGTCCAATGAGGCAAATTATAACAACGAATTAACTGAAGTTGGAAATATAAATGAGTACCAGAAGAATATTGAAACATAGTTTAATTTCTGCCGAGCCCCAAACTTCGACATTGTATTAGAGCAACAGCCCACTGAACGTTCTCGCCCTAATCACTTTCTTCATATTATATATAATTATCCTAAAAGTAATTTTGCTAAATGATATGATAAAAGATATCGATCATATGAAACAATACAATATTTATCACATAAAAAAGCTGGAAAAAATATGAAAATAACATGACAATGTATAATTTAGCAAAAAAGGGTTAAATAATGAGGTGAATCAAAAATACACGTCTGGTAGGAATCTTTTCGCCTTTTAACAAGTAATGAACTGATTATCAGCATATCGATGACAATACCAACTGATTATCAGCGCAAATTAAATGCTTAAAAAATTCTAGAAAACCAGTTTTATATAACGATGATGAATAATGATGACGAAGATTCGTATGACATATACAAATGAATTGATAATCGAATTCAAGATTAAATTATTCCTTTAAGTATACCTACAAGAGCGATTAAGAATCGGTATAAGTGATCGTGATAAAATTATATCAGAAGCGATGTGCAATCCATGATCAACCACTCGGAATTTGATATCAATTAGAGTGATTGGTATATTATTTGTAGGAATTTGAAGATCGATACCTTTGTCCATCGCATCATTCGCTAACTGAAGTTTTTCGATTATTTTAATAGTTGCATCCAAATTTTATGTTATATATTAGATAAAGAATAAATGCAAATTGCATTTATAATTTCTGATTAAGCACATTGAACTGGTTATTGGTTATTCAACCAGAGAGCCACTTGGAAATAGAGTTACTTATAGGTCGCCACTATTCAGATTTTTTTAAACACAGATTTGTTCATGTCGGAGACGAGTGCTGCAGGCGATTTTTTTTTGAGAGTCACCATTACTGGTTAAACTCGCTCCGCTGGCTTGTCGCAATTGGGCCTTGGCGATAGAAATACAGGTGAGTCGCCAGTCACCCGTATTTTTGTAAGGGTTCACTCCTGCGGGGACTCGAACCTCAGCACCGGCGCTTCAAACTGACCAACAACCCACTGAGCCATTCTATCCCCTATTATGCTGCAGGCGATTATCATTAATTTTCCTCTTACGTCAGTAATTAAAGGAAACAATTTGCAAGATCTATGTTGATCGATGAAATAAAATTTACCTTGACTACGGTTTCCTTAGCTAAATTAGCGAGATTATCCAAAGCATCTTGAGGCAATCCTAAAGTGCCGTCTATATCTCGTAGTTTCAACAGATTGAGTTCAGCAGTGCCGGTCAGCCGTTTATAATTAGACATGATGCGAAGTTCAATTATTCCTGCAATCTGTATTGCACCAATTCTTTCATCTGTATCAAGGACAAAAATTTCCGAACTAATCAGTAAATCGATTGTGACAGTACCTGGAAATATTGGGAAAATGAGTGCATGAACAAATAATGAACATTAAACTTAACTTAACTATTTTTATTCATCTATGACTATCGAGAAGCGTTAGCGCTTATATTCTTAAGTAAGTCCCAGGGGAAGGAATCTTATAGTTTTATAGTTTTCGAAGTGAGACGTAGGGGGTAATTCAAACACCAATTTGGATCAGAAAAAATGAATCATCGAAAAATTATTTGTCTAAAACCATGAAATAAATAGAAATTAGATTAAAGCGGTAGTGGAAAAACCAGACCTCCGTTCTTTGACGAAAATAAAACAGAAGGTGCTCTGGATGAGCGGAAAGTTATGTGTAAGCTTTTCTTGGGGTATTTCTCTCTCACTGCCGGCATAATATCACCTAAACAAATTCCAAGACTAGCAAAATCTGGCTCTGGTTTTTCTTCATCTTCATTTTCGCCTCGCTCGCGTTTTTTACGACGTCTTCCAGTCTGTTCATCATCTACTTCATCAATCTTAATTTTAACGGTGTTGATATGATAACATTTAATAAAATTTGAAGCGTAAAATTGTTTTTTAAATTGAAATAGATTATATGCGATAAAACTATTTATATTAATTACCTCAACACCAGTATCGTCAAAATCATAATCTTCATCATCACTACATGTTGTTTTAAGCAAAGCTCCAACTTTTGGTGTGCTCGGATCGATTCGAAATGATATGAAATCCTTTCTGGAAAAATGGATTAAGGCATATAAAATAATTTCGTAATAAAACACGTCAAACACGATCCACGCAGTCCATTCACACGCACCGTGGTCCATGTTTTATAAATCGTAAATTTCTATAAATTGTTCACTATATTTTTATTAAAATTCTATTTATTGGCAAAATTCTCTTTCTCTTTCCTATTGCCATTAATATAATATTTCCATATTTCCATAAAGGGATCATCGCCTTGTAACTGTGTCATTCGACAACTGAAAGCAATACAGATCCGATTTGTTATGAGTTGATTAACGAGGTACAACTTCTTTTTTTTTCAACAGCGCTTTTCATTTCTGATTTGGCTGGCTATGAGATTAAAATGAATGAGATTTTTCTAGTAGCAAATAAAGACCACTCAATCTCAATACCACTCGAATTTAATGACAGGTTTGAGAGACAGGAAATATCCTCGACCACAGTCAAAATATCCATTTTCCAGCAGAACACATCCCGTCCAGAGATTGTGACAATAAATTTATAAAAGTGGAAAAATTAAGAGAAAAAGTTGCACACTCAATTATTACTTATTACTTAAATATTATTTAAAAATTGCGAAAAGATTGTAAATTATAAACGAAAAAAGCGAACTTATGCATATGATAGAACAATGAATTGAAGGTGTAATCACTGATCAAAGTCTCAATCATATTATTGCCAATAAAATTTGGAAATGACATTGGAAAAGGTGAAAATGGTGTGCCACCTCGTCCATATGGACTAAATTCACCATTCAGACTTATTGTGTAATCATTTGGTGTTGCATAGATATTGGTAACTTGTGCTGTTAGAACTAAATCTGATATTTTATCCTGAAAAAATTTTTTGGAACCGTAAGATCCTTGAAAGATAATTATTTAATCTTAAGAAAGACCATAAAATCTGATTTTCAGATTATCATATATTTGAAATCCTAGTATATCGTTGCAAATGATCATAAAGTTTATCAAATCTATGAAATCTTAGATTGTTAGAGCCAAAAGCTAAAAGAAAACTTATAAAAAAAAAATATTCAAAATAATCAAAGTTTTCTAAAATATAATATTTGCACCACGAAATAAAAATTCAACTTATGATTACTTAAACCTTTAAACTTGGTCTTACCGTATCAACATTTTTAAGCAGATCCTTGAAAGAATCCAGTGTACTATCGTCATTTTCCCTACATTTTGAGCAAGGATCGGCTTCAACTTTAGTCGATATTGAGCCATGTACTGTTTGTCGAGCTCGAAGCCTGGCTTGATGGACCTTAAATTTATCGTTAAATTTCGCAAAAAAAGAACGGATAAAAATAATAGTAGTACCAGTGGATTGCTTCTTTTCAAGCGTTGATTGTATCCAAAGTAAATTTTATTCAGTGTGTGTCGTTGCCTTACATTTCGAAGCGGCAAAAAGTTTCTGATATTTCTCTTCTGATCTTTATTTTTCAATGGTTGTTGGCATATTTCAGAATTACACTTAAAATTATTACACCTAAGCACTTTCTTATTTAAAAAAAAAATTCTAAATTCATTTCTGAACGATATTTTCAAGCGAAAATCCGACGAACAAAAGTTTAATGAGAAAATTATGAGAAAAAAAATTTACGTATTTTGGATTTGGAATACTTTTAAATATTCCTTCAGCCAAAGAGCTAAGTTGTGTTAAAGCAATCGACTGCGGAATTAAATCGAATTTGGGATTTATTTTTTGTGGAATTAGTTGCGATAATATAGCGCATAAACGATTTGGAATCATACTTCTTGCTTGTTCGGAAGCTTTGCTCTAAATAATATCAGCTAATTTTAACAATTCAGCTAATTTCTTTAGTATGTATCAGCATTAAACTGGACTTTTTAATAATTAAGGAGCTCTTAAGTTGAAGATGCTTTTCACTCATCCACGTATTCTCGCCAACAGGCTTGTAAATCTTCAGCTCTCTCGATGACTCTCGCAACAAGGAACTTAAGAAGTCCGTCATTGGCTCAGACCTGTACCTCGTTGGCAAAAGTGAGTTCAATGTATTAGCGTTTATTTTCATTGAAAAAATAAGGCGAGTTTTTATAAATGTCATCTTTTATGCAATAAAATTTAATCGAATATTATTCAATACCCTGAATTGGTTGTTGAAAATATCACCCAATAAACCACCGTCCTGTAGAAAAATATCGACATAACCAATCGAGACGAGACATCCAACTATTGATGCTCGTGGTTTACGCGTTTCTCCACGAGTCATTATCATTTGTATAGTTATTGTTAGCTGAAAAATGGAGGGAATGGGCAAAAAAATGAAAAATAAACCAAATTGCTTGAGCAACTGCTTGAGCTTGCAAAGAAGGAGTTTTCTCCTAGTACTTTTAGCATTTTAGCTTTCTAATAATTTAGTTAAAAAATTTTTTCTACCACAAAATTTGCTAAATTTTCTTTAAAAATAGCATAAAAAGTATCTTTATTTTTCTCCAATTCATCAGTCCCAGTAAAAAAATTTCTAACCTGATGAATATGAACGTGGATTATTCCAGTCACAGGTAAAGGCAGCAAAATCTGAACATGTCCGCCTATATTTCCAGAAATCCTGTAAGCTTTACCAGTTTTATTTTGCAGAATTCGCAAAAATTGCAAAACTGTAAAATGAAATAAGTGTAAAATAGCATGACTGATATAACTCATCTGTTACAGAAGTTAATAAAGAATTTTAAAAACAGTTCATTGATCATAATTAAAGGAATTATAGTAATACGCCATACCCAATATCTACATTTTGCACAGAGAATATAAGCCGATTTGCTGGAGCTGGATAGAGGACGGTTCTTTGAGGACATCTGTATCTCGATATGTACTGATTAAATATCTCGATGCAGCCACTGACCTGGAAAAATGTATCTATTTATAAAAGAATATTCACTCGAACACTCGATAACAAGAAAAATTCAAGAAAGATATAGTAAAAAGTCGAATAAAATGAGTCATTTCATTTTTCGGATATAAAAATATTATTAGAAAAGTTTCGCTAAAAAATTCCCGAAAAACAAAAACACTTTCGTAAATTGGGATATTTGAATAATTCAAAATATAAGAATTTTTGGCAAAAAATGAGTGAATTATTAAATAGGTGAATAAGAAAAAACTTCTGTAAAGCAATGTGAGATTGTTGGAATATGAGTTTGTAGAATTTCATGATCAAATAAATGACCGAGAAGAACGCTCGCATATTTAAACGATCGCTGATTTAAACGGAGTTTTATTCCAGGTAATCCTCGAACGGGTGAACGGATTAATGGATTTATGTCTTGTACTGCTCGCCTTAATTGAAATAAATTGCTAAAATTTTGCACAATCCAATAAAATATTAGTACTTAAATTTTAAGCGGTTGCATTTTGTTTTATTGCTTTTACCCTTTTATTCATCCAAAACCTTCCTTTTTTGTGCACAAACAAATATATATTTGTGATTCTCGCGATCGGTCTTATTTATTTTATTTATAGCCTTAATTACTTTGCTGATTCTCGATCAGTGTTTGGCTACCTGTATTTTTCCTTTGCATAATCTGTAACAAATTTGTTTAAAAAGGTCGAACATCAGAAATGTTCACTGAGCTTTGTTACTGCATCCAGTAAATCAGTACTGCTGTCCTATTTTGAAAAAATTCATTGCTTTTTTATTCTTTTATTATTGTTTATTATTTTTTTATTCGTTCACTGCTATTATCACCAGTAATTTACAGGCTATTCGTTGGAATAGTACCTAAGAAATCCAGAGATTGCAATGATGGATACCCTTAAAACCCTCAAGCAAAATCAAGATTTACACTTGATTAAATAGATTTGTTATCGATCATGCAAAGGAAAAAGTGCTGAAATGAAATTTTAGCAGATGAATACTGTTTACACTGAATTAGTTCTCCACACTGGCAGTTGTGAATATCTTGCTGAATTCCGTCTTTCAAACGCTGATATAAATCTTTGCCGATGGTCGCCGTCCACTAATGTAGCACCCAGCAGCGAGATTATCTGAATTTGCGTTTGTCTAGAAAATATAAAAAAAGTAGGTCATAAATTGGTTTAAAATAAACATAAGTTATTGATTTAATTTTTTAAATAAGATTATATTTGTTGTTTTTTGGAAGGCACTGGTCCTGGTCAGATTTACTTCACTGGCTCGCCGCACCAGTCAAATTTAGTCATTGGTTCTTTGGGTCAAGGTAGGTCATCAGTAATACTTGAAAAACATCGACAACGCTATTTCCAAATAATAACAACGCATTAAACCATCATCCTATCGCTAAATTTGAATTTACAATGAAACAGTTGTTGAATAACTTCTCATTATTAGTTTTAGCATTTGCTTAATTATTTAATAGAATATTTTCTTGAATGATAATTTTTTATCAATTATTGAAAATTAAAATTTGAAAAAATTCTGTAAAACTCGACAAAAATAGAATGAATTGCATAAATAATTTGGAAATATTTATTCAAATTTCGTATTTATTTGGTTTATTTGTTTATTTCTTATTTATTACAATTTATTATAATTTTATATTTCCAATAAAAAGAATAAAGAAAACGGAAAAAGGAAATTTAAGCGAATTTTCATGCCAAGTGCTTCAGATATTAAGGCAATGGATTAAACATCCACTGGGAACTCATTCTGGCTACTTTTTTCCAGTCACCGCCATTAAATAAATTCTTATTTTATTGCACCTTTTTCTATTTTGGCAGAAAAATATATATTTTAGCTGATGCATAATTTATTGAAAGAACAATAGAAATGTGATTTTAGAAATGTAAAATGTGATTTTAAGTCTTCTTAAAAAACGGCAAATCGGATGGTTGCGAAGAAGAAGCGCAAAGTCGTATTTCTGTCACCAAGGAACTCCTTGTCGAGCCGTCTTATCATGCTAGGTAGTGATAGTGGAGTAATTCAAAATAGAAATGGTGAATGATACTGGAAAAAAATTGATAAAAATAATACATAAATGGTAACTTACAAAAATATTTACGATGATAAAATCAATTCCATAATATTCATTAGCAACTAAAAAATTTTTAAATTTTTAAAAATTAGATTTTTGAGGAAGAATGATTTGATTTGAATGATTTTATTTGATTTTATACTTTATATTTCGATTAAAAAGCTCCATTAATCAGCCTTTCGATTCTTTAATTATCGTTTTATTGTTTCCATTAATTTTAACTATTCCTGGCTAAGCTCACTCCGCCAGCTTGTTGAAACAGACAAATGTTGCCATGTAGTCACTTGGCCATAGCCGCACAGGTGAGTCGCCAGGATCACCCAAAATTTCAACGGATTTAATTCTGCTGGAATTAAAACTCCAGCATTAATGCTCAAAAATGAGAGCAATTATCGTTTTCTTAAGGAAATTTAATTTTTAGTTTTTTAAAATTTTCCATAAATTTTTCGAAGTTCTCTCGATAATTAACCATTAACCATGTTTAAACGCTTTTTGAGAAGGCGGTTGTCGACTGCAGAATTTCATTGGAATTATTCAAAAAAACCAATCTCTACGCTATTAATTAACCAAGCTCTGTAATAAAATGTTTATCAATTTCGCTAAATTTGCCTTGGAAATTGAACAGTCAAATAGTTAAATTTAAATATTTTTAAAAAAGGATTTGAAGCAAAAATTTCGAAAATTAAATGCTGTGATAACTTGTCCATTTATTGATGAGAAATTTTAGCAATGAGTTGAAACTAATATAGCTAAGCCTCGAATTTCGCTAATCCACTTCATCGTATTTTCGCTAGGTTGGAATACTTGGCGAAATTTGTGGAAACAGCAGATAATCACCAGCAAACCATAAGAAATACATAAATAATCCAAAAATATTTTTTTTATTCATAAAATACTTATTATTTTTTGTGTTTTTATAGAACTATAATAATATAAAAATTGTAATAATAATAATGTAAATTAATAATATAAACACAATTATTTGTTGATGAAATGCATTTTGGTTATTGGTCAAGAGAGTGATTTAAGGGAATTATTTATTTATTATTTGTGGTTCTTTAGACTTCGTGGAGGGGGGCAACGCTCAACCCCGTGAAATTCGAAGCTCAATTAAATTCGAAGCAATGATTGTAAAAAATAAGAATTAAATAAATTAACTCGTTGAACGTACCTATAATCAGCTTGAGAAAATATTATTGCTTATACTATTATTTATACAAAAAATAATATTAATCAAATAATGCATTTGCAAATTAGAGGAAAATTTTTGAAATTAATAGTCATTAACTGAAAATGAATCGTTTTATATTGAAACAGATAGTCAATCCATCGTAAAATAAATAAATACGAAATTCTTAATAGATTTCAATTTGTTTGAATTACTTAAAAATTTTTAAAGAAAATGAGATTTTCGAATTGATAATAATTACGGCATTGAACGATTATACATAACCAGAATAACCGGTAAATTTAATATTAATGATCCGCGTTACTAGCAACATTTTTAAAGGTATACTAAACCGTTTTCGTCATTATTGTTTTTCATAAAAAATGAGAAAGCGAAATTTATAGAGAAAGATTATAGTTGAAAATTAAACGTAACATAGCGAATGATTTGATAAATTATAGAGATAGGCAACTTTTTTTTTCTACGAGCGTTCATATTTTCTGGTTTGGCTTGCTTCGATGGCTTATCAGGGTAGACAAATTTTCGCCACAAGGTTACCTGGTCATAAAAGTGAATCGAGCGGCACTAGGATATTTTGCAAGACAGGTTTTTTTGCACGGAGTAGAAGCCTAACACATCTCTGAAGAAAGCAATAACCACTGAGCCATTTAACCAAATCCTTCGACTATTTATAGATAAAGTTTTGAATAGATTATAAAAATTTCACTAAGGAACGAACAATGTTATTCACACTTACAAACTCGATTTTTTGTCGTTGGCTTATTTTATTTTAATAAAATATTTAAACTATTTATTATATATTATATTTATTAAATTTATTATTTATTAATTTATTAACACTATTATTAATTTATGTATTTATTATATTTATTAAATATTTAAACTATTTAAACTATTTTTATATTTAAACTATATTGCGCGATTTAAATTGCAATTAATTTATCGCTATATTTGCAACCTAGCAAGTGCACCACTACTTTAAAAGGAAAAGTTCCATAGGACAAGCAGATAAAATATATTCAACAGTTTACAAGCGACTTCAAACTCGGTTCTATCATTCGACATTTCCGTTAAATTCCTCTAAAATTCCTTCTAATCTTGCATTATCTTTATACTCGCCGATTCTTTATTATTCCTCCTTCGTTCTCTTCTCAATTCCTGTTATATTCACACAGTGACCACACAGCCATCATTTTCTTCAATGGGATTTTAATTATTACGTTTGTTGGGATATTCGTAAAACATGGTTGGTTAAAACATGCGCTAAGACGACCGTAAGAACTAAAAAGAATGAAGCAGCAGAGAGATTTCAGATTATCGTATTGAATCAGAGCAAAAGAATGTGGAGGGGTTTTAGGGGAGTCAGCGAGGAGTTCTAGAGAATGAACATTTAACGCGATTTGAGAGGATTTTTCATAAATATGACAGGTTTTAGTGAGTATCAAAAAGTTTCGACAAGATAAGCCGATTTCGAAACAGCGCCCTTATTTTTTCGAGCATACATGGATGCACTAACAACAATCACATAAACTGTACCTATGTAAAGCCATGTAATGTCGTCATTATGCCAAGAAAGGGCTTGGATTGACCTAATTTCTATAGAAACATAAGTGATTGGTACAAAATAAATTTATTTTTCATGGCTCTTAAAAGAAATCGAGCTTAGGATGTCGTTTCCAGGCCAAACCAAATCAAAAGAAATCGGTGCCATCTGGCATAAAATTATCAAATAGCGCCTAATTTTAAATATTTATACCATGAACTTTACTCAACTTAGAGTGGAATACAAAGAATTCGACAGGTTAATTATTTCTAATCAACTAGGCGGTATGACCAGAAATCGAAAATATTAGAATTTTCTTATAAAATATATTGATGGTCACCTATTTGAATAAATATAAAACTATGAATTTTCTTTACGATAAGATATATTTAGAAAATTTGCACCTGTGGACTTATCTGAGGTTTTAAGGTATCATAGATAACAATTACTTCGTAAATAAAATATGTACATTAAGCCGCTATATTCTAACATCATACTTTACTGCTGATTGGCTAACTGTGGTGGCTATTAAGCCGACGATTTATAATTCAAAATGAAGTCCGAGGGGGTGTCATGAAGCCCCCTACAGTTCTATCCGGATTGACAAACGTTCAACTATAGTATTTATAACGATTAACTGCAGTGTCCAAGAAATATTTGGTAGGCCAGTTATTTTTCATCACCTAACGATACTCACCACTTTCACTTTTTGCTAGCCCTTAGCTCTTGCGACGAGTAGTCAACGAGTGCTCTATTGGGTGAGTGGGTTCCTAGAATTACCAGAATTTAATTTCTAATGATGGCTGACTTGTATTTATTCGCAGCAGAATACTATTCGACGATTCTACCATAGTCAAATTTTTTTAGACAATAATTCTTAAATTTTTATTTTAATCTTTAATTCTTAAATAATAGCATAAATTGTAGAAAGAAGGAAAATCACTTATGAAATTTTCAAAAATTTCATATGTTCGTGGTACCATTTATTCATGAAGATACTATATATTTTCAGCACTCAAACATACATACATGCATACATGCACATACCTGTTTTCCATTCATTTCAATCGCCTCGTTAGTTTAAAATAAAGAAATTAAATTAAATTTGAAACAATTCTTTCTTAATTGAGCTGTATTTCTTTGGCGTAGAAAAGATTATATCGAATGATTAGAAAATTCCAAAAATTTGTTGGCAATTAATAAATGATAAAAAGCAATTAACTAGCGGAAGTACTAAGGTTTTAATTAAAACAGAAATTCGGGTGGCTGCCCAGCAGAGCACCGTCTTAGCAGCCTTCGATAGGATATGACGGCAGAGCCTCATTCTTGTAAATCTAAATAGTGACAATGAAGCCTAGTGAAAGCAGAAGTGATGCATACAATAGGAGGTGATAATTCCACATCAACAAATTTTATGGATAAAATAGCAGAAAACTGTTATCATGAAATATTATATTTTTGCGTGTTAAGAAAAAAAGAAGAAAAATTTTTGCCAACGATTTGTTACAATCGACAATTTAGACTCTCTCATAGCATTAATTTTTCTTCCTTCAAACCGGTTTTCCTCGTTCAAAAAGCTCTTAAAAGAAATAAAAATATCTTTCCGCTCGAATGTTCATCGTCATTATTGCTTTAAATTTTTTTTTATTTTTTACGACCCATGTGTTATTCAAGCAATTTGTCATTTGTCTTTCATGCGATGTCTCCATAACAATAGAATAAGAACAGCGAAAATGCGCCGATTTAAGATTCAGAAAATCTCAGAATTCGACTGTCGCTTATGCTGCTCGCTGTGTTCCAACTTATTCACTCGCATGTGCCGCTCACTCCCACTTCCCAACTTTTACTTCCGGGAGCGTTTAGTGCTGTTCGTGCAAAGTTCACTATAAATATAAACATGCAATGTAATCATTTCTTCTTATTTTGGGGAAAATAACTTTAAAAGTTTAAAGTAAAATAAACTTTAACAATGAAATGTTAATCTCAGAGCAGAGAATAAAGAATTCCAAATCGCATAAAAATTTGCTGTGTTCGGATTTTTAACAGAAAATCAATCCAACCAACTAAGAATAATTTGGGGAACAATAAAAGGCTAAAATAGCCCCGAGCGCAGACAAGATAGCCCACACTAAACGTCGATATTGCTCTTCGTGATTACAGTTTATAAGTGTTTGGTGTTTGGTGTGATTTCTATGACATCCACAGCAAATGTTCGCTAAATTCGCCTTATTTTATCAAAGGATGAAAGAAGGGTTATTTTAAGCTTATCCATTTGAACATTCATGCTCAGCAACTATCAGTCAGCCACTTCGTTAGTTCAAGTGAGTTCGTTGCTGGATAATTTCGAAAATGCATAATCCACTGCAGTTTAATCATTCACCTGCAACGTGCTTCAGTGTTTGCCACCTCCTGTTTGCTTGTTAAACCATCCTTCCAACTATCGTGGCTAATGGATTAGATTAATGTTTCTAATTTGCTGCAATTATTTTAATGATTGATTGCTTGCTTAATGGCGAATTAAAATTTATTCACATTGTTGGAATAAAATGGGCGACAAATGCATGGGTTACGAGCCTGAATTGCGCGACATTAAAGTAAATGATGAGAGATAAAAAAGTATTTGACAACTGAAAATAAAGTGCACATAAGTGAAGGAAACAAATAAAATCGCAAAATACTACAAAATCGTGGGGAATATCATTGCGAATTTGGCGCTGATAATAAGTCTGTTAGGGAAATGAAATAAAGCCGTTCATTACGCCTTATGATTTAATTAAATTTGATTAATACTATCAAATACTATTTAATTAAGAAATATGATAAACTTGTTTCACATCACTTATTTAAAGATAAACTTGTATTATACGTTTTATAAAAAATTATCAAAGTGAATCAAATCATTAACATTATGTTTCATCTATTTTACAATACTGCATTGATTATTCAAATCAAACATACAAATAATTCTTAAATCTAAATAAGAAAAAAAACGTGCGTGATTGCAAAAAAATACATGCTTTTGGCAAAGAAGTTGCTTGAATTTCACAGAGACTTTAATAAAATTTATTAAAACAATTCAAGAGCGCTTAGAAATGCCAAAAATCACGCTTTATTATCAGTTTATCAGAAGCAAGATTGGTCGACATTTTATAGACCAAACAGTGGAGTGGCGATGCACGGCGCATTCTTTATTCTTTATCAATAGAGTAAATTGCTAATTTAATGTATTTGTGTATGTTCAGAAAAAAACTTATTATTTCTTAGAAAACCTGTCATTCCGCAATTTTATTTTAATTTACGCAATTATATAACCAATTTTATTCAAAATGCTGCAATATAATTCGATTTATATAATTCTATTTCAATGGTAAATAATCATTTTAAATGAATTCTTTATTACATTCGTGTAAAATTTCGGTACGAAACAATCCAATAAATATTTTAGAAAATTAAACCTGAAATTACCGTGCTGGAGATCCATGGATTTTCGTGGCATCATTTAAGGGATCAGTGGGAAAAAATTGATGACCACTGCATTAGTCTAAATCAAATAATAAATTATTGGTGTGAACAGATTCTGCTTAGTGCTCATAATGTGACATTCAACCTGAATTTGACTCTAAACGGGCTTCCAATTTCTAAAATCAAAACAGCATTCGATGTTTAGCCAAGAAAACGTTTCGCATCATTCCACTATTCAGCAGTCCAAAAGATATTCGCCATAGTGCCAGTAATTAGAATGCAATTTCAAAAAAAATGCCTTTTAAATGTCTTGTGAAACTTCATTTTGGCTTATTTCATTTTATTATCCAGCAATTCACCGCTTTTCCTTCTTATTTTTAGGTACTTTCGAAAACAGGGAAAAATTTGCGTTTCAGCACTTCACTATGGGAAGCTGAATTCAAGGCTATTTTTCTACGATTTTATTAATTTTAATTTGCAACTTAGATATCTGATTACAAAAAAAATCGCTTTCAGAAAAAAAACTGAAAATCTATGCAACATCTAAAACTTGCATAAAAAAAAGTTAAAAATGGCGTAAAATATATATTCATTAAACTAAAGAAACACCAGGGCTGAAAGAGGAGCTATAGCTATATGCGAAAAGCCATAAGTTGGCAGGAACACTAGAAGCTTTGACAAACTGGAAAAGTGGCTCAGCTGATTCCTGGGACAACATCAGAGATCTGTCCAGAAGAACACACTGTTAAGTTCGCAAAGAATCCTCAAGCTCCCTGACCTCCACCGCCATCTTTTGTGGTTGACCGATGCGGCGTTAAAATCCAGTGTGCCAACAAGGAGAGTTTTCTCCACCATACTGAGGAGCACAGTCCTTTTGCCACCAGTGCTTTCAGTATTTCAGATGATATCTAGTTATGTGGAACTCGCCAGATAATCATTACTTAAAGCAAATATAACAAATATAATATAACATATAATCATAAGTTTTAAAATAACAATATATTTTGAACCAATCACAGATGAAAGAATTATGTACTAGAAAAGTGCTCATATCGCAGTACCGAAACTGGTAACCTCACGGGTCGAAAACTGGCAACGACGTTATAGTTAGAGCTATGATGCGAATGAAACTAATAATAAGGAAAGATTCCAGAAAATTCTCGTTACAATCTCAAATCAAATGATTCTGAGACATACAATACATTTCAAGTTAAGATATTTAAACAATGTCTGGAACTTGAGGAATATTGAATGAAATCTCCAGAAGATTATATATCAGACCGAAAGGTAGGTGGGGCTTGTCAAATCCACTATCTTGACTGGAATTCGAAGCACTTATGTTACACCGAGGTGGCACCAAAGGACCTTACTAAGAGGATGCCTGAAGCATTAATAGAAAGACCATGCAAAGAAGTATTAACGAAACAAATTTCTTTTTATACTATCGACAGACAGCTAACATAATCTCACCATTGAGCAACCCTACCAGTGACTGGAAAAAGTCGGACTAAAAGACAGCACTGAGGTATTGGTCACAGCAGCATAAGAACAGGTACCACGCAAGACCCACTGAAGCAATAATCTATTTGAGACGAAATTGAAGAACTAATCGAACAAGATTCTTTTTCTAGCCAATTACTGCCACACAATTTTATGTAAATTGCATTTAATATATTCATAAGTCATGTACTGCAATGCCAGGAGATCTGCAAAAAAACGATTATTCAGAACTTCAGATCTGATTCCATTTATTGCTTTAATGCATGAATCTGCAAACATCATTTTTCTTGCACATTCTTCGCAATAAAATGTTGCCTATACAAACACAATGCACTTATTTGAATGTTGGGCAACCCTGAGTACGATATCTTATCGGTGAAGATGAGGATAATACTCGAGGTAACAGCGCGAGAACATTCATATTTTTGTTTAGCACCACGACATTTAAGAAGAACCCTCTCAACAAAAAAGTAGACCAAGCCAATAAGTACATTATTATTAAAGCCAACATGCAAAAGGCTTTGAAGCTTTTTAATTAAAGTACATTATTAAAGAAGCAAAACTGCAAAATAGTTGAATGCAAATATTAATTTATAAATGAACTCGTAAATTCTCATAGACCCTAATGGGACCTTCGAGATAAATCAAATCCTAATTTGTATCGATTCCCTTTCTCATATATGAGTGATTGCCGTCCACCATTTCTGGTAAAACCAGCTCCACCTCTTGTTAATACAATTAGAAATTTTGTGATGGAGTCGTTGACGATAGTTCAGATGGTTCGCCTAAACCACCCGCTATTTCTACACAAATTAATTAACTTTTCAATAGTTTACAAATTAGTTAAAGCTAGGCACTTTTCTAAAATTTATGCTTTGTACCAAGAAACTCCCTAAACACTCGCAAAATTCCAGAATTCAAATCGCCTTTACATTCGTGAGCCAAATGAATAATTTCGAACCATCGTTTGTTCGATCTCCTTGACTTTCCCTTCCTACTACTTGTTAACGAATGGATTTAAGCAACGTTATATAAATAAGTTTCGTTGCTTGAAAGTAGCTAAATGCGCTGAATGCATCTTTTAGTTTGCAGTTTTACTGAGAAAAATGTGTGGTTAATAAAGGTAAAAGTAAGACAAGGTGATGACAAGGACAAAAAAAAAAAAGAAAAAAACGATAAGAAAACAAATCTATAAATTCTATAGCCAAAGCAGCGAAAAAGAAAAAGGAAATGCAAAGGAAATAAATTAGTAATTTAGGAAACAAATTAAGGAAATAAAATGAGCGGTTTTTTCCGTTAAATCTCTGGCAAATGCTAAATAAAAATAATAAAATTAAATAAAAACAGTTAAAAAATTAAAAAATGACTGTGGTTTCGATAAATATAAAATAATTATAGTAATATAATTATTTATTAAGAATAATCAACTTATTTACAATTTTTATACAACTGAAATGCACGCATGTAATAACATATAACATTCGATATTTTTAAAATTCGACTAATTTAATAAATTATTTCATTAAAAATAATTTTTATATTACAATCAATATAAATAATTATAACTAGTATTTTTTATATCATGAAATAATGCATTCGAAGAAATACTGAGAATCATCAAAGCTTTAAATAATTTCAGCAATGCATGCTTGCAATGTACTGTCCAACAACTTTTTCGATCGAATAATCTTCATTCGATTTCGTTCATTAATTGCAGAGCAAAATAAACTGAACGAAAAGCAAAGTCTATTTTTTGACTTCAAGAGAATTCGTAACTTTATTGAATTGATATTCATCTTATTTGCATTGCTTCGTTTCCTCCATATTTTCAAATAACTTTTAGTGTAATGAATTTTTAATAAAAGCATTTCCATAAAACGGGTAATCTGAAATTATATATGAATAACAAACCCGCAGTCTTTGTTAAAGGAGCTTAAAGCAAAGAGAAACTGATGGTTATTATAAATATTTTCGCAATGTCCGTTGATTGACATTTGAGGGTAACTTCTAATTTCTATCAAATTCTATAACTTAAAACGGATTTATAAGCAAAAAAGTGAAATGCCTAATTAATGGTTCCAAAACTCTGATTTTATGCCACATTATTACTGAAACAAAGTTAAATTATATGAAACTTACAGCAAAATACGTTGAGCGAACATCAACGAGCATATCACAGTCAGATTTTAATATCTTCAATAAATACTTCATTAATAATGACTCTTTATCGCTTCGTCGATATGTGAAACACTCTTCTACTACATTTAATGGAATTTTATTGTTAACTTTGATCGGCACATCATATAAGTTAACTTGCTGGAAAAATGTGTTATTAATATGTAATGTGTAATTAACTTAAGAAATGGAGAAGAAAAGAAGATAAAATGATTCAAATGATGATAAAAAAATTTTCATTGTTGTTGATAGTTTTTCAAGATCGCCCACCGTTGCTGGTTAGATTCCCTTCACTAGTTGGTGCAAAAAAATTTTGCCAATGAGTCAAATGGCAATGATACAAGTGCATACGGGTAGTAGAAATCACATCAGCGCTCTGATCTGAACAAACCATTCTACCCATTTTTGCTATTTGACGGCATTATCGCCCGACGAAGCATGGTAACCAGATTGGAATCTAATTATTCTCGATTCTCGGAAGCAAACATCCTACTACTTAGCCATCGATGCACCTAATGATATCCCCTAAAATGAATTACCTCAAATTCCGCTTTGCATGCATAGTGTGGTAGGTCGTCTCGCCAAGCTTCACCACATTGATAGCAAAAATCAAAATTGCAAATACATACGATATGATCGCAACCTTCGTTTTTTTCACAAAAAGTACCGCATTTTGGACATTTGGCAAAGGAGACATTATTTACATTCAACTGTCGTAAATTATTTTCTGCAAAATATCCACGGGTTTCAATGAAAAAATAATATCATATTAAATGAAAAGTAAAAATAACCATAACATTAAATCAATTACTAAAAGTATGATACTTTTTCACATCCACTCCTCTTAAAAATTTTGGAAAACTTGCCATTTGCTGCCACCACGTTGGCGTAGGGTTCGTATTCATTACAAGACAAAGGGAAGTGAACTTCTCCTTCACATAACAAACAAACAGATGAACCACATTTACAGATTCCACACGATTTTTCTATTTTGCTACATTCCGGAATATGCAATATTTTTGAACATTTACGGCAGTAAGTCCATTCTTTGCGCATCATTCCTTTGTTAAACAATAAATTTTTATACCGATTACAAATTTTACTGGAAAGAAAAATTCGCATTTGATCCAAAGAAAGCTTTTCGTTACAAAATGTTTTCTGCAATTTAATGCATAATTTAACGAATATTCACAATTTATCAAAAGAACATAAATTAATTTATATATTTCTTGTGCCTGGCTCGATCAAATAAACAATATGAAGCTTTAGACTAATATAAAACTAATAACTATGAAACATAAGATATTTATAAATCAAAGCTTACGAGACACAATACTGGAACTCTAGCCAATGAAATCCTCTCCACTGCATATTGACCCCAGCAATCGGCACAAAAATAGTGCTTGCATTGTAATGCAAAACCGTATTTATATTTATCATTCTCACCACATACGGAACAATAAAAATCACTATCATAACTCGGTAAGCATAATTCGTCTTGCTGATCCTGCAAAGAAAGATAAAATTTGAAAAAACTATTTTCACATCAAAATATATTAAAGAAATGAGACTAAACTGATACCTCGTACTCAGTCAGAAACATTTCTTGCAAAAAAATGCAGCAAGCCGATGAAGCGTCATAACTATGCAACTGCACAGTTCTTGGAAGAAATTTTTCAAATGAAGACCTTGACACCAATAAACTTGATTTAACATCTTCATCAAATTTATCGTCTTCCGACGTAAATGGATTAAGAATAATCCTGACAAAATATAAATTCAATACTCATTTGATATTTAGAATTCCATTTTTTAAAATGAAGGAAGAAATGGTTAAAAGGACAAAAATCAATGCTAACCTAAGAAATTCTCTTTGACTACTACCATACAAAATCGGTTGAATGATAATGGAACCATAATAATTCTTAAGAAATTCTGGTAACTCTAAATGAGGATTATGTCGCCAATTGAAATCAACTGTATAGGAAATAGGAATAATATTCGAAACTGGTTGAGTGTTAGGTAGCAATCGACATTTGACAAATTCCGCTTCCTGTTGATTTAAAAAAATATTATACAACGGTAAAGGCACATATGAAAAAACATTGTTTTGTTTAGAATCAATAACACGTCTTTTTTCATCATCGACAAAACCATCTTCATGAAGCTCATGAGCAGGATTGTCAGAGAACCATTGTTCAAACTCTTTAGAACGAATCTGCAAATAAAAAAAATACTTAATGGCAACACTGTAAAATTTTAATAAACTTTGGTATCGAAGAATTCTAAAATTCCAAAAAAAATTTCCAATTGAAACCTTAGGTATTTTGCCTTTCCGTTGACGTTTTGATTTAAGAACGGATGATCTATCAACGAAAAAATCAGAAGTACAAAAATGCGATTCGTGTAAAGTAGGAAAAATCTCATTAATTTCTTGTTCCAAAAACTGTATTTCTTCCAAATCCTCATTATATGACTCGTATTCCTGGTATTTCAATAAAAAAAATTTCTTATTTCGATAATCTTTTCTTTCTTTTTTCATTCCATTTTTTTTAATATCCTTCTCTTTATAAAACTGTGAAGTATCATTGATTTTTGGTTTCAAAAACCATTTTTCTATGAAATCTTCATCAAACGGCTCGTAAACGTTTCCTTCGTATTCGAATGCAAAAAAATTCTTATATTGATCAAAACGGCGATCTTTTCTCTCTTTTTTTTTTCTTCCATTTTTTTCATTATACTTATATTTTCTGATCCATTTCTTATCCATGTTTAACCATCGATTGCTATATTTCGATATTAATTCTTTCAGAACTACAACAACTTTATCCGATAAGCCAAAAACAGACAAATTAAGAATTGGTGCAGGATGGTATCTCCTACTGATGCGTTTTTTGTACCAAACGTGAGATGGCACATTCTGCCGAATAGCTTTATGAGGGCTGAATAGAAATAGAAATAGAATAACGTTTCTTAGGAAAAAAAGAAAAAAAAATGAATAAAAAATAAGGAAATAAAATAAAAACAAATAAAAATAAATACTGAAATATTTCTCCATATAACAAATCTTTAGTCTTCATGTGAATTTCGTGCTTCTTTACATCGATTAAATGTATCTCATCAACAGGAACATGATCTAAAGTATTAACAAACTTTTCCGACTGGTATAAAATGGAAGAATTGACCTTCACAACCATCACCAATAAACTTGCACGCTCATCCTAAAAGAACAGTTGGGGCAAATCATTTAATAGATAACCATCTTCCAGTTTTTTTTAGTGTGATCAAAATTTTCTATAATTAACTGCATAAAAAATTTCATGTAATGACCTGAATGCCAGAAATGTTACGTTTCGTTTCGTCGATAAGTTTCCAATTTTTCTTTTTTTTAATTGAATAAGCTATATGAAATCGATCGAAGAAAAGCTTGCTGGCTGCTATGATCTGTTTTTTATAATAATTATGAACCTAAAAACGTATTATGCTTCAAAAAAAAATGAATGAAATACTATCACAAATCATAAACATAAAATTCAAATTGAAAATAAATAGATTAATAATAACACTTAAATTAATAACCACTGGCGAACCTGCAAGAAATCATTATTTACGGTACCATCAGAACTGAGATATTCCCAAAATGGTTGTTGCTCCAAGCATTTCATTACACAGTCTGGTGCAATTTTTCTAAAACACAAATCATGAGATAAATATTGAACAAAGAGGACTTTGATATTTTAAATGAATATTTTAAAATGAATAAATAATCAAAATAACAAAAGGAATAACTTTTCATAGTGGTATTTTGAAGAGCTTTCTGTTATAAGTTATTTTCGTCCTAAAGCACTCTTTCTGGTTAGTTTGGTTGCACTAACAAAGAATCTCGAAATTATTCAGGTAAGAAATTACTTGGGGATAGAAGCACACGTGCTTCTCCAGTGAAAGCCAATTTTTAGCAATACATGAAGTTAAGTTAATGAAAGTTAATGAAATTGAAAATCAGTTATTAATCGAAATACTACGCAAATTTTTTCATGATAAAAGAATTAAATAAGAAAAGGAAAGTTGGAAATTCTTACTGTTTACTGTTGCGATAAATTTTCAAATCCTTTGAACTTTTTCGCCCAAAATATGGAATTTCATTGTCAAAATATTGCGGCATTCCTCCTTAAATAAAATTAAATAAAATAAAACAACCGAATATTAAAAACATCTAATTTTCGTGGCAGTAGAATAAGCGAAAAGAACTACAGCCATCTGCAGTCTATGAATTCGAAATTCGACATTTTATTTTATTTAATGTGAATTATTAGTGCTCTAATGAATCTCGAAATCAGCTGCTCAGTAACAGAACTTCAGTCATTACCATTTTATCGTCTTTGCCACTTCTTATTTATCGTACTTTCCCATCCCATTAAAATGAAAGTACAAAACGAAATCCTGAAATCCTTATTATATTGGCTAAAGCAAAGTGCTGTTGGCTTTACAAATACAAACACTTTCCAGCCGCACTGAACCTGTAACGATTAAAACTGCTATCGCTAGGCTCGGAGAAGATTCCAAAAAGCGTTTATTCTTTGTGTCTAATCTTTCATCAGCAATGTGTAAATCAATTAATTCCGAACCGAACGATAATGGCCACTCATTTCTAATTTTATGGCCCACAACCAGCAGCGGTGAGCGTCTTCTTCTTAGTAATAATTAGAAACCAACGATAAACTAAATTTTGCGCGACAAAACGATTAAAAGGAGAAAACAACAAACAAAATTTTAGTATTTCGACTTAACACATTTCATTGCTCTATCTTTTTTTTGCAAATTCAGAATGGACGAACATTCGTCAGAGAAGTTAAATAACTACGAAAATCAGCCAAAAAATCTTTTAATTATCAAAAAAATCGATTTAGAAGAAGAAAAAAAGAAAAGAAAATCGATGAACCAAAATAAATTGAAAATTTTTCTCAGAGAATTAAAATTAATAAACTTTTTTATTTTTAAAAAAAATTCAAACGTCGAATTTAAAATTAAAAATTACCTTAAAATTTTCGTTATTTATAGCCGAAACGATTGCACAACAACGATGAAATCATTTATAAACGATTGTTGCTGACTCATAGAAGATTCTTTCGAAAAAAACGTCATTTTTGTCACCGCGTCACCGCAACTATCAATAAAACTTTTGCAGCTTCTTTTCCATTTCACAGACTAAATAACAAATAATCCATCGTGCATGAACGCATAATAGGTAAACAAATGGAGAGTGGATAGTGGCTCGTGGCTCAGATTATCGTATTGAGAATCATGGATTCGCCAGTTGTAAGTCCGAGTCATGCCAGCGACCTATTTGTACGCCAGGTGATTCCCTGGCGAAAATCTCTAATCTATTAATAACCAGAGCAGCTAAAGATCAAATTACCCCTCTCCTTTTTCACTGAGCATACATGAAAGAGTGAAAATATTAGAATTTCACCTTGCAAAGAGGAGAATCTTAGAATACAAAGAAAGGATTAAAGAGAAGGAAAAGGAAAAGGAAAATCGCATGCGAAACGGAAAATATCGAAAAAACTAAAGAATTTTTGCTAAATCTGCTTTATGATTTCGCCATTATCTCCTTATAATTTTACTCTACGAATATTACCTTCTTCTTCTTCTTCTTAAGAGACCTCACCATTATTGGTTAAACTCGCTCCACTGGCTTATCGCATTGAGCAATATGCCAGAAATCCTTGGCGATAGGTTTACTCCTGCGGGGAATCGAACAGCAGCTACGAATATTATAGCAGTAAATGACATTTATTACGCGAAAGCCCTACCTAGGACCGTGGCCAGCGAAAGACACTCGCGTGGTGACCGTTTTTTATGCAACAAAGTCTGATTGGAATATTGGAAGATCCATCATTCGTAAGTCGAAAAGTAAAAAAAATTTCCATATTTTTTCAATAAATATTCACCATTCCTTTTAGTTTTATGGAGAATTAACTGAATTAACTTTTTTTTTCCCTTAGTAATTTATAATAATAATTAATTTTTATGTAAAATAAAGAGAATAAATTAGAGAATATTACGATAAATGCAATCGATTACAACAAATAAGTTTATAGTTCTAAGAAATAATTTTATAATTTGTTTCCCCCTAAAAATTTGGTTCAATTGGACTTGCAAAAAATAATGGAACTTTCCCACCCCTTAGCTTCCATTTCCAAGAGCTCTTTTCAATGAAGTCGGGAATGAAGTTGCAAAATTCGAAGAATTTAATCAAATGTTATACAACGAATGTTAGGCTACTGTATTATTAAGTTATAATAATCAGCTCAGCGGCTGCAGTAACAAATTTTTCTGTGGGCGCGAATATTACTTGTTTGATGCTTATAGTAGAAATTTAATAGTGAATGAATGAGTGAATGAGGTGAATGATGGGTTTTTTATTTTTGCTTTGTTTTAAGGGGATTTTAAAAAAAGAATTATCGCCGAGTTAGCCGAAATAAAATAAAGTCGATTGGAACGGATTTTCAGTGCATTTTTAGAAAATTACATTTATAAATAATTTCATTTATAAAATTTCTCTTTTTTGAGAAAAATCCCCGTTAAATTCAATAATAAATTAGCTTTTGTGCAGTAGAAAAATTTAAATTTACCGATCAATATTAAGTATTCGGAAGTCTTTCATTTATTGATTAAATTTTTGTTTCTAATTTCCAAAATTATCACTTTTATCGATCAATATTGTATAAAAGTTTCGAATTTTTTTCGAATTTCTTGTAAGAAATATGAGGTTCTTCCCTAGTGGAATGAGGCTCATTACTAGTTCGGAGTTGCTTTTGTAGTGTTCGCCTTCCTCGTTCGGATTTACTCGCTGTTTCTGGGCTCTTTAGCTATTGGGGTGGGGTCCTTTCACCGAAGGTAGGTGTAGGTGTGAGTTGGGTTTCATTTTTGTTGAAAAGGGCATCTTTCATTTCTTTCATTAATATTTATGTCGTTTTATTTTACCTATTAAGGGATAAGAATCAAACCTATCGTGCTTAACCGTAGTCGATCCTTAGTCAAAATTCATTCATCCATGTTGAAATTTCTTCACTGGGATTCGGCAGTGACAGCCATATTTTCAGCATGAAGGTTGGATCATTATTTGAGTGTTATGCGTCATATATAAGTAGGGAGTTTAAGGAATAATTGGAAATTGGAAATTCGAATTATTATTGGTGTTAAAAATAAACTGGTGATGGAGAATTTGTCAAAAAGATTTTTCAGTTTTATCGTCATTGTCAGTATGCTCGCACAAAACTTACAAATAATGAAAAGAATGAGGAACGAGGTTAAAAAAATACGTTTTTAAAAGTAAAATTATATATTAATTATATTTAGCATTTATTTAATTGACTATTGGTCAAATTAGCAAAATTTAATACTTTGAATGAAATTTTAGTTTCGAAATTATCTCTTAGATACTTATCGACCTTATATAGCCGCTTTATGTTTTAATCAAGTTTTTTACAAATCTATGAGATACTTTTAGTCATCTTTAAGTCATTGATAATCGGTGTATTTACGTTTAATTGATAATTATGAGATAATTATGATTTTTTCCTTGACTCATTCATTTTTCAGACGCTTATTTGAACCACATTTGAGAATTTTCGGTTCTTTTTCATTTTTCACTGCCGTTAAAGTTCGTGTTTTCAAATGAAATTGCGAATTTGCAATCAACATTCCATGGTAAATCCATTTTTATGTTGCTTTGTAATTTATTAATAATTTTTTTCAAAAAAAAGATATCAAATTCAATATTTTTTTTCTATCTTGAAATCGACGTTATCTTGAAATTTTTGTTTAAAGCTTCTTTATCATTTTCTTTTTTTTTTCCACTACTTTAAATAATTTATTTTATTATATAATTTATTTATTAATTTAATTTATAGCCTAAAATGAACGTTTCAAAGAAGGTATATATTACCAATTATTTTACGCATAAAAATATGAAAGGAGATGTCCCACTGGTGGCTAAATCACCTCCTACAGAACCCGAAGCATCACTTCCTGAACCCGGCACCATGAATGTTCTAGATGAAATTCCAAAAGATGAACCGCTTTATACCGAGGTTTTTCATTTCTCCAATTATCGGTTGTATTTTTTTTTATTACATTTGCATTTTGTTTGAACCGAAAATAATTATTTTTATAATCAGAAATTTTTAAGTGATCTCAGCAGTTTTCAGTGGTTTATAAATTATTTCTTTTCAAATTTGCAATATAAATTTTTGTATATTTTTATAATCAAAGGAAAATTTTTTTTTGGAGTGTATGCAAGTTTTTTATTTTGGCTTCTTTGGTTCTGATATTTCTGTTTTTTTTTATATCTGTAAAATTTAGGAAATTCAATTATCATCTTATGAATTCGAACAATCCAAGCAAAATATTAATGTGAAACAGTCTGTTAGGCCGCAAAGGAAGAAATTGAATAAATCGAGGCGAAGAATATTTTACAACAGACGAAAATCAAAAAATAAAGTATTTTTCACTTTTTTATATGCGATGATATGAAAAATTTAACAAAATCGCTGAATATATAAGCAAGAAAAGCGAAAAAAAAAACTTACCGCTAATGCAAATTATTCAGAAGTCAGCAGAGGAAGTGGATGTAAAGGAAGACCTACCTCGTCTGAAACTCACTATTGGTTTGTACGAAATGAATACTTGGTATAACTCTTCAATCCCATCGGAAATAGCTTCCAATCAACATTTATTTGTTTGCGAAAAATGTTTGAATTTCAAAGCAAGCGCTGAAGCTCTTCAGCGACATTTGGTATTTTCATTTATTTCATTCAATTTAATTATAATTTCAAACTTTTTCTCGTTTTTTGAACAGGGTTGATTTTTTTTGTTTTCAATGGAAAATGTTTTAAAAATAGTTGGAATCATTTTTCATCAAGTTCCAATTTTCTTTTTGGTATTTTTTATAATGGATTTTTAGCGAAAGTGTATCGAAGTTTATCCCCCTGGTAACGAGATATTTCGACAAGGTCAATTATCAATATTTGAAGTAAGCTTTTTAATTTTTATTTAATTAATCTATTTCATTTTATTTACAAAATATTTTAGTATTACGTCTACATTTTTAGGTTGATGGCGAAATCTCAAAAAACTATTGTCAAAATCTTTGTACGGTTGCAAAGCTTTTTATCGATCATAAAACATTATTATATGATGTGGAGCCTTTTCTGTTTTATGTTGCTACATTGTCGGATTCTTATGGTTGTCATATAGTTGGTTATTTCAGTAAGGTGGATTTTTAGTTTTTTTTGGTAAAAAACTAAATGTAGAGAATTTCCATTTGCTGTTTATATTTGTTTTATATCATAACATCATTTTTTACTTTTAATTGAAAGATTCAAAAAGAAATTTAGACTTGAGCAAAATAAGTGAAAAATTTTATTTTAATTTCATTAAATTACAAAATATTACATTATTTTTCAAAATTTTTAAAATTTTTCATTTTTTTCATTTTATTTCATAGCTTTTTCTTGTAACTTTTCTTGATATCTTTTCAGGAAAAATTTTCCGCTCAAAAAAATAATTTGTCTTGTCTACTTACCTTTCCATGTTATCATAAAAGAGGAATTGGGCGTTTCCTCATTGATTTTAGTTTGTTTTTTATATTTTATATTATATATTTATATAATATTATATTTTTTATATTTTATATATTTATATTAGTTTTTTATATTTCATCATTTATCATTAAAATTTTCAGATTTTAAAAATATGGCTGTATTTTTTCATTAAGTTTTTTTGATTCTATTCTCTTTGTGCTAAGAAACAAATATTTTGTATTTATATTCAGAGAAAATTTTAGGTTTCTTATTGTCTCGGAAAGAAAAACTTCTTGGTACTCCTGAAAAACCGCTATCTGAACTAGGTCGAGTAGCATATCGCAGTTATTGGCGAGCAGCTATATTGGAGTTTTTCCATTCCTTTGTGGAAAGCAAAAATCAATCCATAAGTATTCATGGTTAATTTTCATATTTTCAGGTGTACTTCCTTGTTTTTTTCAAATAGGTTCTTATTCTTATGGTATCTTCTTTTCGATGGAAGATATTTTGTATTATAGATGTGGCTGAATATACTGGTATATCTTACATCGATGTTATTCAGACATTATCTGATATGCAAATGCTTGAAATCGAAGATGACTCGTTCGAATTTTTAAAATTTCATTTAATTTTTTTAGATTCTTGATTAATAAAGCTTTGCAGTAAACCTGCACTATTTATGGGTGATAAAATTCAATTCGGTTATTCGATTGTTTTATTTTTAGTCTTAATATCAAAGTAATATCATTTAGTAGTGTCATTTTTATAATTCACCTGTAATTAAATTATTTAATTATTTTCATATTGGAACCAATCTTTTGATATTTTATTCTTTTTATTCTCTTTCATCATTTTCAAACATTAAAATTTTTAAACTTTCTTTTGGACATTTCACTTCATTATTTAAATTATTGTAATAATTTTTATTAATTAAAAGATTTTTGTTAAAAGATTTGTCAAAAGACATTTTTTACAAATTTTCATTAATTAAAAACTAATTTTCAGAGTATCGTTGATTCTAAACACCAGTTTAATGCAGTCTTATAGGGAAAGTGTAAAAAAGGATGAAACTAGGATATGGATTGATGAAAATAATTTAAAGGCGAGTATTAAGAGGGAACTTCATTATCTCATTTTGAAATCTCTAATAGTATTTGCCTTTATACACTGATTGATTTTAATTTCAGTGGGAACCGAAGGATTTTACGAATCCAAATGGAGATATGGACCAATAATGAAGCGATCACTGTCTCATTTCTTTTGTACAGGTTAAATCTTAATATTTACGTATCTCATTTTTTTATATCTTTTTATAATGATTATATTGTATATGTTGATATTTTTTGCTATATATTTGGAAGCGATGTTGTATGTATAGTTTATCAGACCTTGAGTATTCGACTTAAATCATTTAGAAATTGTACTAACTTTTTTTTTTCAAAGTGATATTCAATATTTGAAAGAAGTCGAATTCTGAAATTTGGGAAAGTTCGAGAAAAATCGTTTTACTTGTGAGTAAAAACTTGTGCCTAAACCGATTGCATCCCGCGCTTGGTTTTAATTTTATTCCCGTTAGGGAAAATCGAGCCTATCCTACCTATTTTCAACCGAAGTGAAAAATTGGCGAAATTTTGGTAATTAATAATTTTCGGGAAAAAGCAAATGTATTTCGTGGGCTGTCCACACCTATGTTTTGGAAATTGGAAATTAATTTCTTTTTGATTGATTTAAAATATTTTCAATGTTTCCATTTCTTTTTTTTAAAATTTTTTTATAAACTTTGTAAATAAGAATTTGTTCTAAGTTGGAACTAAATACAAAATTTGTACGTTCCTATTTTTTCATCCTTTTAAAAATTGTACTCAAGTGAATGGTCATCAAAATTTTTTTCAGCGTATCCCCTAGGTAGTATGGTAAAAATCCATGAATTTCCAGTACATTTTCAAGATCTATTCATTACCATTCAAATGAAATTGAAAATATGCAATTCGTAGTGTGCTCTTTAAGTGCCTTAGAAAGTCCGTCATCAGTTTGATGACCACTGCTTGGTCGAAGCGTTGAATTTTATATAGGATTTCGATGATTTTTAACACAGTTTCAGTTTAACGAATTTGCCAATCATTTGGATTGTTTTCACATTTTTTTGCAGTTGTGAGGCAGTTTTGTTTTTTTGCTCTTATTGAAAGAGCGCATTGAAGAGGAAAGGATTTAGTAAAATTTTTTCCAACTTTATTAAATTTATCATAATTTTTGCAACTATTTTATTTTATGAGAAATTTCTATGAATGTAGATTTATTGTTATTTCATCGATGTATATGGCAATAAAAAAATTGAAAATTCGGAAAATTTTCGCTGTTGTATAACGTTTTTTTATGAGATAAAATGACTGCTCAACATATCATTTGTTTGAATACTGAAGCTGAATTATTATTTTCTTCGAAGTTCTCTGAGTTGGAACTAATTTCAGCGCGAGAGATCATGCAGGCGATTCTTTTTTTTTAGTGATTCTCTTTTAGTGAATAAATCGGCTGCTGTTAATTGTTGAGCCTATTTTCCATCGTAAGTGGGAGGCGTGTTCTACTCATTCCTCTCTTCAATTTATAACTGTTACCTTTTAAACAAGGTTTTCCTCTGCTTACTTTTTAATCCTTGTTCGCCGGCTAGTTCACCGTGTTAGACAGTTCGGTCCTGAGCTGCTTGATTATTTGTCTGTTTGTCTTGTGGTCACTGTGAGATAGGTCGGTGACAAGGTGACTGCAGCCGAGGATCGAGACCTGTGTCCGCCGAAGCATCACTTTTTTATTGCTGGTTGTTGCCTTGAGGCGGAGAGCGAAGTGAGTGAAATGGCTCAATGCGTCGTTGATTGGTTCGCCAAAGCGCCAATGTTGGGGTTTCAGTTCTGACAGGAAGGATGTCTAAAACCTAAATCGAAAACCCGGGTGATGCTGGCGGCTCGCCTGTATTTCTTTTTCTAAAAGATCCCCTGGCATATTTGTCTAGCCCGACAAGCCAGCGGAGTAATGGTGAATTCCCTTTAAAAAAAAAACTTTGTCATTATAGAGGGCAAACCCACATAGTTTTAAAGAAGTGCCTTTCGTCTCTTATAGTATTAATTCAGAATATTCTTTTTTCCAGTTTGACATTCATTACTGTTGGTTTAATTGTAGAATAACGTAATTACTTTAGCAGTTCGTCTCCTCCCTATCGCTGAAATCCATTTTAAGAAAAAAACCATTTGCATCCTATTATTAAGTCAAAACTTTCTTGAAATTTCGGAATGTTTGATATTTTTGCGGTTCGTTGTTAATAATACGAAAAAATTTTTGTTAATTTTAAGTTCTTTTAATTGCTTAGAATGGATAATTTCATTCAAATGCTTCCTTCGTCAATGCGGCGATATTCAACGTATATCGATTTCGTTGGTCAGCAAAAAGCGGAACGAATTTTTCAAGTAATTTTGGTTTTGCCTATTTTAATTTCCCTGCAGTAATTCGTAAATCTTTTTAGGTTATTTAAATTAAAAGTTAAAAGGCTCGGGCACTCATCTGTTAAAAGTATTTGAATCGAAATGTGTATTTATTGCATAATCGATGCTTTAGTTTATTATTTCTTCTTCTGACAGCTCGTTGGTGGTTTGGCCCTCTCCACTGGTGGCAGTAAGACTCGGACCTCCCAATCCAGTCTCGTTTCCGTCTTTTAATCATTCCTTTTTTTTTTATCGTCAAGTCAGTTGAGTAATTAATTGTTTATGTTTTTTGCTCTGTTTTAATTTTAGTTTACGTGGAGTTAAATATCTTCTTCTAACAGCTCACACCATTACTAGTTAGGTTGGCCCCAACGGCTAGAAGGGTAAGGGTCCGCTTCTAAGCGGCGCGGTCTGATCCCATCGTCGACGGTAATAGAAGCCATTCGTTTTTGCATCGTTTAAGTCCATATATTACTAGTCCATCTATACGTTCAAAATCGTTCCTGACCATATCAATCCAAGTCTTTAGACAAACTGATTTTTTCATAGAAAGAATTTTGCAAAAAATATGGAAAGCAACTCGTGAAATATTGCCATTCGGTATTTATATATAATATAAAAAATATAGGGAACACTAGATTGGTTAAAAGAGTTTTCAGGTGATTTTGATTGTGACCGCTATTATCGGATTTTGCATTGGTCATCTTACTCAGCAGTTATCGCACGCTATTTATACAGTAGGCATCGGGTTTTTCTTATCTTCATTGCTTGTTGTTCCTCCTTGGCCTTACCTAAGACGTAATCCGATTTATGTAAGTTTTCAGTATTATTTTCTATTATTGCATACATATGTTTTAACATTTTTTTTTATTCTTATTAATTAAGAGCAATTCTTTATTAATTGCCAACAATTTTTGATCTTATAAGGAAAAGTGTTGGTGGTCACTTTTAACTGAATTGCCTAAAAGTTCCTATCATCAAGTCTTTGATAATGAATTATTATTAATCTATAATTTTCTCTATTCTTAGCTAATAATTTCAGTGGCAGCCGGTGCAGAAAATTGGTGAAACTTCCTCTCCCAAAGAGAAGAAAAAAACTAAATAGTTTTCATTTATCATTTATTGCTATTTTTGCGATTTCTATGTGGATCTTTCTTTCTTATGTTTTAATTCGAAAAATAAAATTAATTTTATTAAATATTAATTTTAATTCTTTTTTACATATTGCTGACAATTAATACTTCACTATTATATATTTTGTTTGGGAGTGGTCGTTTATTGTAAACTTTTATTCTTTTTTAACTTAATTTGTATCATTTGGTGTATAAATAATTTGTGGAAATTTTCCGTTCATAGTTTTATTTTGTATATCCACCAATTGAATCTTTCTTAAGCAAAAAATTTTTTTTTAAATTTATATTATTAAATGTTGGCCTGTTGAATAGTTTGTTTACTACAGAACTTGTGGAAATAAGGAGCCAAGCAGAAAGATCGCATTTAACGAATTAAAATGAACATACCGAAGAGTTTTGTTCTTGGAAATATAAAAAATATCAATCGTTTGTCGCGCTTATTTTTCATTCAGCCAAGGCAAATTTCTAATTTCCAACTGTGTCTACCACAGCATAATTGTGCTGGGTCGAATAAGTCTGAATCATTGAGGTGTTCTGTGGTTCTTCGATATTACAGCAGGTTTGTTTCATTCTGCTATGAGATTTTACATCAAAAAACAAGTTCAAGATGGATGGCTGCCAGAGAATTAGAAGTTTGTAAAATATTTTTTTTTATTTGTCATGTTAGAAATTAATAATGGTTCTTTAAAATATTGGAACACTATGTTATTGTTTTATTTAGTGATACAAAAGGAAAAGGTGATGGAGGTTTCCCAAGTGACATAGAGCCTGACGCTCCTGATGGATCAACTCATACTGGAAAGGTGGAAGAGCTCTTAGCTACGCCAGGGGTATTTTTTTTGTTTTTCAATATTCGGTAATTTCTAAAATTGTCGAATATAGGAAATTCCTTCTTTCTTGCTTTTATTTTTTCAGTAGTTTTGGCTTTTCTATGATTTAATTTTTTTGTTTTTAAAGATTTAGACTTTCTGTAGAAAAGAAAAAACTGTTTAGAAAGTACTTTTGTTAGTTTTTGCTATTTTGCGACCAATGTATTCTTTTAGTCAATGAGTACTGTCACTGTTCCTGATGAATGGCCAATAGTTCCCGTGATTGCAATAAATCGTTATCCTTTATTTCCGGGCTTCATTAAAAGAATCATTGTAAGTTTTCTTTTTTTCAAAAATTTCGAAGCATTTTTTTTCCTTACTACGGCATTGGTAGTATTTCTGTGGTTTTACATAAGCTTCAGTAACATTTTCAGATTGAACAGGACGAGTCATTGAAAGAAATGCTGCGTCGGAAAATTAAAATGCGCCAGCCATATGTCGGTGTTTTTACGAAGAAAGACGATGAGTGAGACGATGCTTTTTAATATATTAAATATTGATTAATATTAATAATACATTAATAAATATCATCTGGAACGAATAATCTGTATGTTGGATGGATTTTCGAGTGATATTAATCTTATTTTTTTTAAAAATTTGAATCTATTCTTGCGAGTTTAATTTGAATATTTTTAGGAATAAAGCTGAAACAGTAACATCGTTGGCAGATATCTTCTCGGTTGGCACGTTCGCACATATTTTAGAAATAAGAGATCATGGAGCTTTTATAGAGATGATTTTGTCAGCTTATCGTCGCATTCGAATCTTGGAGCCCGTCGAAGATACAATGGATGATGTATCAGCCAGGTTTTTATTTTTGTTTTTTGGTGCAGTATATTCATTAATGATCCAGGATGATGCTGGCGGTCCACTTTTTAATTATATATCCAAGTGACTTTTTAAAATTTTCTCTGGTCTGGAAAGCCAGCAGAGCCAGTCTAATCAAATGGTGTTGGAGAATATATATATGTATATAATATGTATATATTATATATAAAAATATATATATATTAGAATGGCTCAGTGGGTGCTCTATTGTGGGCGCCGATGCTGGGATTCGATTCCCCGCTGGAGTAAACTTGTACAAAAATCCGGGTGATGCTGGCGACTCATTTCTATCGCCAAGGGATTCCCTAGCATATTGCTCAATGTGACAAGATAGTGGAGCGAGTTAACCAGTAATGGTGAGGGCTTTTAAAAAAAATATTTACTTTGAATATATATATACATTGGTATATATACATTGAATATAGGTCGAATTGTTGAATATTTTTCCTATATTTTTCAGAAAAAATAAATTTATTAAAATTGCAGTGCAAATTTGAGCAAAGTTAACGGTCGTCGTACTGGTCAGCAACAGAGACGTCTATTATTGCGGAAAAATGTTAAAGACAAAGTAGAAAAAGAAGAACAAACAGCTGAACCAGCAATCCCAGAAACACCAATAATTCTTGCGAGAACTGAAAATGTTTTACCTCAGCATGCTGAAAGGAGTTTGGAACTTAAAGTGATTTTTTTTTCGAAAAAATAGTGAATAACGCTATTTTGTTTTTGGTAAATAATAATGATTGTTTCATTGTTTATTCTTCTGTTTAGTCTAATCTGTTTATTCTTTTGTAGCTTAATTTTCCCGTTCCAGGCGACCATGCAAGCAATTGTGCAGACCATTCGAGATATCGTGCAATATAACACTTTATTTGGCCAACAAATCAATCTTCTTCTCCATCCTTCACAAAATGTCATCGACAATCCAGTGTATTTGTGTGATCTTGTCGCTACTATTGTGCAAAGTGTTGATACTTCTGATTTACAAGAAATTATGGAAGAAGTTAACGTTAGTAATATTTTCATTTTCATATTAGAATCCATCTAGTATTTGATCGATTTGCTTTAGCATATCTATTTTCCTTTATTAATTTCGTTTTGAAAATTATTTTAATGGTCAAGTTATAAAGATACGACGGATTGTAGGTGAAACGACGTCTAGAATTAGCTCTCGTACTGATTGAAAAAGAAAAGACGTTTGCTCGATTGAAACACGATATAAATAAAGATGTAGAAAAGAAGGTTCAAGAGCAGCATCGTAAATTCCTCCTCAATGAGCAGGTTTTAGACATTGAATATTCATCCGAACATTTTTTTTTCATTTCATTTTTTCATGGTTCACCATTTCAAATTCTTCAATTAAATAAAATTTCATAATATATTTGAAAATTTTATTTATTTTAGCTAAAAGCTATAAAAAAGGAGTTGGGCATTGAGAAGGAAGATAAAGTTGCTATCGCTGAAAAAATGGATGAACGCCTTAAGGATTTGAATGTGCCTGAGTATGTGCTGAAAGTGATTAAAGAAGAACAAGCAAAACTTTCTTACCTTGATCCTCATTCCAGCGAATTTTCGGTATCACGGTATCTTTTTTATTTGTCTTTTTTTCTTTTGATATATTTCGATTTTTGGCTTCTTTAACTTTTTGATAATATATGTATTAAGCAATTATTTGGACTGGTTAACGAGTATGCCATGGGGTAAAACATCAAAAGAAACTTTTGATCTTGACTGGGCGATTAAGGTGCTCAATGAGGATCATTATGGCATGAAAGATGTTAAGGATCGGATTTTGGTTAATTTTATTATTTTTTCATTCGATTTTCATCTTATCAAGGGTTTAGTTTGAATAAGAAATTTTGAATGTCTTTGGGGAAAACTTTCGCAAAATCTTATAAAAAATTGTAAAACTAATATAAAAAATTTTTAATAATCTTTTTCACCCTTTTCGATGGTAATGATAATCCTCAACTTCTCTATCAAAAGCCTGGGAGACTGAGGGTTTTGCACATTATCTTAACCGTTCCTAATAGTGCGCTCTAATATTGTTCCTGGAATCTGAAGCCACTTTTATAACATAGGTCACAATTCCAAGTTATCATTGGAATTACTTTGACCTTAACTATATCTTCTCTAGTTCTTCTTTCAGGCGCCCTAGTATTTCTTTTTATATTCCTTCATAACGCTCCTGTCACTTGGTATTGCTACATCACCAGTGCTTAGTTTTGTCCATTACTACGATATTTGGTTGGTTGACCAATAATTTTTTGTCTGGAAAAAGATTCCCACAGGATCTTCGCATTATTATTCAGAGTTTTCTGAGTAATCTCCAATTTAATCTTGGGAGGATTTGAACACTATGTCGAGCAGATGGAAGATACGAATGATGATGCCACCTATTTGGTTATGCCTTTGTTGTTCCCTGCTATTCGTGGCTCTGTCGTTACCATATCTGCACTGGAGTTGAGATAACATCTTGTATGGTTCATTGGGGAATAGGCCATTTATTTTTTTAACCTTTGCTTCTCTCATTTATCTCCTTAGCCTTGTGGCCAATGTTATGAGCCTTTATTTAGCAGTCTTGAGGACTTATGATGGAATGTATTTTGTATTTTTCCAATATGCAGACATTATTAATCTCCTATGTTTCTGTTAGCTGGCTGATTTCTCTTTTGATCTTATTTTTCGGCCTCCTTTTCCAACGGTAAAATGCATTATTCTTCTTGATTTTATTGAAATGCATTATTTCCAGCATTTCTAGAAATTATTGCGAGAACTCTATTTGCATCTTCAGATATATTATCTGGTGGTGTTTCACTGACCCTAGGTAGTCAATCTCGATAGTTAAAATAGCTTTGTTGACTTATTTCCTGCCTCATGTCAATTTTGCTTCGCAACAGGGATTAGAAGGCGCTTTCCAGCTTCACGGCTTGTTATGTCCATCTCTTCCTTCTCTTCTTTCCTCTTCTTCCCGAGTTCTGAATCTGAGGTATAGTGCAGAGTTTGTCTCCAAGTAACAGAGTAATTATTTTCTCTGTAATTCTTATGTTAAAGCGCTAATTGTTTCTTAGTGGATGTAGGTCTTTTCTTCATCCACAGATCCTTCATACCTTTTATATAATTTCTTTCATTCATTAGATCTACTATTATAGCAATTGTCAGTTCCAGGTTAACTTGTTTCGTCCATGCAAGACTTGCTCCTGTAGTCCTTTTAACGCCAGTTTGCCTTGGTTCCACAACATTCCACAACACCTGGCGCTGTTTCAGCTCACTTGTCATCAGATAGCATGATCCCACAACATCTGACCGGGATCTTCTTAATATTGGCGATATTCGGATTGGCATGATTCTAGTTTGCGACAAATCTCATTTAAGGTAGGGCAGGTATTTGTTAACCATTAAGAGAATCTTGTCCAAGGGGAAAGGTAAGACTTCGGCTGCGATTCGAATCAAAATGTAGTCGTTATTATTTTATGTGATCTGTCAGCTCTTGACCAATACACTATTGGGGCATATTGGATTGTAAGTTCCATATATACATATATATATATATATATATATCTATTAAATGTTGCAGGAATTTATGGCTGTGAGTATATTGAAAAAAAAGGTTGGTGGTAAAATACTATGCTTTCATGGGCCACCCGGAGTTGGCAAAACAAGTATTGCGAGATCGATCGCAAGGGCGTTGAATAGGGAGGTTTACATTCTATTTTACTTTTAATATATGAAAATATTTTCAGTATATCGTTTTTTCTTCATTTTTTATTTTTGCTAAATCGATTTTTCTGTGCTGTTTTCAAGAACAAGATTTGGGATTTTATTAGATCGTTCAAAACGTTATGTACAGAGTTTGCCATATAATTTCGTATACGTAATTTTATAATCTTATTGTATAATTATCGATTTGGTACAGTTGCATGTAATTTAAAAAAATAGCTTTCGAAATATTCCAATACACCAGTTAAAAGTTTTTTAGCTACACTTTTTGAAGCCTGCACATATATGTCTTTTTTTTTTAAAGAGTCCTCACCATTACTGGTTAAACTCGCTCAGCTGGCTTGTCGCATTGAGGCAATATGCGAGGTACTCCCTTGGCGATAGAAATGCAGGTGAGTCACCACATCACCCGGATTTTTATACAGGTTTACTCCTGTGGGGGAATCGAACCTCAGCATCGGCGCCCACAATTGAGCAACAACCCACTGAGCCATTCTATGCACACATTTGTGTAAAGTCTTTTGTAACAGATCGATCATATTGTAGTGCTGTATACGTGAATTTACATGCAAGTGTTAAGAAGTTATATGCATAATGAATTAAATGAATGTTACGAAAAAATAATAAAGCCCTACTGTTAAATGGAATTTAAAGAAATAGAAAAATTCCATTAGATTTGGTGTAATGGGTGATGAGCGGTTTTCAAAAATATTTCTTCGATGTCACTTGACAGAAAAAACTATCTTGTGATTGAACAGAATTTTATAAACTAGTAAAAAATAAAGTACGCAAGGTTTGGTGAGCAAATATCAAAAAATTTTGGCGAAGTCCTGGAGGTGTCACTAGCAATTCAGTGGTGTACAACAGATCTTTGAGGTGTTAGTGGAATTTCAGTGAATTTTATATGCATAACAGTATTTCATGATGTTCTCAAGTAAAAATAGCGGAAGAATTATTAAGAGGTTAAATATTGAAAAAATGAATATAACTGGGCTTAAATAAAATAAATATAAGTGAAGAGGGAGTGGGCAGAGAAGAAGGATCGCAAGGTGAATATAAGAAGGACATTTGGATTTATAATAAGGAAAGTACAATGAGTACAGCTATTTTCAGATTTTTGAGCATAGATCGCCTTATCCTGTAAATGAGTAATTCGTTTTAAGGATATTGAGAATTTATAAAGAGTTGCAAAAAAACATATCTACTATCCTTTTTTGGGTGCACATACAGTTGACATTTCTTTATAATAATCTTATATTGAATCTTATATTTCTTATGAACTTTTCTCTTTTAATGTGGAATTTTGATGTCTGATGCTATATTTTCTTTTTCCAGTATTTTCGATTTTCGGTTGGTGGAATGAGTGATGTGGCTGAAATAAAAGGCCATCGTAGGACGTATGTTGGAGCTATGCCAGGAAAAATGATACAATGCCTGAAAAAGGTTTTGTTTTTTTTCAAAACTTCTTTAAAGCTCATTCATCAAAACCATTGATTAAATTCTTCGATGGTAAATTCTTTTATTTCCAAATTTCCAGGTACAAACTGAAAATCCATTGGTACTGATAGACGAGGTTGACAAAGTTGCTGTTGGTGGATATCATGGAGATCCATCATCTGCTCTTCTTGAGCTTCTTGATCCGGAGCAAAATAGTAATTTTAATGACCACTTTCTCGATGTTCCAGTCGATCTGTCAAAGGTTCATCTCTTTCATGATATGTTCAGTATTCAAAATCAGTTTATCAAAATCTTATACGATTTGATCTTTAGTAATATTTATTTTAAATTTTAATTTGTTTTAAATTGTTCATTAATAATTTGAATCCCGTAAAGAAGCGAAAATGAAAGCAGCTTTCTATTTTATTTAGGTATTATTTATATGCACAGCCAATGTAACTGATACAATACCTGGGCCATTGAAAGATCGTATGGAACTGATTGAAGTTTCCGGTTATGTTGCTGAGGAAAAAGTCCACATCGCCAATGATTATTTAATCCCTCAGTGTCGAACAGACTGGTTTGTCTTGGGAAAATGAAAATATGCGTGGATGTCTTTTTTATTATATGTTTTTTCTTTTAGTGCATTGACTGAAGCTGATTTACAAATTTCATCTGACGCTTTGCATTTACTCATCAAGCAGTACTGTAGAGAATCAGGTGTTCGAAATTTACAGAAACATATCGAAAAGGTTCATTAGATTTTTTTTCAGTAGTAACGTAAGTAAATTATTAACTCAACAAATACGTTGGTTTAATTCACATACATATTTTTTCTTCGTTCTTTCTAAAAGCAAATGGATTTTGCAAATTTATTTTACAAATAAGAAACATATATATAATAACATATATATAAATAAATAACACATATATAACAAATTGCTATCTGCAGATATTCCGTAAGGCTGCTTTTATCATTGCTGGTAGGAATCATCGCAACGAATTGATTGTTGTTGGCAAAGACAATTTAGAGAAATTCGTAGGAAGACCCAAATTTACTAGTGATCGACTTTATGATATTACACCTGTGGGTGTGATTATGGGGCTTGCTTGGACTGCTATGGGTATTTTTCTATTCATACATCCATACATCCATATTCATACGTCTATATGTCTCCTATTTTCAGTTCATTAAGAGTGATTCTGTTTTAATTCATAAATATTATTTTAGGTGGTTCAGCATTGTATATAGAAGCATCATTAAGGAGACGATTAAGTAGCGGGTTTGATAATGAAAAGGGAAATATAGATGGCACTCTTGAAGCTACTGGACATCTTGGTGATGTTATGAAAGAAAGTATGCGCACTGCATACACAGTTGCTCGCAATATCCTTTTACAGCGTTGTCCTGACAATGATTTTTTGGAAAAAGCACATGTCCATGTACATGTGCCAGAAGTATTATTCATTTTTGCTTGTATTTAAAAAAGATGTTAAAGGTGTTCAGTTATTTAAAAAATTACAATTGTTTTAATTTCGCCAAAAATTATCTTAAGTTTTAGAATTAAAATTTATTATAGATAAGAACGTTTTAGGGAGCTACACCAAAAGATGGTCCTTCTGCTGGTTGTACAATTGTTTCTGCGTTGCTTTCACTTGCTTTCAATAAACCAGCGCGCAGCAATATTGCAATGACGGGTGAAATAACATTAACCGGGCGTATTCTACCTGTTGGTGGTATTAAGGAAAAAATCATCGCAGTAAATTGCTTAGATTTCTTAGTTTCTTTTTTGTACAGATTTTTTATATGAACTTGAATTTCAAAGTTAAAAAAAATAAAAAATATTGTAACTATTTTTTATTTTTTTAAGGTCGTTGAACTAAAAATTTTTGCAGGCAACCAGGGCTGGTGTCAGTTGTGTTATATTACCAGAAGAAAATCGAAAGGATTACGATGATTTGCCAGAATTCATTCGTTCTGGTGTTGAAGTTCATTTTGTAAATCATTATGATCAAATATTTGACTTAGTCTTTCCAACTTCCTAATTGTTGAAAGCATTGTTTCACAATTGTACATTGTAAATTTGGTCATACTTTTATTTTAATTTTATTTTTTATTTTTTTTACGTTAATACATGCTGCAAAAATCAAATCAAATGTTTACTTCTTGCTTCTTTGACTATACTGTTATCCGAATTGTCCGAATGCAGTTGATGTCAATTAATGCAGTTTTTGGGCATTTTTTACACATTAGGTGATTATTTCATGGATGCACTTTTTTATCTTTTAATATATTTTTTAAAGTTATATTGTTCTTGAAATAAATTTGATTTTTTTCACTCGAATACATTTTTAACGGAGTTTCAATACTCTCATATTAATCTAATCATTGCATAAACTTTTTTAAATTATGAATTCGATTGATACTTTGGGCCAAACCTAGGAAAAAATATTATATTGAAAGAAGAAACAATTTATAGAAGATTATTATATCATGTTTTTAATTTTAAATTAACTTTTTATGAAGTCAGTCCTGATTCGCTTTCATCTTTATTTTGCTTATTATTACTTGGTCATGAATATACAATGAGAAATTTGGTCAAAACGCTTGTAGGTATGAATCAGACATTGCCAATTATCCGAAGGATTTCAAACTCATTTAAAGGTAGAATTCCCGTGAAAGACTTGGTGGTACACACAGAGAGCGATGAAGTACCTCGAGTAGAAGTGAAATTGCGCATCGACGGGGTTGATTGGATTGATGAAACCGTTAAGAAATGTTTAAAGGAGCAATACGCTCACCGTGTAAATAAGTATGTTCTAATATTTCATTCCGGCACCTCCAAGAGAAGCTATTTCGAGTATAAAAATGGATTTTGAAAGCATAAATATAAATAATACAATATTATACAATAATCGAACATATTTCTTTCGCATATAAGGGATTTGCATATAAAGGAATGGCTTATATTACTACTAGCGATGGCGTCTGACCGAGAAGATTGGATTTGTCTTACTCTTGTAGCCAGCGGAATCAGCCTGACCAGTGAGAGTTGTTATATTGTAGAAGAAGAATATATTAACAGTTGGTATTTTGCCAGCATTTTTTATATTCATTTTTAACCGTCACTTTATTATTCTTTAGATCGGGAGAATTAGTTATTGAATCACAACGAACCAGATCATTGGCATTAAATATGGCCGACTGCATCGATAAACTACGAAGTGCTATATTTAGGTGCGAATCTGATATAAATGAAGGAAAATATAAGAAAGATCTTGAATTACCAAATATTCGATTGGATGCTGCTCGAAAAGCACGGCAAAAACTGTATGAATTTGATAATTCCCAATCCTACTAGACAACTATAATACACTATCGAGGAGAATAATAATACTATATACTTTTACATCGAGGAGAATAATAATACTATATACTTTTACATCGAGGAGAATAATAATACTTTCGAAATGATCCAACAGTCGTTACAACAAATTCGACTGAATTGCATTTACAATTATTTAAATATTATTTATTTAAATATATTACAAATATTTAGAAAAGAAATTGATTTATATTTTAAATTTATTTTATAAAATTAACATGTAAAACCCATGTATGATGTGAGGCAAATGAACTATCAATTTTTTTTCATGGATTTTGTCGCAGAATTGTTTTTAATTCTCCATGGTTAATGATTAAAATTCCTAAATTCCTTAAGTCCCTAAATGTTTCATTGATTGTACACTACCAAATACGATCAGCAATGAACTGAGGGATATATTTATCATAGAATTTCGGTGCACCATATTCTGAATGATGACGCCACATTTGCTCTTTCAGATTAGCATTTGAATCTGAATGTGCGAATACTTCCTGAAATAGGAAGAAAAATATAAGGCAATATAATAAAAAATATAAAAAAATATAAGAAAATATAAAATGTAATGCGAGATAGAATCATATGTGCGAAGGAAAGTAAGGTATGCATGCAATCAGGGGCAAATGAGAATTCGTATATTTGGATTTCTGCACCTTTTTAATAAAGTAAATTTCAATAAATTTCAATAAATAAATAAATTTCAATCTTAGATCTAGCTGTGATATATAATGGGAAAGAATAAGACACTTACTAATAATCCTGGATCCCACCATTTATCGCCAAGAGTGAAATAGACTGGTTCGCCGTACCAAGTGCCCGTTTTCCAACCTGGTACATCTTTCATAATCTCATTCTCCAGTTCACGATTCTTCTTTAATACTTTTAGCCAACTGTATGAAAATAACCTCATTCATAGGGTCTTTTTTAAATAAAATCGAGATTTATCAATGATTTAATTTAGTTACCGATTAACCGATATTCTATTTATTGATATTGATATTCTATTGATTATGTGAGCTTTTTTTCTATGGTTGATTAACTTGGATCGGATTTTTTGCATAAAAAAGAAAATATATATCGAAAAAAAACATCGTATTACGCGTTTCAAAACCGAAGAAAAAAGAAATTGATAAAAATTTATTCTAACAGAGAAAATCTCACAAAATTCTCATGAATCTCACGTTCATAAATGTGCTAATTCAATATTTTATTGTCGAAAAAAACTTACTATCGGTCTCTTTCTGCGACGAGAAATGGCTGCATAGCTGCATAGATATCAACATCCTCGAATTTTTCGGTTCTAAAAAGAAAAGAATATAATTTCCTCAGTAATTTGAAAATATTCTAGAAAATGCATAATCTTTGTATTCGTATGTTTCATTTGGCCTAACAGCATGGGTCCTTCGATAGGAATAAACTAGTTAACTTGTTATCTAATATAATGAGATTAAAAATGGCCATTCTTTTTTCCATTTAATTCCATATATTCACCACTAATACATTCAAAAACTTTCCTGATTGACCTATCTTCTTTTGACGCCATTTGTCACAGGGTTTAACAAGTAACGAAATAGGTGTTATCCTATGGTGAGCAACGAAGAATGTGGTCCAACCAACGAAAACGAGTTTTGTGATGGTATTGCTAAGTGGTATTTGAGCAAAGATGGATCCAGTCAAGTAAGATTCTGCTCGCTGAACTCGTAAAATGTATCTTAAACATGAACGGTCAAAGGCAGATAGATTCGATTCTTCTAAATAGAGATAGAGAGAGAGATTCGATTCTTCTGAAACTGATTGACTTATTGTTTGTAAGCGGTCGTGCCATTTTGCCCATATCAATCGATGCTTGTTATTATTCTTATTTCTATATTTTTCTTGCGAAACTTCTAAAGGCTTCAGGTAGTCCTGCAATAAGCTTTTTTTTCAAACTTATTTTCTTTCATTTTCTATTTTATTTTCCACCTTTCTTTAATTTTTTCCTTAATTCTTCATCTTTACTTTTGACGGTAATAAATCTGTCATCAAAAATCCGCTGCTGAGAAATCCGCCTGCCTGTCAGGGCTTTTTGACATGGTGCTTATGGTACTCCCAGCCTGGTGTTATATGCTATGAATATACAATCCGGCCGTAAAACGACTCCAAGGTTTGAGAATATTGCTCACCTGTCATGGGAAACGAGAAACTGTCCGCTGTAGTTTTGCACATAGCGAGATGGTAGTTGTCCATAGCTGCTTGAAATGTCAAATGTTACAGGCCAAGCGACCAGTGTCCACACTTTTTTTACCGTGTGGATATTGTCTGCCTGTTTACGGTTTGTCTTCCTCATTCAGATCTTTACTAAACCTGGCTTTGAACAGAAGTATTGCTTTTTCATTGTGGATAATTCGGGGCAAAATGACGATTATTGTCATATCCGTAAAAGCTCAGTCCTCTCTGGGTGGAAGCCAGTAAATGAGCGTGTGGTTTTATAGGAAAATTCTGCAATATTTCGGTCATCAGTGTATATATGTTATGTCCAAACTGTGGGCAAGAGAACTATGACATGGATGAATTCTATTACCAACTGCGAACAATGTTTCTACCAAAAGGGGGCATGGTCATAATCGGAGGAGACTAGGAATGCGTGCGTAGGTCATGATACCACCACGATGAACTCGGTGATAGCAAATATGGCGTTGGGGTCCGATGCTCCAATCTTTCTTCGCTTTGCCGATGAACTTTTTATTACTTTACTTTTAAAAGTCTGCCACCTGCATACTAAGACATACTAAAAGGAAATGCACTAGTTTGGCATAAGAAGGAAGTATCCAACTCAAAAGGTTGGCAGCCACGAATGTCAGGAAACCCTGATTTCGAAGAATTACAACATCAGCAGCACCGCTACTAGAACAAGATGGCTTTGAAAATGGAAACAGCGGCTCGATTAGGTGATAAAAGAAGTTATTCCACCTCTTTATAAAGCAAATTCTTTAAGGCCAACCACTGTTTATTGCCCCCAATATGGCTGATTCGTTCGTCGAGCCATATATCTGCAATTGCAGACAAAGAAGATTCTTCGATCTGAACTGTTCAAATGTTCTCCACCATTCTTCATAACATTTCTTCAACAATTTTATTCACTGGTATGGAAGAAACTGCAGATATTCTCGTTAAGAAAGCTGTTGGAATACCGCTTAAAATATCTGCAACACATCGTTAAGTGTTTCATCGACTTTGCACCTGCCTTTTTTTGCAAATTCAGTTGGAAGAATGGCGCTTTTGAAGGTGATGGAATGCGACGGTATTCAAAGATCATTCGACTCACCCGACTCATGAAGACATTTTAGTACATCATCATATGTCTATGTCTAATGAGGAACTGAGAGATTCCTTCGAAATAAGGATCGCTCAAGGCCTCATCTCTTCCCCTACAATATATAATATTTAACTATGCGATAGAATGGATAATAAACATTGAATATAGATAGTGCAATCTTTTTTGTTGACAATTACGAGAAAATGCAAATAATGCTAAACAATATATTGATAACTGCAGTGAGAATTGGACTCAATGTCAAATGAAACTTTCATCTTTTTGTCTTGTACAAAAAACTGATAAAATACTTATTCATTGCCGATTGAGGAAATGCCCAATTTTAAATACCTTGGATCCACTCTAATCCCAAATGGACATGCAAAGGATGAAGCAACCTGGATAAAGATAGCTAGAAATATAGCTAGAAATTTTTCTGGTTGACGAAATCTTCATGGAACTGCCGCGAAATCACTATAAATACGAAAGTTCGCGTCTATATAACTGCAATTCTCGCTATATGACTGCGATGGTCGATGAGAATGGAGGAAATTAAAAAATTGTCTTCCTTTGATCACTCGTATCTAGAATATATTTTACGGATTGGCCGAGCTGATTTTCACATGATTGCATTCACCTTCATTCAGATACCGCTTGCTGTTTACGACACGTTCTTCACCACTACAAGAAATGATTTTTTTACTTGCTAAGTCCTATGATGGATGCTCATGGTGAGGAGGACGCATCAAGAACCGGAATGAAGTACAGCTAGAAAAAAAATTTTGAACTTATAGAGGAACTTGGTGGAAAAACGAATGGCTTCTATTACTTGGTATCGGATCCAGCAGCTTAGAAACGAAGCTAACTAGTAGCGGTGAGAACTGTTAGAAGAAGAGGAATAGTGCTAACAATTTCTGCTCGCCCCATTAATTAATACAGTGAACATTTTCGATATGAAGCCATATGAAATATGTCTTTGGGTCCACGATATTCGAAATAGTTAAGTAAATACAAAAACATAAAAGAAATAAATTTTAAAAATATGTATCATCAGTTTTTAAAAATATGCCTAATCTGATTTCAGTGAAAATTCATTTTTAATTCATTGGTACTGCCGCGTATTGACTTTACTATTATCGAATCAGTTTATAAAAAAAATTCGTTTTTCCTTCAATTAACGAATTAATTAAAGAAGAAACCAACACTTTTCGCTTCTTCTGAGCAACGCATTGAAATAAACCATAGGTTAATGAAAAGAGCAATGCACCAATAACGTATGACGCTAAACAGAAAATATAAGAAAAACAATATTATAAAATAAATAATTAAGATAAGAAAATATAAATAATCAAAATATTTAAAATAAAACAAAACAAAAAAACAATTCTTTTGAGAAACAAAAGATTCCAACAAATAATTAATCACGTATTTTTGCACTGAAGATTTTCACAAATAGTAAATATGAAAATCTAATAAAATGTAAACAAAAAAAATAAAATTAGAGTAATTGGAGGCGATACAAAAGTAATTGGAGTAATTTTCGAATAATTAATTATAGGTTTTTAGAAACGGGTTTTTTCAAAGAATTCATGAAATCAGAAATCCGATCCAATCCCGATAATTTAATAATTTAAGTGCAAAATATATAAAATGATTTAAAAATAAATTAAAAAATAAAAAATTTATATGCCGCAAAATTTGAACTAAAATCTATTAGATTTTCTCGGACAATCGCTTCACCTTATTTTCTCTATCATTTTTCTTTCTAGCGACAATTAGGATTCGCACAGAATTTAAATCGCTGAACCTTTAAATTAACCTGACGTTCAACGAATGGCGGCCAATATTAGAACTTTGAGCATTTCGAGAGATCTCCATAATCAGTCAGATAGTTTCCCTTGCTACATGTCAGAGCTATAAAACCACGAAAGACCACGAACGGAATAATTTCTCTAATTTCCTCCAAACAAGCAACACATAATTCAACTTTTGCATTAAATGACTGCAGTGTGCATATGCGTTAAATATTTAATATCGCCTAAAATAGCCGAACAAAATCGACGACTGGAAAAGTGCCTTTCAGTTCAAAGCAGAACTCTGCTAGTACCATTCAAAAATTTCTCGAAGCACAAGAAAGTATTCTCACAAAAATTAATAAAAAAATAATTACAATTCCAGAGAGAAACAAAGAAAACCTACGCTTCCAGAGAAGCTTGGGAAACGTTCGGTCCCAATTGAATTTCGGATATCCACCGACTGGCGGCATATCTTGCCGATATGAAGCCATATTCCCTATTTAACTACCTGAAACGCCAATTAATTAAATTCATCACTGATAAGCAAAAACGGCGAACCAAACGAAAGCACCACAACGAAAGCTAAAACACAGCCTAATTCTAATTCCAATTCTCAACAAATCGGTTTCTCTTTAGACTAAAAAGCGGCCGAAAGCGAGGCACTCGCAAATGTTCACAATGAACTGGCGATGATCTGGCTGACAAGCAGTACGTGAAAGGCTTTGAGTTACTATCGGTCAGTGGCATATGTGGTATTTAAAGAAGGGTCAGTTCATTTATTGTAATATAATATCCGATGGACTCTTCCGCTACTACGGAAATTTGGGCAGAAGAAAGTTTCCATCAAAAAAATCCACGTGATTTCCTCGCTAAATTTGTTATCGTTCTAATTTTTAGAAATTCACAACCAGTGGTGTGAGTCTTATCGAAATTGGAGGCGACTTTCTTACTTTTTCGCCATTCTTTTACCTTCTTTTCGTATTAATTCTAAATACGCTAATTAGCACCAAAGAATTTTAGGCCTCTTAAATCCTATGAATCGCTATTTAACAAATTGCGAATTGGCACATTAATGCGGAGCGATCGTCAGATACATCGTCAGATGCTCTGTGATATTAGCGAATATCGAACAAGAACGAATAACGACACACAAAATTTTTATCGCTTCAGCTGGGCTATTTTATGCATTTAGGAACTCGGAATGAGTACCAACGGAATCGGTTTTTAGGCGCTGGATTAAGGGACAGTAGCTGATTTGTCAGATAATCAGCCAAACTGCCTTAATAACATTATTTTCCAGCCGAGATCCAAAGGCTTATAGTCTAGTCACTGCGCTGGAACAATGGCAAATATCGCGCAATTTAAGATCCTTTTCCCACTTCCCTCTCTTCCCTTTCTGCTGATATTGGTCTGTTTTTTGATATTTTTCTTCTTTCTTTTTTTGTTTCTCATTAAATTTAGGAAGTATGTTGCTCCATTATAAATTTTGTGCTGCAATATTCACGACTGGTGGTCTCAAAACGATTGGTTTTCAAAAATTTTTTGCACTGTTTCTTCTGTTGTATTAGCGCATTAATTGTGGAGTAGGGCCAAGGGGGTTTATTTAAATTCTCAAAGTTTCGTGAAGTCCGTTTGAATTTTTAAAACTTGCATGACTCTCCCACTGAATAGCTAAAAATCTGAAGGTTAGTTTAAAATATAAAAATTATTAAATATTTTATTAAATATTGTTATTATTTGTTGAAAAATTTGAAAATTAAATTTGAATTGAATTAAAAAACAAATCTCCAAAAAGTTATTAATAAAGGATCGTCCTTTATTCGATGGTAAAATCATTATTTCATTTAAAAATAATATTTCGGGGGGGGGGGGGGGGGGGGCGACTGATTTCTGATCGCCAAGTGCGCAAGAAAGGGAGCTCGCAAATTTCCAAATAGATAAAATTCTTCACTTTTGGAAATTCGTCCTCTTCATATTTAGGTTTCATTTTCTCTGCCAAAATGTATATAGATTAATTGACTGATTTTCATTTTTTTATCTATCAAACGTTAATTCTTTGAGTTTTCCACTGCGAGTTTATCGAAATAGAGGCCTCAAACTTGAGTAATTAAACCTTTATTTAATAATATACAAATAATGGTTATGTACAAAGTAGCTACGCGCAGATTGGTACGATAAGGTGGTGTGGCAAGCACACTCGAACAAGACTGGTGCGTAGTGCATATATGAACGACAACGCGTGAATGAAATAATGTATCTTCCAAATATTCCCGAATTGCATCGCCCATTCCTTCTTCTTTCTCTTTCCATCATCTCCTCCCCCTCCCCCCTCTTCCCTCTTCCCATCTCGATTCTCAAGTGACGAAGCTCAGAAATTTATGTAGAGTTTGGGACGAACAAAGAAAATTGTTTTTATCCATTCTTTACCTTTCACTTTCTTAAGATATGTATAATGCATAATGCATTATCTTTAATTAGTTGATTTAGATTTCTGCTTGCATTATTTTGCTAATGATTTGTAACTTTCATTCTTCTCAACTTCTTAATGTTCTAACCGGGAAGAAAAAGATATATCGCATATGCGTTTCGGATGATCTAAGTTGTGGGTTCCTTCGCCATTCGGCAACAGAATAACTATCACAAAATTTACCTGGTCCGACAAGCCAGTGGAACCAGAAGTGGTGAGCGTTCTTAGGAAAAAAAGCAGTATCGAGGATTCATCAGCACTCATTTCATTACTTCATATTATTCTATATATTTCATATTTGTACATTCAATTAATTTTAGATCCACATTGCTTTTGAATTTTTTTGGTTCCACAAAATTTCATAACGATTTCATATACCGATTGTTGTGTTGAAAGGCAAAGGTCTCTAATCGTAGTCTCTAATCGTACTACTAGCTAACAGAACTAGCCTAGCCATCAATGAGAGCGCTAACCATTTTCTTTGATGTGACTACAAATTGATATTGAGTGAAGCAATTTGAGGCTGGATGAAGCCCATATTTAATTAAAAAGTGTACGTAGGCTAATGATAATTATAGAAACGTGGAAAAAATGAATTCTGAACAGAGTTGTTCATCTACTAATTTGCAATGTGCTGCAATAAATCGAAATTCTGAATTGCGAATGAAGAAACTCAAAAGAAGAAATGCTAAAATTGTATGTCTCATCCAAATTTACAAGGTATTTATTCATTTATTAAATTGGATTTCCTCGTATTCTTTTAGCAATTTTAATGGGGAAAACAATGATTTTTCGTCCACCATTTAGTTTTTACATAAGTAATTAATAATTGATTATTTACTTGATATCTATTTGGTGATACCTATATATTTAATTTTTAATATTATTTTTGAATTCAAATTATTGAATTGATAAAAAAAACTTTTTATAGAAGATTAGACATTTAATCTTGGAACTCGAATCCAGAGAGATTGAATTTGGTGAAAATTATAATGAAGAAGAAGAAGAAAGGCAAGCGAGACGATTACAAAAGTTAACGAGAAGACAATTGGCTATTTATCGTTATTTAGTGAAACATGAGATTATTGTTGATGATGACTTGAATATTATGTTTGTTTTTATTTTGTTTTTGTTTTTATTTTTGTATTTTTTTTATTTTTTCAGTCATTTGCTAGTTGTTTTATCTTAAGCGGAGGTTCTTAAGGAAAATATATTGGGCTTTGAGTAAATGTAATAGCTTACTAATAGCTTATGGCAAACGAAGGTTGACGAGATATTAAGGGAAAATGGAAAAATTTACTTGTTTTTCTTGGTTATTTTTACCGAAAGGCATCAGACACATCACCATAGCGAATTAAATTAAGATAGCAGTTTCAGATTTTTTAAGAGAGAGTACGTGATGCAATGAATAGTTTTTATTTTAAAAAATTCAAAACTCTTGGTTTTAGTCAAATTAGATGTCAAGAAGTGCTCATCAGTGCTCAGACTTAACAGTTCTATAATCAGATATAAAAATAGCGTTAATAATTTAAGTAATGTAATCTTGAATAACTTTCCAAGCGCAAAATTATTCTGATTTGCCCGTCTGTTAAAAAATTAGATTTGAAAGTAATTTTTCTGGTAGTTATATCTGTCATTTTAATTATGGTCATAGTATAATTATAGCAAAGAAGAAGCGAAACCAAAATTATTCGTAACATTAACCGATATTAGTGAATTAAATGATTTGCTCACTGAACACGTTAATCGCGAGGATGAAATAAAAATATTTGGCCAAAGTTATTCCATTCCATTCAGGTAATTTTCTTTTTCTCATAACTCACAACATTATTGATTCAACTGGTTTTACTGGAGATTATGGGTGAAAAGGCAAAATTTCCAATATTATTCATGAAATTTACATAGTCATTTTTTGGTCGCATAAGCCCGTATATCGCTGGACCGCCTGTACGTTCAAAATCTTTTCTGAATATGTCGATCCAAGTCTTGATTCATTGAAAATGCTCCGCGCTTTTGACACTATCCACCTGTAGGCTTATGAGATGAATTGTAAAATCATTACCTAACTAGTCTTGTCCGATATTTTTTTTGAATTTTTGTAATTTAATTTTTCTTATTCTTTTTTGGTTTTCGGAAAATATTCTTGTTTTTTGTTCGAAATTTTTTTGTTCTGGCTTATTTAATTCTTCTCATCTCCTTAGCTATTTATATTATCTCATTGATGAAGCTCAAAAATATTATCTGTTGCGGAATTTATGAGGTGTGATTATATATATTTAGTTTCAATGTGTCATTAATTCGTTTCAATAATTTTATAAAAGATTTATGTCCTCTAGAAATAATGTTTTTTTCAAGTTCCTTATATGATTAAAGCTCTTCTAATTTGTCATCTCTTCTTTTTTCGTTCTGAAACACTATGTTTTTTGATATAGCCATGTGACTATGGACGATGTGAGAAAATATATGCAAGCAGTTCAAGAGAAAATTGGTAGTGTTTTTCCCTCTGATCCTTTGCAGTTTGGTGAGTTATTTACCAATTTCAAGTTTTTTACTTTCAGATTTTCAATATTTTAACTTTAGTTTTTTGCGATATAATTCGTTTTTAATTTCATTCTTCTTTTTCTTTTCACTCGTCTTGTACAGAAAAAAGAATTAGTACTACGAAATTTTCGTTGGGAGCATGGCGATTCCTCTTCCAGTTCTACCTTTATAAAAATTCCTGTTGGGAATCCGCTCCACTGTGTTTTTTCTATATATATTTAATACTTTCCTACCACGCGGAACATTTTTTTCTTAATAATATTGTAAACTCTGCAGCCAGCGTTCTCTTCTTATTTTTCTCGTTACGAACCCTCAAACTTGAGTAATTGAACCTTTATTGAAAACGTAAATATATATAAGAAAGTAAAGCGAAACAATTGTCTCCTACTACAAGGAAATAATACAGTAAATAAAATCAAATATAGATATAATTAAGATATAAATGCCCATGCTCACCGATCGTTCCCCACTCGCTTGTTTCCCTAATGGAAGCATAAAATGACCAAAAGTGATCTTTTGGGAGCTCATATTTAATTTAAGATGGGCTGGAAGATTTATGGTTTTTAATCTTCACATAATAAAAGCTACATTGTACCTCTCACTTATGAGGTACTCTACTGTTATTAGGTACTCTTCGATCCAGATGACTTGATCATATTTACTTTTTTCGCCATTCGGCGACACGTCTTTGATTTGATATGCATCAATTTTTGATTTTTAAATTAAAATTTTTATTTGAGATCAAACTGTTGAAAATATAACTTGTGAAGTCAACAAAGAAATAAAGAAATTCATGGAAGACAAATTTAAACACAATTTGGATGAATGGTTATTAATTGGTACGTTTGAAATTTCTGTTTTGTTTTGGCTAAATAATAGATAATTTTTACTTTCCTTCGCTGTTTTTTGAAGGAAGTGAATCGACAAAAACTGTGGAAGCGGATATTTCTCCTATTTCGTTCAGTGCTGTTCCAACTTGGGATGCAGCAAGAATCGTAAAATTTTCTCTATCTTTTCAAATATTCCATAGCATCATTTTTCACATAAAAAACAATCCTCTATCATTCCATAAAAGAATATATGTTGACAATGATTGAGAAAAATAGCTGAAAGCTTGAGCAACCTGCTTGAAGATCACCAACATTTCAATAATTATCGTAATGCTGCCTATCGACAGCATTCGCCTGCAGAAAAGCATTTTCTTGAACAGCAAAATGATAACATATGAGAAATGATTTTCCAAAACCGATATCATGGCTATCTTCACGAGTATTTTTCTTCAGCAGTTCAGTCTTACCTTTTTTTACTGTACATTTATTGTTTTTAGGCTCTCCTTCACTGCTTTTATATGCGATAATATATTAATTTGTCCATTTTATGTGAAGTTGACAGATTTATTAAATTTTTATGTTCAGAAATTGCATGAAGCATGCAGTCGTGGTGATCTGAAATTAGAAGACACAACTGTGGATGAGGATGATACAAAAATGCCACCGACTGCTGATGAAATCGATAATGGTGAAGAAGATGATGAAGAAAGTATTAACGGTGAAGACAGTGACATTCTGTTCCTTCAACAAGCTATTAAGGAAAATGCTTCTGATCAGGTTGAAATTTTACACCCTAACGTATCTGAATCGAAAATCTTTAAAAATTCCAACAAAATTTTATTTTTCAAAAAGAAATTTCAGTTTCTAAAATCTATATGACCTTAGGTGCTTAGAAGTATCTGCTAAATTTTATTTTTTGAAGTCGTTTAAATTATTAAGGAATCATTGGCCGATGAAGAGAATGGTTCAGGTACAGACTGTTGTATAGTTTATGAACGAATTTTAAATGCTGCCAACAAAAATGACGGAGATAGCATCGGTTACTGCGAACCTACTTCTGCTGTTGACGATGATGATGATAATGATGATGATGATGATAGTGACGTCATTAGTATCTGATATGATCATTTTGGTTTCGATTTGTTTGGAGAAAACATCAAATATTGATCGTGGCAGTGATAATTGTCGTTATGGTGGTAATTATTGTTATCATATTTCTTTTGTATTGCCGCTAATCATTGATTTTATCTTTTTCTAATCCATTTGTTCATAAACAGGATTTTTTTCATTGTTATCTTTTGAAATTTTCTGACCGTTTATTTATTAGAAACAATGGTAACCAAGAAGGATTGCACCGATGTCAAAAATTTGGGTGATACCTTACATGTATTTATCGCCAGATGTATATATATTTATAAATATATATATATATATATATATATATATTATTCAGAAATAGTATATGCATTATTTTTTATTTTTTTAAAAGAAAATCAAGGTGAGCCTTAACAACAACGACAGTGGTATGGTAACCCTAAAATAATACAGTCTTAACGGAAATAAACGGTCAGAAATAAGAAAGGAGTATAATTGAATTATACTGATCATGTTGAATTTGCGGTAAATAATTTCATGCATGGATGGTCTCATGATATTTTCAAATTAAATAGTGATGATTCAAGAACCACTTGAAAATATATGAAGTAAAAAATTATGAGATGATTCAACCTTATGCTTAGATATTTATTTAATTTTTTTCAAACCATTCCCCCGACTATTCAAATTCAAGAAAAATTATAGTATTTAACATAGGACAACAGTGCCTTAAAGTTTATGGAAAAATTGGTTATGGTTTAATGCTTAATATCATTTTTCTTTCTTTTTTTCAATCCTTTGAGAGAGGTAAACTTGCCACAAAAATTTGGAATCCGAGTGGGTGCTGGTGATTCGGTCATATTTCTACCTCTAATTCACTTTATAGAGGTCTGAGGTCTGATTCTCATATGGCACAAGTGTCTTCGTAAGCGCAAACTGGAAGTGAAGCGAATAGAAGGCTAAGGATCGATCTCAAAATAAGGTGAGCTTTGTCAAAAAAGACGAAAAACAACCAACTCTGCACAAGTGGCGACCTGTTGGCTGTATTTCGTGGAACGATGGAATTTTTCTGACCTCGAGAATCAGGTCTAATAAAAGATTGATTGTGAAATTTCAGTAGAACGACTCCGAAGATGACTCCAAGAAGAGGATGATTCTACACTTTGTCCAAATATTGTGCAATTATCGCTAAAGTAATGCGACAAAAGATATTGTTAAAGATAAAGATAGAGATATATGCAGGAAGATCTTTTTTATTTTATGGTTCGAGCAACCACCGTGCCTTCATCAGAGAAGGGAGGGAAATTTTTATGTCTTAAAGGACTCGGTCCTCTCTGATTACATGGCCGGATAGCCTAGATTTCAAGTTTTCCAACAGTGTATTATATGTGCTCTTGTACTGTATGCTTAAGTCGTGACAGTGGTATGTGCATTTTGTAGCTCTGGCAGCACTATTTTTCCCAAAAGGTGACGTGATTATAGTATAGGGAGATAGCGTAAGACACGGTGCTATCACATTTGGTTCTATAATTGGTGAATATAGACAAAAATTCTCGCATCAATGGAGAACGCCTTACCAAACTGACAAGGCGAAGGAAAAAAATATTCATGGAAAATATTCTTCCATCTTTCTTAAAACCAAGGAGCATGGCCTTTTTCCTACGAATATGTCATGTCTGATTCTATGAGATTCTTCGATTAACCGAACAATTGATTATCTTTTAGTTAATCAGCGTTAGAATAGTTGCTATATAGTTCCTATCGTTAAACGAGCAACTTTCGCAGATTAGATGTTATTCGAGCAAGTATCCACAAAATGGCATTCTTCCATCTCTCTTAAAACCAAACATTGGAGGGTATTAAGTTCATTTCAAACTGATTTATTAAAGTACCTTAATGGTATATGCATGGAACTCGATTGTCTACAACTATTCGTTTATTTCAATTAAAATTGAGAAACTTATTGATAACCCGAGAGCACAGATACATACAATTCAAAATTAATAAGCCGCAATAGGCAACAATCAAAATCTCACGCGTTTACATGTTTACTTTACATAATAACTTATTAACTTTATCAATAGCAAAATCAAAATCATTAATATAACAAAAAGAGTACTGAATATATCTTAAAAGTCCACGGAACGCTGTAGATATATTTTTATTTCTTATCATATCTTTTATTACTGTGGAAATGATAAGTAATAAAGAGGAAATAACACGCCGAGAAATGAACAAATATATATCGTAAAATATTTATAACATAAATAAATTTATGATTGAGCGGTGAGTTGAAAAGGAAATTTTATCAATATTTTATCAATATTAGAAAAGATTTAAGATTTAATAGCACAAAAGTGTTCACAGATATATCTATTAGGTCCAAATATATATATATATATTTAAAATACATATAATCAGTTAAGTACCAAAAATCGTCGGTTGGAAAAAAATTAAGTTTGAAATTTCGATGAAAAGGATTTGTCCATAAAAATTCTTATTTGTGATTTGCATTTCATATCGTAGAAAAGAAAATGAAAATTTTCGAAAATCGCCCGCGGCATATTCATTTAAAGGAAAGCATCGGAAATAACATGCTGCATCGGTTCAATCCCTTTACTCTGGCGATTATGTAAGCCGAATATCAAAGGCTCTTATTTTTCACAAGTAGTGCTTAGCGTTTCTGCTTCGGCTGGCTCCATTCACTATTAGATTGCTGATGCGATCCACATGAAATTGACTGAAGCCATTTTTATCTCCAGGTTTCAGCCTGCCTATCACCAAACTGTTTGCGCGTAAAATCTCATATGACCATGTTAATGCAGAAATCTTAAATTATTTCCATCTTATATTGCACTATCTATTTATTTACGCACTTTAAAAAGCAGCCACCTTTGAGTCAGTCAGCATTTTTATGGTATTCTTTTGCATTGCTTCCTTTTCTTTCAGTAATTATAGTTCAGTGAAATTCGATGTATTATTCTGGAAGTCGTAAAATTTCTTCAAAAAGCAAGAATTTTGGTTTGAAGGAAAAATTTGAAAAAACGTTTTTTATATTATGAATTTCAAAGTTTTGATTGTAGAAAAATAACTTTAGATTAAATCGACGCGAATTGTATAATTGAATTGTATAATCTGTATGATTGTATAATTTTATTTCTAAGAACTTTTCTGCTTGGACTCGCTGCACCAGGAGAATTTTACCATAGAACCATTTGGTGACAGAAGTACCTGTGATCTGCCGACATCTCCAAATTTTTGGAAGAGAAGTTGACTTCTGCAGTGAATAGAACCCAGGATCGGCGTTCCAAGATGGGAGCAACAACTCACTAAACCATTTTATCTCGAAAGGTGGGTGGTTGAATTCAATGATTGAATTCAAAATTTGATGACAAAATTTGAAGACCTTTGATGACAACGTAAATTTGGAACCTAAAAAGATTCAATTCTTTCGATTATTACGATTTCGAATTTATTCACTATTATTTTCGATCAATTTTTTAATCTTATCTCAGTTCTTCATGAATTAGTTCAAAATGCAGGCAAATATTAGGAAAACGATGAAATAAAAAAATAAGTTAGCCTAAAAAGCGGAAATCTTAATATTATGTATAATTTTTGTAGAAAGAGATTTGAAGATTCAAAAATTCAGAATTGTTGCTTTGTTGATAAAAGGACAAAGGTCTTCGAAGTCGATATTTATGCTACTTTTATTGGTGATTACGATGATGATAAGAGCGCTAGCAATTTTCTTTTGGAAATTGGGTTTATCATTTATTTATTTAAAGACCAGCGATCAGCGTATTTAGCCATGAGCTTCATTTAAAATAACATAATATGATTATTAATAATTAAAGGAAACATTGTGATAAAAGACTAATTTGATTTAATAATTGCCAAATTTTGAATATCTGATATGACAATATCAAATAATTTTTGCATATCATCCATCCATTCACGTCCGTCCATCCACACATTTATCCATCCATAGATTTATATATCCATTCACCGATCGTTTCGGGCTACAAGGTTATTTCATATATCCGACTTCAGTTTTCAAAAACTTGAATAGACTCTTTCTTAGTGTAAATATATTTTATTACTAGAAAATCAACCCCATCGGTTAAGGTAAATCGTCGTCAGAGAAAACCTCAGGATTCAACTTCTTATGACAGGTTTGTTTCTGCCAAGGTGCTGGAAATCGAACCATTTTGATGATTAAACAATGCATTTACCAATTTCTCTGCATGGTGCTAGAATGGCTTGTTTTTCAGCTTGGAGCTGAGGTGCTATGCCCAAGTTCTATGCAGGTATCCTTAAAAAATTTGCACTGGCTATACTTCTATACAAGCCAGTGCAGTGAGCACAAATAGCAATGGTGAATTTTCAGAAAAAGAAAAATTCTGAGAAAGCGAAAGAAATCACTTGCTATCACTCAAATCGATAATTTTAATAAATAATTTTTATAGTTTTGTTTTTTTGCTAAATTGCTAAATCAATTATTTAAATTTATTCCTTCTTGAAATTTCAATAAAATTTTTCCACAGGTTTCCCATAAGTAGCTGAGTGCGTCGTCGTTTTCATCTCAGAACGCCAATGTTGGAGTGGTATTTCTGCGCGAATGAACCTACACGCACCTGCATTTCTAGTGACGAACGCAAATTTAAAATAGAAAATCTTTCTTTATAAACATAAAATTATAAATCTCTTGCGAGATATCATGAAATCGCAAACGTCTCTAAACCTAATAAATCAAACATATTCCATGCACGCATGCATGCATGCAAACTCTTAGATGAAGAAAGATTGAAATAATTGGCACATCTTATTTCGCTCTTCAGAGTGGTAATAAATATGACCAAAAAATAATTGCATATATTATTCAACAAATTTTTCTAAAATTGGTTAAAATTTAGAATAAATTGAATAAGAACTAATAAAATAAATTATTATCGTCGACTTCTTCTTCGATATCCGACGAATTTCGCTAATAAATATTTTAAATAACCACAAATTTATCAAAAAATCCATTAATATTCATATTTAACGTTTAAAATTTTCAAATTTAGGTCGGGAAATTCCCTCGTTAAAACGCATATATAAAGCAGTCGGTTGTTATTAGCCTAGTTTTCATCAGACGATTAATTTATCAGTGGGTACTAAAGTGTCTCGCATAAATCCTGATTTGTCCACCACTTACAGAGACAAATTTACCATTGTATAAGAAACCGGAATGGTTAAACGAGGTGCGATTTCAATTAACAAAATTTTACTTGGTTTTGTTCATGTGGATTCTATGTGAACCAAAATCGAGTTACTTAACTTTTTCATTCGCAATATTAGCTACTGAATTTATAACAATAAATTACTCGCTTTCTATATAATTTTGCTCCAATCATGTTCTATCTTTGGACTCCTCAAACGATAATTTTTTTCTTGAATTTAATCTATTTTTTTGATTTTTTTCTTAATTTTTCCAATTTATCCTCGTCTTTGACCAAAGTAAACCTGTCATATCAAAATCCGGCTGGTTGCTAGAGACCCATCTTAAATCCCCAAGTGACTCTAAGCTTAAAGCATTTATTCTCCAACTATATCTATCTATTTTAGGAATGAAATTTAGGTAAGTGCTACTTTTCGCCATTTACTTTTAATTTTTATGTTATGCTTGTTTTTTTAAACTAAGGCGCATCTTAGATCCTGCTTGATTCTTTTTTTGATAAATAAATGAGTAATAAATAAAAATAAATAAATAAAAAAGAGAGAAAAGAACAACTGAGAATAAGATAATCCACGTGATAAACCCAAAGTTAATGATCATAATCTTTCACCATCATTATCATCATTATCACTATATATTAATTTTATAGAGAAAAATTAATTTTATACAACGCAATTTTGGATAGCATTCATTCATAATTCGCTATCATAATATACTATGTTTGCATTTCTCGTTCATTTGGAAATTTTATGTATAATTCAAATTGTGATAATGAAAAGTTTAATAAATACTAATAATAACAGATAATGGGATGGATAATAGGAAATTTTGAAATTTTCAAATTTATATAAAACTTCTTATTTTATTATTAAAAAGTATTTCTTAAATATTTCTTTTTTTTGTATTTCTTATTTTCTTATTTCTTATTTCATACATATATATGCAATAGATTAGTGAAATAGATTTTTCAGGACACATGTACTAGAACAGAGCAAATTATTATGTATATATTTAATATGGTTTAAAATAATAAAGAACGATAATTTAATAGGATACGGTGATCACACACCCTTTTTCTAAGAGTTCTCGCCATTTTGCATTTAAACTCAATTCGCTGGCACGTCGGACCGAACAAATTTTACTAGAGAGTCATTGGAGATAGAAGTAAAGGTGAGGAACCAGGATTTGTGGAAGATAGACTCACCTCTGCCAGAATTCGCCTTAATATCAACAAATGCAACAATCCAAAGCCATTCAACTCCTTAATAGAGGGTTAACTAAAGGAAAATATTAATCAAAAAAATTTATAAAATAAAGCAAAAGGAAAATAAAGGAAGAGAGGGAGAGAAAAAAATTTAAAGAAATAATGGAAAATTGGGGGAAATTGGAAAAATAATAGTTTAAAGGCGGCATAATGGAGAATTGTTGAATAGCGAGCGGGCGGATGGGAGGCAGGGAAGCATTACGGGTTTCTTCGGGTTGGTAATAAATTTTGTGCCGTTTGGATAAAATATTGGCCATTTTAGTTTGCGAGCACTAAAGGCGGAGCATCCTTCTTCCCTTCCCTTGCAGTTAACATCCATCAACTAACAACATTCTTTTATTGCTTACATATTACGGCACAGACACATACACCACACTCACCGCCATATAAATAAATATATGTGTTTGATTTGACTATTGCCGAAAGCCAACAATCAGGTCACTAACCCGCTTACTCAGTGATTTTTTAGCATTTTTTGGCCAAAAGCATATTCGTCGGCCAAAAATGTCAAAATTCTATTCATCATTAACAGTACTATTACTGTTCTTGAAAAATTCATCAAATGCGTCAATATTTCAACAGGTTTGTTGTTAAAATTTTTCTTCCATTTTTCTTCACTCGTATTTTTTATTTTTCTTTTTTTTGAATTTCGATTTAAATTTTCAGCGATTTTTTTCCTTTTATCGCATTGTCTTCTATCAGAGAACGCGAATGAATTATTTAGGTGTTCGAGCAGTTAATTCTCACCTCAAAATTCCATTCATGCATTAATATATTTACTTTTTAAAAGATTGAATGATAAGTGATAAGATTTGAATTGCATTCGTGTTATCTGCTAAATTCTTCAGTTAAAACAATATTTCTTTTCATTATTTAAGAAATACTTTTCGTTTTTTCTTTTTTTTTAATAAAGTGATGAATTGCAAGTGTATTTTTCATGCAAAATTATAGGAAATTTTTTCACTTAAAAAAAAATTCTTCTCTTTTATTCGACGAATTTCCATTGTTCATTCCAAATTCACCATTTGATTTCCAAATGGAAAATTTTCATGGTCATTTCTATTTTTTCTATTTTATTGAGATTCATTCCGAATGAAAGAAAAAAACATTGAAAAAGGGATGAATGAATAAGTGAGTGCATGAATGGATGAAATGAATGAATGAACGAATGAATGTAATTCCTCTCTCCATTTCCTTTCATGAATTAGAACTCTTTTATCAGTGAAAAAAGGCATTATTTATTTTATGGAAATTGTTGTAAACAAAAATTCCTTTTCTTATTTTCGAAAATAAATTTTGAAATCCCTTGCTTCTTATAAAAATTTCCTATTTTATTAGATAAATTTTTTGTAAAAATAGAGTGCATTTGTTGTATTTCAGTTGAATTCTAATTCAGTTAAATTTAAATAATTTTTTAAATAAATTAAAGTTGAAAAAAGTAAAATTTGAAGGCAAGTCGTAGCAGATGTGAACCAATCGAAATACCACTTTGTAAGGATATTCCTTATAAATATACATTTTTTCCGAATTCTTTACTTCAGCCTGATCAGCAAAGTGTATGTTTTAATTTTATTTATTTTTATGTTTGGTCCATTTCAATTTCAATTTTGTTTTATTTTTTCCAAAGGACATAAAATTTCTCTTTGAAAACTCGATTTCGGTTTGTCGCAGTCTTAGTCTTAGTTGCACTCTTGGCATCTCAAATCTCAAATCTCTATTTTGATCCACGATTTTCGATTTATTTATCTTTTTTTTAATGTTTATAAAAGAATATTAATTAGCTTTTTACTTCTAATGTTTCTTTTTCTTTATTCGAATTTTATAATAAAAGCTGTGAAGTTTTTCAGCTTCAAACTCAAACAGAGCATTTTAAGCCGCTTATTAAGACAAAATGTAATCCGCATATCAAATTCTTCGTATGTAGCGTATTTGCACCGATGTGTCCCGAGCATATGCCTCAAGCAGTTACAAGTTGTCGATCTGTTTGTGAAGAAGTGAACCTCTTTTCCTTTTTTCTTTATTCCAAAATTTAAATATTGTGGATTATTTACCAATAATATTTCCAATATCTTTCTTTTGTTTTCAAATTCAATTCATTATAAGTCGAATCCAGTGACCATCAGTTCTTATTTAGCAACTCTAAAATAAAAGTAAGATGCCTTTCTCATGCTCTGTGGATGGTAAAAGTCCTCGATCTCAGATTCTCTACCAGAGGCTTGCAAGAGTTCTGTGCAGTGTCTTAGCTGTTCCTAATAGTGCGCTATTCTGAACAGAGATCGGTGTTATTGCTCCTGGTACCTGTTGAAGGCACTTCTAGTTTAGAAGTCCCTAATACTCGAAGCATACATTCAAACTGATTTAGATATTCTCACATTCATCAGACTAAAATAGATTTTTGATTGTTCATAAATCTTATAAAACGGATATAAAACCAATCATTATAAAACCAAACTAAATACCGTAATTACATCGAATTATATTTATTTTTTCCCTCGATTAATTTCCTTTCTTCAAATTAATTGAGGGAATAAATAAATTATGATTATTGTAGAATAAAATATGACAAAGAATAACAAGAAGGAAGAAGAAACGGAAAAACGTTGATTATGGGTACTGCGATTTTGACAAACAATACTACCGTTTCATTTTTAGGTTGCCTTTATTGGCTACTTAGGGTGAGCAGATTCTTTTTCTAGGCTTTTCTAGGAATTTCCAGATCTCATAATAATGTCAACGAATGATAAGCCATGAAAATTGCAAAAATTTTAGTCCTTGATAATAATAATTATTGATAATGATAGAAAACTATTGTACATTGCTTTTGCGATTAATAATTTCGATAAATGCCCATTCTCAACGAGTTTTGATTTATGCATTTTTGTTGAAATTCGTAGTGTTAGTGCTGGTAGTGGCTGAACAATAACTGCTTTACGAATCAATAACATTTTATTGCTTATTTTACAATCATCGGCTCATCGAACCTATCGTTTCATAGCACCCTCTTCCCTTTTCCCTCTCCCATAATCCCCCTCATAAATATATTCCTCCGTTTTTCCCTCATCCTTTCTCAATAAATTCTCTGCATGTTTTGTAGATTTTTATATAATTCATATTACTTACATTTCTCATTATCGATTATCGCTAAAATTTTTAAAAAAAGGAAATTTTTCATTCACATAATAAAAATGAAAAAAAGGTTAATCATAAAAAAAATATAAAAAATAAAGCGTTCGCGATTACGATCGCTCCGCTGACTTATCAGATAAAGCCTACAAGGAACTCGCTTGACGATAGAAATACAGGATGGGTCGTCAGCAGCATCTCGATTTTTATGGAAAGCGGGTTCGCTAATGCCGAAAGAACTCGGATCTCGGCGCTTCGAAATGAGAGTATTAACCCGTTGAGCCATCGAATTCCTCGCATTAAAATTACTGATAATTAATTAGCTAATTAATTAAATTTAATTAATTCAAGTCTTTTTATTAACTCATCGAGTTGAAAGGTAATTTTTATTCATTACTCAGACAAATTTCTTTTTAAAAAAAAATGGAAAAAAATAATCGGAAGAATTCATTTAAATTTATTCACCAAATGGTTCGATTATTCTCAGAAAATAAAAAAGAAAGAAATTAGATAAATGAAAAACCATTCGTTAAGAAAGCATAAATGACCGTTTCCGAATTTCTATCTTTTATTGCTTAAATATCTAATTTGCATAATAATATAAAATAGCTGATTATTTTTCTTAGAATCCATTATCATTATTTATTATTATTTATTATTTCTTATCACTGATATTATTGTCACTTTTATTGTCATCCTTATCATTCATTATTGTTATTATTAATATTTATTTCTATTCAATGTTTTTTTTGTATACTTTGGTGTTAAATTAACATTTAATTCGATAACTACAAATGCAAATTAGAGATATTCATATTTCTTAAAGAATTCATTCACAAACGAAGGCATTTTTGACCTTTTCAATAAATCATTACATTGGTCGACCTTTAAAAGTTATATACCAGTTTCAAGAGAATATTAAATTTAGAAGAAATTCACGGAAATCGGTAAAGCGTTAATTTCAGGTTAAAAGGGATTGTGTATCAATATTAGAAGAATTCGGAATTGAATGGCCAGAGCTGCTAAATTGTAGCCGTTTTCCAGAAGCACCGCATCTTTGTATGAAACCAACTAACGATCATAATAATTATTTGGGAGCAACTGAGTATGCGATATTTATATTGAATTATTTTGTAATATATTTTTCATTACATTTTTCTTCTTAAAGAAAAAGAAATAAAACAAATTATACAAGAATTAGATCGTACACTTCTAAAAAGCGAAATCCAATCAACTATTTGAATTCTTCAGAGTTCAATTTTTGAAAAATTTTCATTGAATTACCTTAAATTTTAAAAAAATTTCTTTTCTTTTTGTTACATTTTATTTTATTTTTATTCAAATAAATAAAAAATCCTATAATTATTGTTAAATTTAAAATTAATAAATAATACAGACATTCCTCATTCCTCTCAATCTTCCTCCATTTCCTTCTTGCTTGTCCTTTCATTCTTCCATGTTCCACCATTAATTATCTTAATGAGAATGAATGAATTGTATCAAAATTTCGGCCTTTTTTAATGTTTTTAGAAGTTTATGGTGCGAATAATTTTTATTTCTCTCTTCAAAACTATTTATTGCATTCATTTTATTATTCAGTGACCGCCTGAAATTTAAGCAATAATCAAATTAAATAAATATATTTTTTAGTTTTATAATTTTGAAAAATCGTCAATTTTCACTGATTTTTACAACTAATAATTTTTTCACTTTTTTCCGCCCAATTTTTCTGTTATTCCTACTTAAATTTCAATTTGCAGGCAAATTGATGATCGACAAGAACCAATAAAAAATATTGAGAGTCGAATATATTTAAAAGCAGTACCAACGTGTCCATCGGATATGATCAATTTAGACCCGACAGACCGTAGCGCCCATTGTGCTTTTCAGTGTAATCGTGATGGGATGTTCGAACGAAATCGCAGAGAATTCACCAAATTCTGGATGCTTTTATGGGCTTCAGTAAATCTTGGAGTTACGGCATTCACGGTTCTTACATTTCTCATCGATCGGCAACGGTTTCGATTTCCCGAAAGGTTGGACCATTATTTTTTTTAGTCGGACCCTGTTTTGATTATTTTAAGCCTTGTGCTTTCAGCCATTTTTTTTATCTGATTAAGGCTTGAGCTTATCTAGTTTTTCTAGTTTTCCGCGATTTTTTTTCGTTAATTAATTATTAATTAAATATAATTTTAGAACTTTTATTTCTCTCTTAAAATAATGATCGTTCCGAATCGATAACTCCTTTTAGTATCCATGAATTTGTGCAGAAATTTCGAGTTTGTAAACCACAAGGGGATTATTGCAAGCAGATCTATCATCTAATGCTATTAGCTTAGGATAATTTCACGAAAAAAGCCAAAAAAATTTTATGCTTATCGATTATTGCAGAAGGGCCGAAGCACAGGCAACCTAACTGCTATAGGCGAAGAATCCAAGTTTTATCCTTTACTATTTGCTAAAGAGCGATCGAGAACTTTAAATTAATACTGGTAAAGCGGACATGTCGGTGGCTTTGATCGGATTTGTCCCGATTTCATATCTCTAACAAAACTTCCAGTACTTTCCTATCTTCTCGACATAGAATTTTTTAGGAGAGGCGAGCGAGTATTGTGGCTTCGCAGTTTTTTTCTCTTCTCTTTCTATAGTTAATGTTTCAGGTCAATTTTCTATTTATCTGCATGCTATATGCTTTACTCGTTGCCTACACTAAGTCGGGGCTTTTTCACCTATGAGAGAATTGCTTGCGATCGTATCCCTACAGGTCAATTATTTCTGATCGTTGGAACGTTGGATAATACACGCTGTGTTATATCTTCCATATTGACGTATTACTTTTCGATGGCATGCAGTCTTTGGTGGCTTATGCTTACCTTTACTTGGTAAATTATTTTTTCAATTAATTTTCTACTTCGATCAAGTTTTTTTTCCTTTTTGACTAGAAATTTAGGAAGAGTTTATTGTATGAAATCTTTACAATGCGTTATTCTTCCGAACGGTAATTAAATTTTGCCCGAGAATCACTTGACTGATGATAAAAATACTGGTGGGTCATCAAGATTGTCCGGATTTTTGAAAAAAGCCTTATTCTTGCCGGATTAGAATTTCAGCATTAATGTCTTGAAGTGAAAGCAGCAAATCAAGAGTTCAGTGAGTCCTTCCAACCACTAATGAAAAGTCTCTAAATTTGATAATATTATCATAATATTTCAATTATTCCTCTATTTTTTCAGTATTTTTTCTCCACAATTTTATCAATATTCCTACTGATTAATACCAATTTTTATTTTGCTTCATTTAATTTCTTATGTAATCTTTTTATAATAGAAATATGCAAAAATACAAAAGTTTAAATCGATTGCCAAACATTTTCAATTGTTTTTATTGCCACTAATTTTTTTTGAAAGTTCTACTTGCGTTTTTTTTGCTTCACTATAACTTGCCACGGGCCACAGGCAACATTCAATGATTCAATCCACCCTTTGGCATTTTCTCATTAAAAGTCAAATGCTGTAGATCCACTTGATTTCTTCTTTTTTAGGTGTTAGTAAAAAATAATGATATGAGTTTAATTAAACCATCGCCAATCACAAATATGCTTTGCTTTCCTATTTTCGCATTTCTTTTGTTGATATTTGTTCATTAGGATTAAATAAAAGAATAGATTGGGGAAACGAGGAATAAATAATTGATAAAATTTGAATGTAATTTAAACTGGATTATTCCTCGAAAATGGCCGATCGAGCTAATTAAATTTGTATATTTCAAGGAATTTTTATTTTCAAATCTAATTGTTGTTTGTATTAAAAATATTCTCCTTTATTTTCCGATACATTTTTTGGCTTTTTGACAAAAATTTGATGTTAAAAAGAATATTTTTTGTTATTATTGTAAAGTAAATAGACTTATTATTTTAATATCCAAAAATTCTGCATAATTCAAAGTTAAAGGTACCTGTCGGCTGCAAGAAAATGGGTGCCTGAAGGTATTGAAGCTTGGAGCAGCTATTTGCATTTGGTTGCGTGGGCATTACCTGCATTACTTACTATTGCTGTATTAACTGCCCATAAAGTTTGTTTTTCATGCAGATATTTAGAAATTTTACTGATTTTCTTAAGATTTTGCAAGATCAAAACGGAAATTTTTTAGTTATTTCAGCGATGGGATTAATTTCAGGTTGATGCATCAGAATTAACAGGAATTTGTTCGGTAGGCAATGCTGATCCATGGGCTTTACTTGGTTTCGTTATTGTACCAAAGTTTATTTTTGTAGTTGTTGGTAGTTGCTTAATTATTGCTGGCTTCTCGAGTATGTGTCGGGAAAGGGATTCTTTTAGAAGACGAGTATAATTTCAATCATATCACTAATTTTAATTTATTTAAAAAAAGCTATGATGACAAAACACCTTAATCTACCATTATATATCACTCTACTTTATCACTAACAAAAATTAATTTTTATTAATTTTTATTGATTGTTTTTCATAATTGTTAGTTGTCTATTTATTATTTTGCTATTTTTCCTCTTCTGCCCCTATGGTAACATTTTTAATTCGCCTTATATGTGCTAATGTTTCGCTGGAACAAACGCTATATTCAATTTAATTCAATTTAAAATGCTTCCTTTTCGGTTTTTCTATATTACGCTTCAATATTGGCATTAATTTTATTTTTCAGGGGACCGACACATCCAAATTAGAGAAACTTATGGTTAAAATGGGCATATTTAGTGCGCTTTATATAATTCCAGCAATAACGATGATAATTTGCGACAGTTATCATATGTTTGTTCTTCTTAAGTGGCATCCTAATACAATTGCTTGCAAGCAATTCGGCGGTGCCGAAAGAGGATTTTGTAATAGGCCTGAACCACCTCAGGTGACTTGGTTTTCTTTAGTATTCAGATCCAAATCTTATATTTAACATTCATTTGTTGCACAATGCACCTAATTTGTTCTAAATATGTGCAAATTTTAAAAAATAAGATCGAAATTCGGATTATCTATTTCATTCATTCTTTTTTTCCATTAGATTTCGATTTCAGATAGAACTATATATTATAAATATCTTTATGTCACTGGCTGTGGGTATCGCGACGGGGATGTGGATTATTTCTCCAAAGACATTTTATACATGGCAACGTGTTTTATGCTGTGGTTTATGTTCGACTGCTCCAGCAAAACAGAGCGCTGTTGGCTGTGAATCTGTTGCTGGTTCATCTGGGCCTTTCTCTTTGAATCGACCTTTAATACCGTCAGCCAATCCTCCACCCCCACCTCACCAATACATGCCTATGACTATTTCAACAGCTCGATCAAATCATGTTGCAAGTTCTCAATTAGCTTGGAAACAATCTAAGATTGTTTAGTTAATTTCTAACATTGAAAGGTCCGTTAACGCGAGAATTTCACAGTGAAATTTCCATGATCACATTTTTTTCAATTGTATCTGAATCCGATTTTTCTTGTCCCTTGACAGGAGATTTCTGATGCTTTGGATCTGCCTTTATGTCTACCTCATTCTCATAGAAAATGGTCGCACAGATCCAAAACTTCTTAAGTCATTTACTTTGATATCTTTAACATCAAACTGAATTGCACTTTTTCTAAATTTGACAATATTCGTTTTGTAAATATAAAGTTAAAATGTATATATGAAATAATACTTTTCGAATTAAAAGTTTGTTTAAAGCTGAACTGTTCATGAATTATTTATTATTACTTCCCTTCACTTTATTGAGCGGTACTCCTTTTCAATTTTCAATTTTGCCGAGGAATCACTTGGTGAGAGGACTACAAATTTGAGCATTACCCAGTTTCTTTGCAAGAGCGGGTTTCTTCTGCAGAAATAAACTCCCAGCGTCACCGCACGAAATGGGAGTGGAACAACAACACAGCGAGCCATTCCATTCCAGCATTTATATTGCTTTATAAGATAGCAATAAAAGATTGTTATTGAATTTGAATTTTTATTATTAATTTTTATTATTTGAATTTGAATTTTTGAATTTATATATGGAATAATGGCCAACTTTTTTTAAATTTATCACCTATCATTTTGTCGATTTTCCATTTATTTTTATTCCGTTTAGAAAGGTTTTTCACTTTATTTGCAGTAAATATCGTTGAAATGTCACAGCGTGCATGCATGACTGCCAAATATGGCAAATTTTCATTCACGGGTTCTGTATTATTACAATTTTAGTTGTATTAAAATTAATTAATCTGGTTGAATAATTATCGGCCCATCGTCAAGTTATTTATTTATTAGCTACACATTTTTTTGGTTTTTGCTCCTACACTTCGTTTCTCATCCATTTATTCTACCAGTTCATTGATATTGTAATCGTTTTATCAATAAAGATTTTCCTAAAGATATGTATTTTATCAATCATCGTTTTAAATCATCGTTTTATTGTAAATCTTTAAAGCTCCAAATTCATGATAAGAATGAAAATTAATGAAAGAATTTTCAGTACTATTTCTGAGTGAAATGTTTTTACCACGTTGCCACTTGGGAATAGAAATTTATGTATTCCATTACCACCCGGACTTTACTTCTATTGAAGGTTTATTTTGGTTAAAAGAGTGAAGACTGAACGAGATATTTATAAAAATCTACGAATTGCATCACTTGGCCACATTTAACCACTAAGTATTTTTGTTTTGCTTTGTAGCTGCCATCAGAAGTACTGAAAAAATCATTAACAATTGGTCAGTAACATTTATCAAGGTGATTAATGATGACTTATTAATGATAACTTTGTCGCAATATAAAATCTTAGAATCGCATCATCCTTGTACTCAGCAAAGAGTTAGCTGGTTCGGGCTTTTCGAGCTAGAAAAATCACATAATTTTTGCGTACAAATTGAGGATATGTGAAGTCCAATAAATTGCGAACTTCGAATATTATAAAAACGTTATGGATGCTAATTTATTGCTCATCCCATATGCCTACTATCTATATATATCTTATAAATCTTTACCAACTGTCTTCTTTTGAGTTAGTTTCCCTTTAGGCTATTTGAAATTCCCACAAATCCTTTTTATTTGATTTTACAATTTGATATATTGCCTACATTAAACGTGGCTTTGTCCGTTTTCTGTTCGCAAAAACTCTTCTTTTGTAGTTTATGGAGTAATAAATAAGTAAAGTTAAGTGCTTAGTTGACTTTTAATGTTATTTTCGTCTAAAGAATTCCGTAAATCACTTTTAAATCACTTTTTATTTGAGTTTAACTTTTCTTTTTCATCTTTATTGATTGTCACCATAGATAAGTTAAATCTGTATAAATCCCCTCATTAGCACAACATGAGTCTTCCTTAATCTCGGTTCCTTTCCAGAAATCTAGAAGAATGAGAATGCACTGAGCGGTTTTCAAGGATCTCTTCTGGAAAAGTGGTATTGGCGGAGAAAAGGAGTATATATTTTATACATTTTAAATTTGAATAGAGAACTTTACAGTGGAATATGGTACCTATAACTGAAAAATTGTCTTTTCAGGTCTAATTTTATAATTTTTGGCAAGGAAAGCATTAATACCAAATATTATAGAGAATAGTCCATCGTGTTGCTATTTAATTTCTGGATTAGTGATAAAATTTCTTCCATTGGCTTTCGATCTTCGTAAACTTTTGAGAAATGCGTTTCGTTTTGGACCTTTTTTTAAAATTTTAATTTTCTTTTAGCCTTTGGACAAATTCTTGTACTTAATTAAATAAACAAAGCGATGGTAATGCTGCTGATGCGGCAACTGATATATTGCTACCGTTAGTGGTGCTGATAGTGATGGTGATAAACGTTGTGTGTTTCGTCCGACAGTGTCGATATTTCAAAAATTTTTGTTTTTCATTTCAAAATTAATTTTCATCTTCAATAAAATTCCACTTCAAAGTGCTTGGGAATAGAAAATTTTTAATTTTTCAATAAATAATTCATAAGATGAAATGATGCCGCCTTTCTTGTTATCTATATCTCATTCATATCACTAGTTTTATCTCAAAAACTAATCCATCTCTTTATATCAAATAGTATTTTGAATTTTGCAATATTGAATAGTAATTTCTTGTTGTTCTAATTCTAAATAGTTTTAATTTTGCGCACAAAATCATAAATTAACGCCTTTTTGTCGAGTGAAATTTACCGAAAATCTTAAAAAGTGAGAAAAGAGAATTTCAAATTCTTTTGGAGAAAAAAAAGATTTATTGCTTAAACTATTAACTGACTTGCGTATTGTGAATCGACATTGAATCGACAACAGAAAATAAAAATTATGTAAAATAAAGGGGAATCATAAACGATGAAAGAGGAAAGGGGAAATTGGTGAAAGAAGAAATAAAGCTTTCATCCTTCTGCTGAATATTATATTTTATGGTTTTCACCGCATTTTCATCACTGATGTTTGAAGGCAATTTACAGCACAAACATTATGTTGGCAATGATTTTCTCCTAAAAGATTTTCTAAAAATATTTCAAATTCACAAGAATAATGAGCCAAGCGCTCAATCGGCTTTATTCATTTTTAATGGTAGATTACCCATTTACTCTCGCCAAGTGGCAAGAATTTATAACATTTGAAATTGGTCGAAATATTGGCTTTGTTGAGAAAACAAAGCCTTATGCCTTTTTTCTAATATTCAAGTTTTTCGATAAAAGCTTATAATATTTAAGTAAATGGTTGAAAGGTTTGCAATATGGATGATATGAAAAAAGATCATAATACCACGCGGATTTTCTTTCCCTTAGAGCATTTACCATTTTTGGTTTAACTCGCACCGCTGGTAAAAATTTGTTGGATCAAAAAATTTTGCCAGCGAATCTCTTCACAACTGAAATAGTACATGAAATACTAATTGAAATCATTGGTTCTCGATTATTAACATAGGAAATAGTTTCGTAAAATAACTAATAAAGATGGTTTGCAGCAATATAATTTCTTGGCTAACACGGAAGACGAGATAGCCGAGTGGTTCCGATTGCCGCGCCAAGTTAGAAAATTTGCCTCCAACACGAGTAAATCAGTCTTTAAGAAATCCGGCTGCTATAGCCCACTTGTACTTTCGCCAAATGAAAAATTCCTTGTCAAAAGTATTAGCAGGCCAACTAGAAATGGTCCAACAAGAAATGAACGCTATTCATTTATTTTAATTTTTCCCGTGAATAACTATTTGGCTGAAATTTTTTCACCAACCAATGGAAAATTTTGCTTTCTCAATGCATGATTAATAGAAATCTGTTGTTCATTATAAATGAATAAGAAAAACATTTTGGAAAAAGTTTAGCTGAATATTTATTAGAAAATTATTCATTTCCCACGATAAAAAACGGAAAAAAAATCGAATAGCTTTAAGATAAATTATTTATTTAAATATGCATAATATAGCAACTGGGATAGAATGGATTACTGGATGTTGTTTTCATTTCATAACGTTGAAGCTGGGACGCTCCAATTCCGCTAGGAATTAACCTGCCCTTCAAAAATTGCAGTGCTAATGAATCACCTGCATTTCTCTCGCAAGATGACTCTTCGACAAAATTTGTCTGGCACGATAGCTCAACGAGGCAAGCCTAAACTGAAATGTAGAAAAAATATTTACAATCAATCATTTCCAAAAGATCCTTTTTGAGGCCAAAAACCGAGTAAAACATAAAGTTTGTGAAACATAAAGTAAATACTTTTTACAGATAAAGCACACTGAAGACTCGACAATATTCCATGTGTCGCAACGATTTGCTCATTAGGGAACTATAAAATGCATTTCAAAAGTGTTTTTATTTTTAATTTATAAATTTAAAAAGCTTTAAAGAACTAAATCAAAAACATTCGCTATACAAAAATTCAAAAAGTTGCATGCATTCATGCGAAAGTCGATAGCTAATAATAAAAATAATATTTAATTTTGCAAGTAAATGCATATAAGACAAGCACTTTGCGAAAAAGTTTGAAAGTATTTTGTTCAATGAGGATTTATAGGAGGATTTAAAAACCTCAGCAATTTGCCGCTCTTATTTCGTATATGGTAGGCTTCTACAACACCCGATAGGAGTAAATTTCGAGAAATCTTTCGAGAAATCCAGGTGGTGCTGGTGACTATCCAGTTGCCATCAAGTTTACTCAAGTATACTCAAATATTTACTTCTATTACTTCTATTAATTTCTATAATTGATTCCCTGGTGAAATTCATTTAATACGAGTCAAAAAGTTTAGCCAAAGCTAATAAACACTCTTCAAAAAAAATGAAGATTTTCAAAATTTAGAAAATAAAATTCAAAAAAATAGGATCCCCAATTTCCAATTATTTTTGCATTGCTAAATAAATATAAAAGAAATAAATATAATAAAATATAAATACAAAAGAAAACGGGTAAAAAAAGAAATAAAATAAAGAATATTAAAGCATTTTTTTGTCTGTAAAGGTAAAATTAGAAAGCAAATTTAACAAATTTTTTTGGTAAAATAAATGTATTTCAAATTTCTATTTAAAACTTATATGATTTATTAGCTGAGTTTATCAATCGCAGAATTGATAAATTGCAAGATATTTCTTTTTTTTTCCTTAGGAATTATCAAAAAAATAATTATCATTGGCGATTAATATTCGACGAATTTTCGAAAGAAATTCAGAAATCAATTATGAACAATTTAATAAAATAATAACTTGCAATCAATTATGAACAATTTAATAAAATTTGTCGAAGAATTTGACAAAAAATAATCAGAAAAATATGATAATTATAATATAAAAGATAATGTTTTGCACTATTATACTGAGGCAATAAGCATTCTTTATCGAAATTGAATGGAACACATTTTGATAAGTGATAATTATCTCGATTAACCTGAATTCATAATAAATAGAATTTTTCGAGCCATTATTATAAAATCTAACATTCTTACTAAATAATTCTTTGATAGTAATTCTAAGCTTTTTAAGCTCTTTTTTAACGAGTCAAATAAATTAAATAAATAATGAAAAGTTTTAAAATGATCAAAATTTCTTTATCATTTCATTTTATTATTTTAATCATCGATTTAATTTTTTACAAAGGCTGTGATACTGTAGTAAATATATTGTTTTTTCAATGAAATAGTAAATTTTTTCGACAATTCAAAGTGCTATCAAAGTGAGGAGAACCAATCAAGACCTGGACTGATACAATCAAGAAAGATTCAGAAAACGTTGATGGACCAGCAATATATGGACTTAGACGATGGAAAGAGGAATGGCTTCTATTACTGCCAGAGATCGATCGAGCAGCTTGGAAACGCCTTACCCTTGTAGCCAGTGGTACCAGCCTAACCAGGAATGGTGAGAGCTATTAGAAGAAAAAGAAAATTCTTTTTCTGTGAGAAGGCTTAAATGATGGCTTAGTTTCAAGCTATTGAAAGCTATTGTTAAAATTCGATTGAAAATTTGAAAAAATATTATTCGGCGAAAAAAAACCAATTTTAGATCGAAAGTTCAAAGTGCGAAATACTAATACTAATTCTCACAGGAAAAAAAGTAATTTTATTAATTCTTGCAATTAAGAAAATGGTTATAAATCACTTAGAATTAACCAAAAAAATTTCATTTTTAATTTTTCCAAATAATAAAATAATTTAAATTTCTCGTCGCTTACGTATACGCTAATAATTAGATTGCAATTGAAAGGAATTTTTCACTTTTTTCACAAGAATGCAACCATCTAACAGATGTGCTAAATCTGGCAAATTTGATAAATATCGAGAAAAGATTTGTTTCGCATTATTTTATATTTAAGCTTGCTTCGACTAGAATTTCTGCCAATTTATTTCAATGAAAATATTTTCCGAAAAATTTAAATCGAAATTAAAAATTTACATATTCGAGTTTATTTTAAAAATTTTAAAAATTTATTGTTCGAATTGTTTAAAATTATTATAGCTTATTTCTATTAAAAAATTGTATATTTTCGGTTAATCATTTCTAATTAATTTAATTAAAAGCAAATTAAAAATGATTAAAAGGTACAAACTTGAATACAAAGTTCATGAAGAAATGTCGATGATATTATAGGGAAAATTGATGATTTCCATCGATTTATAGTAGAATTGAATAAGATAGAAACATAATGAACATGAACTGTTGTCCTTATACGATAACGCAATGTAACTGATAATGGTACTGGCCAAAATGGATCGATGCTAATTAAATATTCCGCATAGTTGCAATCCTTTAACCTGAAATTAAGAATGATTCAACGAATTAAACTTATATGACGACCTTTATCGAAATATTTATTTATTTGAAATGTTCAATTGAGCCATGCACCAAAATTAATCGCTATAGAACCACAAACCATGAGGCGATTGCAATAAATCATCAAATATCATTTTTCATCGTCTAGCACGCTCTTTGGTTTGGTTGATTCCGTTGAATGCTAGCATAAAACATCTGCCAGATAGATAGGAATGGAGACAAAGGTGCTATCATAATTCTACCTTTGGTTAACGGGTCAATAAAGAATCGAAGGGAGATGAACAGAACTTATGGCATTTGCTATTCCCTTTACTGAATGATCTAGTCACTATGATTCTCAACGCGAATTCCATATAGTTTTAAGCATTCAGTTCGCTAAAATTTTCAAGAAAAATTCCTTTTCTGAAAATAAACATCGAATAACCTTATTTGCAATGATATTAAGTCTGAGAGCCAATCAGTTTCAGTGCCATTTTTGCGAACCACATAAGTTGGTTTAATAAGGAAGGTACTTGTGTAATTTGCCCAAAATTTCCGGTAAATTTTTTTGTAATATAATTCATATTGTATAGCACTTGAAAAGAACAACTCATACCAACGATTTCGAACGAAATCGCAAGCCAAATAACTCTATAATCAGAATATTCAGAAGAAGATCAAAAAATTCATTAGCAGTACTGGCAAATAATTAGCTGATATTTGTTCACGATGTGCTAATATAATAGGCCAATGGCTAATGGCTAATAAAGCAAGAAACCTTTTTTTCATAAAATTTTATCGCCTAAAATGCAACATTCATAATTTTTTTGTACTAAAATTGGAATATCATGAGTTTCGTAAATATAAACTTAAGTGTTTCGCCACCAAATTTCTTTTAACGTATTTCAGATTCAACAATAATATTCCAATTTTGCTGCAGAATATTCTTGACCAACCTCGTAATTATTGGGCAAGCGATACAATGGACAATTTTCGTTGGACGAGTCCCAAGTGAGAGTTTCCTGAGCAACTAACTGTGAAAGATATAATGATATGGATTTTTGGCAAGCTGTGTAGTAACCAAAATCTGGTGATATTCTGTACGGATTATTGTAGCCCTGAAAGGGAATAAATGAAAAATAAAATTATTATTGAGACCATCGTCTCACTTTGATGACAAAAAAGTAGAAATTATAGAGGTACGGAACCCAATATTCGAATAGATCCGTTCAAGGACTACACAAATATATCTTCCAAATCTTAGTAGTATCATTAATTATAAGGAAGAATAAAACTACATTGGCCTTGACTCTTTGAGAAGAATTAAACAGGATTTGATATCAGCAAGTGACACAGTTACACAGTTAAAAAATAAACTGTATTAAGTGTCATAAGCTCAGCCTAAGCTCAAGCGAAAGTGATCCAATGACTCGAATTTGCTAGAATCTATTTGTGGAATGATTTTTCAAATATTTTCATTCGCATTATCAACTACTGGAATAAGTTATAAGAATAAGATAAGGCGTCTGTGCTATCGTTATATAGTTTTGAAAGATAATAAAACTTGTTATCGGCAGCGTTAAATTAAATTTATAACTGCTGAAGGATAAGGGCTAAATGGTAAGTCGAAATAAAGGTTTTGGCTGGCATAGAATAATTTGATAATTCGATACTTTTCTTAATATTTCTGTTTGACCCAACCGGTGTCTAGCAATACCTATTCTCATATTGTTCTGTTATGCTTGGTCCTTATTAAAATAAATATTGATGTTCTAGGCCTTTCTTTTATTCTATAACATATGTCAACTGTAGGAAAAAATTCTAGTGAAGCTGAGTGAAATAGTCAAACGACGACTTTTTTCTAATGTTTGGCTTTTTTGGATAGGTCCCGTAATTAGCCTTTTTCTCGGTATAATTTCCAGCAAAATAATTCCGAAAATTGGAAAAAAAATTTAGTAAAGAATAGATTGCGCCATGTGCGCTGAAACCTCATTATCAATAAACTGGTATTTATGGTGGATTTATTTCCACTGTGAAAGGAAAATCAGCAATATAAAAATTAAAAAAAATGAAAAATAATAAAGAATGGGTATGAAATTAAATGGCAAAAGTAGCCCAGTGCAGTCGATAATATTTTAAGAGGGAATCAAAGCAGTTTACCAGTGTATCTTAGCGAAAGCCTGTGTATAGACTAGCTACTGGAAACTAGTGCTTTCTTTCGAGACAGAAACTAGCATAAGCCAAGGATGTATTTTTTTGCCTAAAATACCATTAGATTGGGCATCGCTTGTTGATATTCAGGTGATGTGTAAAGATCTTAAATATAACGTAGTCCTGACCGTCACGAAGAGCTGCGACATGCCAGTTTATCAGTAATGGCAATGGAAATCCGATCCCGAGCAATGTAAATGAGACGAGAGCTCCCCTCTCCTCTCTTCTCCCTCCCGATTTACACATCTAATTCTAATTTGTTAAATTTTGAAGAAGCAGGAGACTTCAAAAATCTTCAATCCATTTTGATACCAAATGACCAAGCGAAATTGCAGCCAGACAGTCACATTAAGAACTATCAAATACCCTTTATAATCTTAAATCTTATCTCAATCTTAAATTCTAAGCATAAAATATTTGTTGATTAAGAAAGAAGAAAATTCATCGCAATATGTTCAGTTCAACGACTCGAAATGACTTTGTCAATGGAATTTTCCAAAAACCTTCAGGCGTCAAATAGACTTTTTCAAAAACCATTGGGTGGCTTTATAGAAACATAAACCAGTATTCAATCAAATGAAGATTTTAAAATGAATATACGAATGAAAATGAGAGGTATGAAAAACATTTAAAAATACAAATAATACTAATAATAATACTATATATATATATAGTATTATTATTATATTATATTATATATATATATATAGGTCTAGAAAAGAAAAAATTTAGGCGTTTTTCCTTGGACACCGAGTTTCAGTTTTCCATCTTACTGGAAAAGCACACATAATCTAACTAGAAAACTCGATCAGAATGGATTTCTTTTTTCATTTCTAGTCTTAGCCAAGTCTGCTGAGCCTAAGTCCATTAGAATCCATTAGGGTCCTTGCACAAGAACATCACTTTCTAGCTTTGCCAACTCGACTCGACTATCATCTCTCTCTTATTCAACGCTTAAAATTAGAAACTAATAAATCCACTTTTAAATCAAATTTCGCTTTATATCTTCGTTTAGATCGGAGTATTTAAATCAACATTTTCTAGCGTTTTCCGGTATCTATTTTTATTCAATTAGTTGTTCCAATTCTAATTTTTCTAAAATTGAATTTTGATCGATTTTTTGGGAATGGTCCCACCACCATATTTCTTTTTCTAAGAATGCTAAGTATTTCTGGTTAGACTCGTAATGCTCCCTTGTTGGATCAAACAAATTTTGCTAGGTACTCACATGGCGATAGAATTACAGGTGAGTCGCTAGCATAACCTGACTTTTTAAGAAATTTTTGAGAAAATAGATTTGTAGAAAATAAAATGCCAGAATTTGCATCGTCCTGAAATGAGAGCACCCTCTGCGCCATTCCAGCTGTTTTTACTCATCCTATCTTGCTTAATATCTACAACTGATATCTTCAAGGAATTCTTTGATGGATATTTTATTTTATCTTTTGAATTATTATAGTAAAAATATGTGACCATCAAGCTGTTGGTTAGTTAGTTATTAAAGCTAGTCATTTCGCATAAACACGAATTGTCAATCATTGTCGATGCAGTAAATGCCGTGACAAGAAATTGAGAAAAGTTGAATTAATAAATAATACGAGCAAATAGATGAAAAAAAACTTTAAACTGCAATTTGCACGAGCGATTTGTCTGGCCAACTTCATTCCACGATATGCTTATTACAGATTTCAAATTCGCTGTTCGTTTCGAATCTCTCACATAATTATTTTCATTCTTTGTCGTAAAAAATGTCCCGCAGAATTTAACTTTTTCGGGAAATACCTGGAAATTGCATTTAAATTTTACTTTCCCTAAGGATATCTCTGAATTACTGAAATCCAGCGTAAATTTTCAGAAGCCTCGCGAAATTGAGCAAATTGAAATTGAATTGTATGCTAAAAGTAAATCCAACTTTTTTTAAAAATGATTAGAGAAAAATTTTGGTGCAAATATTTTGTTGATTTCTATTCATAATAAAATCCATATTAAATCTCCAAATTAATCATGAAGATTAATAAAAGAGAAAAAAGAAAGAAATTTGTGGATATTTAAAGGATATCTAAGCATTAATAGAAAACCAAACAATATACAATGTACAGATTCAATTCAGCAGCTTCAGAATATTATCACAGCTTTCTTAAAATAAAGCAGTTATCTTGGGGGCCGATGTTAACAAAAAACTGTAGTAAAACCACCGATTTTGACGAAAATTCCAAATTTTGCTCGTCTTTCGCCGACAGATGTTAATCCAAATAGTGGTCGAAGTTAAAACCTTCTCCCCAGAAATTGGCTAAATTCATCGTAGAAATATATACCAGTTGGAAAGAAAAAAATTTTGCCTTTCTCGTGTTCCCGTGTAAATATAAATATTTATTATTTTACAAAAAATTAATCAAATTAATCTATTTATCATCTTTTCTGCTAATCTTTTATCAAAATCAAATTAAATTAAACAAAATGCAGTTATATAATAATAAAACTTACAAATAATACATTGTCAGTGAGCGATTTTCGTTCAAGTGAGCAAGTTTCAATAAGAAAACTTTCTGGTTTTTCTGGTAAAATACTGTATGATGCACAAATTCTCCGTAAGACATTCAGCGATAGTATCAAAACGTATATTGACATATCTGCATCTAAACAATTTCTTTAGTTCTTTGAGAAGCAAGTTTCATGGAAATCGAAGGCATCGAAGCAATGAAGCATTTTTTCTCTTAAAAAATTCAGCTATAAAGAGTGAAAAAGGAGAAAAGAAAGCAAATTTGTTCAAATCAATTGTAAAGATAGGTGCAAAAGAAAAAATTCGAAATAAAAATCCGAATTTAATAAATAAGAAGCAGAATGGACTTAAGGAGTAGGATTGCAGTAAAAGTTTTGGAACTGCATCCACGGCAGGAGTAAATCTTCAATAAACCGCGCCAGCTCCTGGCAAGCCAGCTGAGTTAACTTATTGTTAACGATCAGCGCAAAAAGAAAAGCAAAAGCAAAAACCTAAATTTAGGCCAGACAGAGATGTTAATTGGTTACCTGAAATTATTAAATTGTGTTATTTTCTTGTTACATTTAAATCTACATCCAGGCCTTTATCTAATAATAGTGGTTAACAGCCGATAATTTCCAGTAAAAAACATTTCGGAAACGTATTGATCTAATAGTGAATTAGTTAGAACCAGTTGAACCAGAAATTCTTAACGTTCTTCGATGAAAAGAAATGCTGGCCATTAAAATGATTATGTGGATTATAATGTCTATAAGAAGATTGCTGTCCAGAGTCTCCACCTTCCCACATCTCACTTTTCTTTCCAGCCAAGCCCCAGTCGTGAATTTCAAGTTTCTTGCTAAATCCGTTTGCTAGAATTATAACCAATTTCCTTCGAGTTGCGTCCAAACGTAGATGTTTTTTAATTTTTTCAATGCTCAAAACGTAGTTGATAAATCTTAAAAGAAGAGAAAAATTAGCCTTATGGTCTGAAAGATGCTCAAATTGATTTTTTTTCTAACAACCTCACCATTGTTGGTTAGGTTCGCTGGCTTGTCGGACCAGACAAATTTTGCCAGGAAATCATTTGGCAATAGAAATATAGGTGAGCCACTGATATCATTCGTACTCTTAAAGGATAGGTTTACTGTTATTGGGCCTAAAAGTCAAGGCTCTGAACTGAGTCATTCTACCTGTTTTCATTGTCCGGTGATAGTCCCACTGTCATAGTCCCACCTGGCGATACATGATACGTCAATGTCATCGACGCAGCTCAAATTAGTTCCACGAATATCTGAGAAATTCTTCTATACCAATTATCATTCCTCAACTGGCTATGAGGATGGAATTCTTTCATGAGAGATTTTCTTATACGTACAAATGAGTCCCCAGCGTCCATCCAGATTTCTTTCTTAATGACAAGTAGACTGAGGCCAAGTCTATTCTTGAATTCAATCAACTGCAGGCATTTTCTCCAAAAATCGGAGAAGTAAGAATAATGAAATAAACTAAATTTCTTTCAAGAAAGAACATCGTCATCGTCATCATAAAGTTTGGTTCAAATTTTTGTAAAAGTGCCGATATTTTTCATTAACTTCTGATTCAACCGGAAATTTACCGGAAATTTGATTACAAAAAGGTTGATTAATTTAATTAGTTTTATTTTTCTCTCAATTTAATTAGTGTTTAATAAATAATTATATAAATGTATGATTCTAAATAATTAGAAAGCAGTAAAAGCAGTATTTTTTTGAACCAATTTTTTCATTAAATTTCACCTTAGGCATTAGGCATTTCACCAGAGAACCACTTGACTAAAGAAGTATATTTGAGTTTTCATTATCAACGGGATTTTCGGGATTTCCGACAGATTTTCGAACACGTGCAGCAAGTAGAAGTTCCATCATCTGCATTTAATAATGCAACAGTCTACCGAATCCACCGAAGCCATTTTGCCCCAGAAGCCTTTCTCAATATTAAAAGTCATTTATCGTTATTTCAACCCTTTAACCCTTCGGTCAAACTAGTTTCACTTCCGCTATTTGCCATACACTCAAATTTTTGCTATAATTATTAAATAATTCGAACTGGTCGAAAATTTTTCTCCATATTTTCAAAAGTTTCTACCGCACAAAAATTTTGGCGACTTTATTTCATTAACGATTGCATCAATATGGAAATTAATCCAAAAAAACCCTTAACTGATTGGTCTTATTTATCGCAAAATTCACCTTGTCTGATTAATCTAATTTATCAGAATATTTGCTTTATCACAGCATTTGTTTTGGCTGATTGATTTGTATTACTTGTCATATATTTTAAATAAAAGAAAATTTATAGATTTAGAAGATAAAATGGCAATTGTTATGCTTAATTTGTTCGTTGATAACAAACTTGTTTCATTTTTCTTTTTCTAATGAAATTATTAAATAAAAGTTAAATTAAGAAAAAAATTATTTCGAAATTTTTTCGAGTCAGAAATTTCGAATGAAAAAAAGATGAGAAAAATCAATGCCAATTTTAAGTCGAAATTTATATAATTTGAAAGTAAATATAAAAGTAAATTCAATAATTGAAACTTCTTTTGCAATCAAGCAAATTCAATTACAATTCGAATTAAGATTGTTTTAATATAAATGATGTGGTTAAATGCGAGTAGAATTGCTCACTGCACTCTTAGTTTTACTTCCAATGGAGCATCGATGCTGAGACTCTATTCCCGCACAAGTTTACCGGTAGCGCTAGCGACGCACCGGTACTTCTGTCGCCAGGTGACAAAAATGACAAACCGCAGAACGAGACGAACCAGAAATGCTCTCAGAAAAATGATTTTATTCAAATTGTTACCGTAATAATCGAAACCTTTCACCTTTATCAATTATTGCGCTTCGGTTGCTGTCAGACTGAACATTACTTTTCGCTTCCTACCGAACAATGAAAAATTCTTAATTTGGCGAAAATAAGTAATTTTATGAAAACATGAAGAAAAAAAAGTTTTTTATCGGTAATATCAACAAAAGCGCAATTTGGAAACATTTAAAGAACACCAAGCCCATGTCACGCTTGTCTTTTATGGTGACAAATTCAACTTTTTGGTGACAATTTTTGGTGATAGCGTTACTTGCATCGAAATACGCATCATAAATTAAATTAAATTGTATTAAATTAATATTATAATATTGATAATATTAATTAAATTTATCATTGATGGTTAAATATTATTGAGTTTTCGTGAAACTATTGTTCACGAAAACAGAATTCAATGAAGCTAAGTAGATATATGGGCGAAAAAAGAAAGAACGAGAAAAAAATTTTTTCGATTTCATCGATTTTAAAATAGAAAATTACGAAAAATCCTATCCCAGGAAAGATTCCAATTTGCATAATCGTGGTTGGGTGGCTATTTTCTCGATAAGCACCCTCTCCTTTCAGCAAACAACCTAAACAACGAATGAAATGGACCAGTGGGCTATTCTTTATATTTCAAAGCGTCGATACTGGAGTTCCGCTCTCGACAAACATAAACCGGTCTTTCAAAAATCGGATGATGTTAATGGGTCATCTGTATGCACTTTTATCTGTCTACTGGCAAAGCTGGCCTGATCAAGTATAGTCAGAAAACAATTTCTGGCTAGGCCAACAGAACACTAGGAATCTTTTCTTCAAGGGAACACTTGGTCGTAATTAGGTGATGATTCTTTTAGCTCTGATCAAGCTTATCGCTTGCTGTCAGTCAGCAGGAACAACAATATGAACTTACCTACTGTTTCCCTCAACTAATATTCACTTCCAAAAACATCAATAAACACACTAAATATACAAAATTTGGCCGGCACATTTCAAGTGATTCGCTTGCCCAAAATAGTGGCATTATCACCAGTAACAGCAATAAGTTTTAAAGTTCCTCTCTAAGTTTAATTTTTAGAGAAAATGGCTCCTTCTTTATTTTCTTCTAATGGCGCATACCAATTTTCATCTTTAAAAAAAGGCTCGAATTTCATTGAAATAATTAATCGGTTCCCAGTCATTTAGGAAATTTAGGAAAATCTTTTAAATGAAATTTAAAAGATAAATGAGAAATATAAATAAGTGCATACAAATGGAAAATAAGATAAAAATGGATACTTAGGAGATCAAACTTAATATAAAGCTTTTCTCTCGGGATTCGAATATGACTACGGATTCGGTGGAATGAAGCGATTTCGATTTTTATTGAAAGATTCTTAAATTTATTAAAATTCGCTGCTGCATTTAGCTCAATCGTATCCAATAACTTTTTGGCCTTTCTTTGTATTTGCAATATTAGCAATAATTTCTAATAATTTTATAAAAGGTGGCAACCTGGAAAGCAAAACCTGCAATTTGGTCATTAATTAGTGGTAATGTTTTAAAAATCTACAAATATTATTTTGGCATCTATTTTCTCAACTTCGCAATCGCATCATTTAATCAAAATTGTAAACTTTTGTGCATCCATAAATTACGACCATAAGCCTGAGATTCGCGAAGGTTGAGTTAGTGGAAGTGGTATCTCTGACTGACTTCGCCGGTCTGTTAGCAACTGTAGATATTTTTTGGTAGCTGCGACAGTAATATTATTATTACGTCACCTCAATGTGCAGTTTAGAATCTCTTTGCACATATGAGGGGCGAAATTCTAGTGGAGAATTCGGTGGACAAAAAACAAGTAAATAAAAACAATAATAATAAATAACAAATAACATTAAAATAATAATAATAAAAATAATAATAATCGTATAATAATAATAAATAATATTCTCCCAAAGATTCTCAAAGATTTATTATCGAATCGCCTAAATCTTTCATTATTGAGATATTTGTTGAATTATAATTATGTGAGATAGATAGATTTATCATCCATCATTTCGCTGGAGACTTTGCTTTCGATATTTCCGATGCCAACGAATTTTCGAGAATATTTCTCAAGGAAAAATTTCGTGCAGCAAACTGTAAACTAGAAAACGACCGGATAAGCGCCACCATCCAGCGGAAAGCCAGCGGATAATAAGCTGGACGGATAATAGGTTGCTACTTCGCATAAGCCGCAGAATCTGGATTACCTGTATTGGCCGTCCTCTTCTATTCAAACGTTCGATATATTAACGATATATATTACTTGTAATATGCAGGTGACTCGGAAAATTTATCTCCCTCATGGCAGATCGGAGAATCGAAATGCTATTCAGAATAATTTTGAACAAAATCGCTAAGTGGCTCAATGAAAGCCATACCAGATTACCTACTGGCAAACGAATGAATCTGCATAAAAATGTTCGAAAATGCTCCGATCTCTCACCTGTTTGTAATTTTATTCTGACTCTTGTAAGTTAATGTTTCTCAGATCTGACTTTATTAGTCAGTGAAAGCACTGGTAACAAGCATCTTTGACAAACTCTTTTGCATAAACTGTGGAGTCGGCTGATGAACTGGTGAGCTGGCGACCGCGGGGAACTGGTCTTTCGGAACGAACTGCGCTCGTCTTGTTCGTTGCCACAGCTCGAAGAAATAAAATTTGTGATATAGCAAATAGAACTAAATCTCTAAACTAAAAAGCCATCTTTTAGAACTTCTAATATATATTTAGGAATTGGCCAAACGTCTTTAACAACACAACATCTATAATACACTGTTCGCTCGCACTTAATATAAATATAGAATAATTTTTTTCTCACACAAAGACTTTAAAAGAGCCAGGTTAATGGAACTATCACAGAAGTACTTCACACGGCGTTCCAATGCCAACCTTTCAATAAATTTTATTGATCAATCTTGACACGATGCCTAATTTTTACTGGATTTTTGCTGTTTGACCACATATCGCTGAACAGTGCTGTTTGTTGCTTGAATTGCTTCTGCTGGCCAGAGAAATGGACCCAAGCCAGACCTGGCACTGGGCGTATTGTCGACGACCTGCACTGCAACCTGCTTACCCGACTCGCCCGATTTGTACGGAGTGTTTATCCACGAATGGAAGAGATGAAATAAAAAGTGAAAACAACAAAAGGAAAACACAGCGATGAAGTGAAAACTGGAGGAACTGAAGTTTACGGCAGTTCGCTGCACGACGAGAAGGCACGTCGCTCGCCTTTCGCTGACTCCATTTCTGATTTTTAAATTAACTTTTTTCAGATTTTTTTGTTAATTTTATATTAATTATATTTATTTTCGTTCGATTTATATTCAATTTTCGTTTATTTATCAATTATTTTAAAAAGTTGAGAAAACGCTGAAATATTTAAGTCCATCGAAAATGAATCAATCCACATTTTGCAACCACTCAAACATCGGAATTACAGCAAAACCCTCCCTTTCCTCGGAAACTCGGACTTTTATCAGAAACCAAAAGAAATCCGAAGGCCGCGTATTAGTATTCAAAATTGAAACCGAATTTCTTCAATATATAAAAGTCGGCGCAGATTATAAGTCATGAATATAAATTTTTGGTTGAAAATTTGTGAGTTGAGGCGTTGTCGATGGAGACGTGGGAAAGGTTTTTTTTCATAAAACAGTTTTTTTTCAAAATTTAGCTAATTTTAAGATGGTGTAAAGTGCCTTTTTTACGATAAATTTGTTAAATTTTCAACGAATATTAATGATTGGTTAGATTCGTTTTTCACAATTTTAGCATTGTTTTGCATGGAAATATTTGCCTTAATTCAAAATTTGTATTTATGCATTTCGGCTATTTATTTATTGTTTTTCATAACTTTTCATTTCGCTCTATGTGTTCGCAAAAAAAGAATAGGCGAAATTGGTTGAGAAGCACCACTTTGTCGCCCTCTCTCCTTTTTTCCTTTTTTGATCACGTAAGAAGCGCTTTGAAGGATATTTCAATTCAAAGCCTAATTTCCTGCAGAAAGGAAATTTATGAATAATTTTCTCGTCAATAAAAAGTTAGAAGGAAAGAAAACGATGCCGCTTTTACGGGTGACTAATATTTTTTAATTTCCTTGAATATTTCTATTCAAGTTTTCGATGAAAGCATTTCTGATAACCTAATTATCATTCTAAATAATTGGTTGTCTAAATCAGTCAATATTTTTCAGGTGATTAAAAATGGATAATAAACCACATTATCAAATTTGTTTTTTCTGCTCCGATGAAAGGTTTATTTTCATTTTTTTTCGTCCTTTGTTGCCAGAAAATATCTTTTCCTCTAAAATTTTTCTTCTACTTATGTCGTAATATGTACAGGTAAGTTATCAGCGGAATAGAAGGTCAGTATCGGCGCTCCGAGTTCCCCGCAGGAGTAAACCCGTCCAAAAATCCGGGTGATGCTGGCGACTCACCTGTGTTTCTATCGCCAAGGCACGCTCTGGCATATTTGTCTGTGCGACAAGCCAGCGGAGCGAATTTAACCAGTAATGGTGAGGAATCTAAAAAAACCTTGTAATGTTTCTGGCTTGGCCCTGCTAAAGGTAAGATTTTTGCTATTTCAGGTATTGTTTACCGGAAACGAGTATAACAATTCCAGCTAGTGCTACACAAAATGAACTAAACAATGTTGTCAATAAATTGCTCAGCGATAAATCTGGTAATTTTCTTTTTTATTCGAAGTTTCTTTCAAATTTTAATTTTTATAAATTGAGATAAGAGGCTTTGAATAACGATTAGTCAGTTATTTTAAGGTATGGCTACATGTATGGAATTCACGATTTTTGTTATATCTATAAAATTTGTAGAAAACTATGCTGATTATAATGACTGATATTATACAATTTTTTTGATGTGTGTAATTTTTTTTAGATAATGGCTGGCAGCGGATTCATTTTGATTTTCTCATTGGAAATATTATCGTAAGAAATTCTTTGCAGAGCATTGTACAAGAGAACGATATTGCAACAGTAAATTGAGCATTTTATTTTTCTAAAAATTTCAAGAATTTTTTTAATTCAAACTTTTTGGATAATTAGAAAAATTTTTGAAGCTTTATCTGCAAATATCGAAGCCTTTGAAGGATTTCGTTTTTGTTTTATTTTTTGTCATTAAATTATTAGGCTCGAACTTATGGATTTTTTTGTTCATTTTAAATAGCAATAAAGAAAGTTTCTTAATAGCAAGGATTATTTCATTAATTTATTTCATTTAAAAATAATCTGACAATAAGCGACACATCTGAAAATGTTTTAGAAACGATAAAAAATTTAAGATAATAGATCTATTTTAGGATATCTATCATTCAAACTATATTTAAGGAATCTATTATCAGAATTGAATGCATTTTACGAGAGGCAGCTCCTGTTCCTCGCAATGAAATTAAATTAGCGGACTGGATAGGTGCTATACGAAGTAGCAATGATTTGTATGTCTTAAATTTATTTATTAATTTATTTATTACAAGGTTAATTTTTATTATTATTACTATTATTTTATTATTATTTATTATATTTTTGTAACATCATAAAACCTCATACCTTTTATATCAAAAAATATTCCACAGTTATTTAATTTTATTATCTATTTAGTATTTATGCTTTATTTATTTAGTATTTAGTATTGCCTGTGCTATTTATGATGGATCAATGTCTTTGTGTAGTCATAAGGGTTTTGAAATGTCCAACATCTTTTTACATGATGATGCAATAAAATGCTTGCATTTGTTTGAAAACGGGGGTTTGTCAAATTTCTTATTTAATTTTTTTTTCAATATTCCATTTTATTTATTGAATATGAAGACAAATGAATCGACCAAACATATTCCACATATTTTATATTTTTATACATATTTATTATACATTATTTGTTATACATATTTTGATTACGAAATTTGTTTCCAGAGCGAAGGATAGCCACAGGTGGCAGTGACCAGATAATAATATTGAGCGACGTAATTAATGAAAAAAATAAACCACATGTTTTGCCAACACATGTTTTACGGGGTCATGAGCGCAGCATAGAATGTATTGCTGGCAATAAAGATGGAAATCGCTTAGTATCTGGTAGTTTTGACCAAATGCTGAAGGTCTGGAACACGGATAAAGGTTTGATTAATTTTCCATATCCACTTGATCCATAATTCCGGAGGTAATGTCACTGGATTCTTTCCTAATCGAAATATGCAGTTCAAATTTTTTAGATGATTCATCAACATATTTCTCCAAAATAAGTGAAGAAAAGACTACGAAAAAAAAAAAAACTGATGTCGTCACGAAAGTATGTTTGTAATGTACCATTTGATTTTTTTATCTGAATTTTTAATTTAATTTACCAAATTTATAATTTTTAATAATTTTTTACGACAGAAAAAGATGAAATGAATCGTCAAAAGTTATAAAATTAGTCATGAATTTTAGTTACCTATGGTCACATTATCGGGGCACAAAGATGCAATAGTAGGAATAGCTTGGATGCCCAATTCGGATAAGAATGTAGTAACAGTTTCATGGGATCACACTATTATGATCTGGGATTTGGAGCTTGCAGGTGAGCTATTTATTCAGTTTTTAGCTTCCTTTTATTTATTTTTCTCTTATAATGAATCTTTAATTTATTTAATAAATTTAAAATTATATAGAATTAGAACTATATAGAATTTCTTAGGCCATATTAAATCTTTGCCATCGAGCAAATCTTTTACGAGTATATCAGTTTCTCCATCAAATGGTTTATTCATTACGGGCTCTGTAGATTCTATTCCACGTTTATGGGATCCGCGAAGTAAAGGTTATCATTTTTCAGCTTGTTTATTTGTGTTTTGCTATATTTTGATGTATGCTGCCTTTAAATTTTTATAAGAAATATTCGAAAAAATAAATACTCGAAAAAAAATCGAATTCCACCTGTTGCAGAAGGTTCATTTGTAAAACAAACTTATATTGGACATAAGGGCTGGGTAGCTTCAGTACGATGGAGTCCTTCTGATGATCATCTATTTATTTCATCGAGTTTCGATAAAAGTACTAAACTTTGGGACACAAGGTTATCGATTTCATTTTTTTCATTTTGATTTTTAGCTTTCACTGCTTGAAAGTTTTTCCGTACCTCTGAATTTTTTCTATTATATAAATTAAATATTTTTAATTAAAACTTAATTTAATTATAAACAATATAATATTATAAATTTTTATTGTAAATATACTTTTTAATTTGCGATCAGTAATGATTGTGTCGAATAATTTTTGATGATTCGAATTTACTAGTTTATTAAATTATTATGGATTTAGAAATTTATTATTGATTTCATTAGCCGAAATTTTTTCTCTTTTTTTCAAAAATTTAAGTCCAAATGGTCTAGAAATCTTAAAATAATGCGTTAAAAAAATTGTAGAATCAATAAAACACCTTTATACGATCTCCTTGGACACACCGATCGCTTACTTTGTTGCGATTGGTCTTTGAAACAATTAATCGCTACTGGCGGAGCAGATTCTTCCATAAAGACATTTTCACGGAATAGTTTTTGATTTTTTAGTTATTTTATTAATTATTTCAGTTTTTCTGTTTAGCCCATTAGCAAATGAGAATTACCTCGAATTTTTTTAGTAAATGGATAGATAAATCAATCAGCGCAATTTTTTTAGGATTTTGACGTATTTCAATTGTCTAAACAATTGTTTTTATATCATATATTTTATAAGAGTAGTAATAATTTTATTTGGAAAATTTGCTGTTAAAATAATTTTGCTGCTATTTTTGGGATGAATTTTATGTCTTTGCCAACAGTTTCTGTTTTTTCATTTGTTTTTTGTTGTTGTTCATAAATAAAATTTTCCATCAATAACCTGTTTTTCAATGTAAATAGAGTTCACTGATATATTTCATACTATCAGGAATATTTTTTAAATATTTTTTTATTTGTTGAGGTATTTAATTTCGATTATGCTTATTTGAAGTCTGTTCCATGTTCATTAGTTTTTTTTTTGTTCACTTGATGTCAATTCAAGGTTCTCGATTTAAAATATTTAATATATAGAGTAATTAATTTATAATTTATTCAATATTCATTTACATCATTTTTAGTAGATTTGCTATTTTGTTTTTCAGGCTTCTTTTTTTCTGATCTGCATAAATATAAAGAAACATGGGGAAAGGTTTCCAGAATTTTATGAGCAAGAAGGATTTCCATCCTGGTGCATGGTGGAATATAAGAAAGGTTCGACTCTAGTGTTGTGAACAATTTCTATGATTTTATTCTATAAATTTAGTCAAATAATAAGTTAACTAGCAGTTATGATAATTTTATAGTTTTATACGTTCAGTATTATTTTATTATAGGTTTGGGAAGCAAGACAGAAGGAAGATATGGAAAAGAAGCGGCAAGAAGAATTGCGAGTGATGTATGAGAAAGAACAAGATGCTCTGAATAACAGGTTAAGTTTTGCATCAAGTTGTTCAAGTTTCTTAATGGAATTTTATTTCGTTCACTGGTTTGATCGGATTTTCGCATTTTAGGATGAGATCTATCGGGAACGGGAAGTTTCTCAAGATCATAATCTTGTTATTTTCCATTATTTTTTGTGGGCTGTTCTATTTAGGCAATACTTTATAGATTTCCTATAGTTAATGCCACTTACTTTGTGCAGTTCGGTTTATTCATCCTTGCATTTCCTTTGATGCCATTGTGCATTGGATAATCTCTGCGGTTTCCTGTTTGGTGTAATTAGACTTCTGCTTCTGCGGATCTTGCTATCCTGGCTGCGACAATCATTTTATTCTTGCTTTTTTTTTATTACTGGTATATTTTCCCAGTACCAGCTTATCAGCTCTTTTCTATTTTTATTTCACGTGGGATTGTATTATGATACTTCTTCTGCTTGATTTCCTCCAATTTTTGTTGCTGCTTCGATCATTCTCTCAATAATTCATCTTTACCATTTTATAACTAATATGCTCTTGAATACTCGAATTTCTTTCAAAATAGTGGTTTATACATATATATTTATTTTAAAAAACAAATAAATATTTTTTTTAAATAAATAAAAGTATATATGCATAAATAACAATAAAAGGAAAATCCTGTTTATATTTAAATAAATTAACAATCTTTTGAAAAATTGATTCATAATTTATGAAAATCTTAAGAGCATTATTGGGTGACGAAAAAGCTCGTATGGGTCTATCATTTATGTACGATGCACCTCCAGGAATCAGCAAAAAAGAAGATTCGAAACCTGAACCAAAATTCGAATGGCAACGGAAATACAATGCTCCACGTGAAGAGTTAATTTTACTTTGACATTTTACTATCTTTTATTTTTGATACATTTAAAAATTAACATTTAACAGTTTATTTTTATTTTGATTCATATTTTTTGAGGTTTTCATGGGATAATTAGATATTTTTATATTATTTTTAAATTTCTTTCCAGTTGGGCAAAAAATGATGAAACAATTACTGATCAGCCATTTGGTATACAAGTGCGAAATGTTCGCTGTGTTAAATGTCATAAATGGGGACATCTTAACACTGATCGCGAATGCCCTTTGTATAATATGAGTGGGAATTTCGAGGATGCGGGATGTTGGTTTTTTAATTATAATTTATTTCGTTAAATACAACAATTTTAAAAATTTGAATTTATGTCGAAGTGTGTAAAATTAAAATTAAAAATTGAATAAAATTAAAAATAATTTCGAAAAAATAAAATTGATAATCTATGAAATTAAATTTATTATCTCACTTGTCTTAAAAATTTTAGCGAATTTTGTCGCTACTTGCTATTTATTACATATTAGATGCCAATAATCCATCCGATCTGATAAAACAATTGCGGAAAGATCGAGAAAGAGGAAAAGTGATCAAAGAAATGCAAGAGTCTAAAAATGTGATTATAAAGCAAAGTAATAAAGATGATGAGGAAGATTGGGTGGAATTATCTCGAAAGCAATTGGCTGCTAACATGAAAGAAGAGCATGGTTTGGCTTTGAAAGATAGCATCCTTCGAAATATGCGAGCTGAGGAAAGAATTGTGGTACTTTCTTGATATTTTATTCAAAACTTAAATATAATTTGCAATTTTATTTTTATAATATTATTTTTTATTAATATTTTTAATTTTTTTGAATTTCTTTTTTACTTTTTTTCTGAGATAATATACAAAATAAAATTTTAGTAAGAAAAAAAATTATTCATTTACTAAATTGCAAAATTATTCATTTAAAAATCATTCTTTGATGCATTTAATTGCTGCCTAAATGTCCGTAAGTTTTTTTCTTTTTTCAGAATATGGGATCTCGAAAATGGGAACAAGAAAAAATCGCTGCTTTTTTAAAAAATATGACGGAGAAGGAAAAAAATAAATTCTTAAAGTGAGTTTTCAATATTTTTTGTTTCATTTCATTTACTTTTTTTGCGAATTTTTCATTATAAGATCCAAATAAAATTTTTTTCATCAATTTTCTTTCGAAAGCATAAATAATATTTTAAATTTTAAATCAAAAGGCGAGATTTTCAGGAAATTTTCTGGAATCATAGGAGAGAAAAAAAGCAAGAAAAAAAGAAAAAACAAGAAATCTGAAAGTGGTTTTTAAAACTTTTAAACTCATAAAAAGGTTTCTTTACCACCCCTTGTGGATTATTCTCAACTTCATGACCTCTCCAGATGTCTGAAACTCGAAAATTCAACATAGTATCTTAATTTTTTAGTTTTTAGTAGTGTGCTCCTCTGGACAGAAAGTTCTGATGTTGTTCCTAGAATCTGTTGAAACCACTTTTCCAGTTTAGGCCCCTAATGCTTTTGTCTTCAATGGAGCTTTCATCTTCCACATCTTCTCTAATTCCTATTTCATCTCCTGGTATTTTTCTAGCTTATCATATTCTTTCTTTCTATTGGTTCTTGTTGGTAATGCTATATCTGTCATCAGTACTGATTTCTTGTATCCTACCACGATATCTGGTTCATTATTCAATACTTGTTTGTCTGGATGGAGCAGATTCACAGGATCTAGGGTTTAGTATTCTCCACGATTTTCTGGGGGATTTCCCATATATAAATATATATGTACAACCATAATAATCTTAGCATTTTTTAATGAAGTTTTATCGCAGGCAGTTCTTCAAAGAAACGTACTGAAATGAAAAGCAAAAAGAGAGATAGATCAATCCACGACGGCAGTTCAAATGGAAGTGATGACGAGTGGATCGAGCGTGATCCACAGCAGTCATGCTCTTATCAGATTGACCTTGGAAGCGGAAACTCTCATACGAATTTAGATATGAAGACTCACCATCGACATAGAACGAAGAATTCTGATTTGCATCATCTTCAACATCATAAATGTCATTTATCCTCACGTTACGATCGAGCAACGTAAAAACATTTTTTTTTAAAAGATATTTCGTTCATTTACAAAATACGATTATAATTTTTAAACGGTGCTTTATAAAATATTTAAATTTAAAATCCAAAGGTCAAATTATAGGTCATCCCGGAAAAGGAGTAAATCACCGCGGAAACATCGATGAAGAGATGCTATTTAACCAACGCTAACTTTTTCATTATTTGATCCAATAAATCTATTTATTTACTTATTTTGTTCTTTTTATCATTTAAATGTTCATTTTGTGTATGTAATTTTGTGTTTTCTGGATAACTTATCAATAGGAATGGCGAAATAGTTAAGCTGTGTGCTATTCGTAGCTTAAAGAGCTGCTTTGGTGGGAGAAAATCTGCCATAAAAGAACTCGGGAGGACACATCTTTGTGGTTTTTTAAATAAAAAAATTACGCTGCAACGTCATATTGTTTGCTAGTGTTAGCAGTATTGGATTGTTTAAAATAATGATAGTAATCGATAATAATCGTAGCCAAAAATTGATTCGATTCGAACAGTTTTCAAATATATTCTTAACTCTCTAGCCAATTTTGGCTATAATATTTTAATTTCATCTGGTATAAGACTTAAAAATGCGAGTAACTTGTAACTTTGAGAGTTCGAATCTGATTTGTACGCTTAAATAATTTCTAAGGCTTGAAACAGAATTCAGCACCCAAATTTCATATGAAAAAAATTTTTTCCCAACTAAAATTTGGAAAATTTAATGGTTTATTCGAATTTTCTGTTGATGTTAAAGTTTTAATTTTATTTTTCCATTCTTGTTTTAATCAATCCAATATGGTAATAAGCGACTTAAATGTCCAAGAGTAAGCTGGATTATGTAAAAGCGCTTGAACAGCGTTTAAACTCGCATGGAAATATTAATTAAAAGAGACGAAGAACCTGCTTAATCATAGTTCCACAAAGTACCGTAGCGAATGAATGAAATCGGTGTATTACCAGTAAAATGTCATTGTGCGAATCAGTAACTATCATATTAGTGGAGTGAACAGTGTTTAAGTAGAATGACAAATTTTAATACCTTGTTTTCCTTGGATGTAATATGGCTACTGCATCATTAAGAAATATTTGTATGGAAGAAAAACCTCTAAGAAAGTTAAGAATTTCTATAATTTTTGAAAAAACATTTGGTAACACAAGATACCACACTTGGTGGAGTTTCTATTAGTTATAGGAAAACACTTTTAAAGAGCGTTTCATAAAATGTTTTTAAGAATGCTTCGTTCGTTGTTGATCAGAAAATTCTACGAAAACGGATAATGGATAACAAAGACATGGAAATCTCTGGCATAAGGTTGAAAAACGAATGGATTTTGTACGAATAATATTAGGACCACTGCGTGAAAATACTTCAAGAACAATGATAAATTCAATAATGGACAGGTTGAAACGAGAGGCATGAAATATGAATGTGCTGTTCTAGGCCAACATAAGGAGGAAATTCCTGAAAACTGCTCGAGCTTAAGGTTATATATACGTATATCTTTAGGTCCAGACGAAATATGGCAAAAAAGAAAATATGCATGCATTGCGAGGTCCCATATTACGACGCATCCAGTGGTTATTGTTCCCACTTCCAGCAATACCGACAAGGCCACTGCTTATCACCAAAGCGCCAAAATGTGTCATATCTACCACCCAGCTGGCAGTATGTGTATTATCGTTAAGAGGAATAAGAAAGAAATCTCTTCGCATCTATTATTAGTGCTCGAATCTAGGCAATGGACCGCCAAAGCCCACCATAACCACTCATAGCCCACCAAACACTCAATCCCCCTTACCTTTCCCCTTCCCCCTCCCCATCCCTCCCGACAAGCAACACGAATGAACCCATATTATATTGTTAAATCAGCAATTATTAATCATCGGCATCGGTTGACAAAGGTTTGTTAGGCTGTGAAATAGTACAGCCGAATGGGAGGGAATATTACAAATCGATAATTCGCATGGAACAATTTTTTTTGTTGTCTCGACTTTTGTGATTGTTCGCTCGTTTATTATAAATTTTCTTCTCTTTGAGTGGAATTTCTTTTTTCGAATATTTAATTAAATGAGGGAAATTTATTTTCATAGTTTTATTTCCATAGAAAATTCGTTTATTAAAAACGTTTTGTGTAGAAAAAATTTGAAATTAATTTTTTATATAAATTAAAATAAATTACAAACAATTTTTCATTCTTTCACTTATTTTATGTCGAATTTTTGCCGAGTTTTTGCCCAATGTTCCTGGCTGCGCTCGCTTAGCGGCCACTCAGACTTCGCCTCTCGACGGTCGGTCACCGCGCCCCTAGGCCCTTCTGCCGAGAGCAGAGCGCCAGCCCTGGCACTCCGAGATAGGCGCAGCCACCCACTGAGCCACTTTTCTTCCTAAGAGGTATTTTTAAAGGAATTGGATTGTATTTACTTGGACTGTTTAAGGCATAAGTGTACTATTGTCGATGGTCGCTTCAGTTCCAAATTTATCAGTTGCTGATTTTTAGCGATTTGCAGCAGTGAATTTTAAAAAATTTCTAGAAAAATGGAAAAATTGAAACGGAAATTTTGGTTTGTCATTCTCTCTGATTTGTTTCTATCTTTATCTTTTTGATTTTTAATTGGAAGATTGAATATCTTTTTGATTTTTAATTGGAAGATTGAAGGATGTTGAAGCAACAATATATAATAAGATTACAACATTTCCTAACAATAAATATTTAATAAAAGCCATAATGTTGATTACATATTAATGTATTATCATCGTGAATGTTATTGTTATCAGAAATATTTTTAATCAAATTTGTTTTAAATTTTTCTGAGGCAATTTTCATTGTTCATTAAGAAACCCTTTTTTCAACTTTTTTTATTATTATTATTTCCATCTTTTTTTATTATTTTTTATTATTTATTTTTATGTATTTTTATGTATTTTATTATTTATTTTTATAAATAATTCGTCCTTTTCTCACAATTTTTTGGTTAATTCAAATGAATAGAAAATAAAATAATAATTATTAAAGGAATAAGGATATTTAAGTGATATTGACATCAAAGATTAGTAATAGTACATGTTTATAAAATTTTTCATTCCATTTCAGTATGTCTTAAATTTTTAATTTGATATGAACATGGTTGCCTCGAGTGTTTTTTATGATTTATTCGTTTTATTATTAATTTTTATCGTGGAAAATGGCGCGCATCAGGTGAAAACTATAGATTTTTCTTTCATTTTGTTTTCCTGTTTCGAAATTGATAATAAAATTTTTTTTGAAATCAAGTGGAACTTTAGGAAATTTTTGATTATTTGAAAATTCTGAACTATTTATAGTCATTATTTTTGGTTTCACTCGATTTGTTGTAAAATGGACATTCAGTTCATTCAAAAAATTCCTTTTGCAGAATTCGATTGTCAATGAAAAATGCGTTCCGATTACTATGCAAATGTGCAAAGATATACCTTATAACATGACGCTATATCCTAATATTTTGGGACATACGAAGGAAGAGGATGCATCGCTTGAGATCCATCAATTTTTACCACTAGTCAAGGTAAACTGACTCATTAATTTATTGATTTGGGTATTTATTCACAGATTTTGAATTTGGAGTTGATGCTTAAAAATATTAATGTTCTTCACATTCATTTATTAAATGTAGTGAAGAAAATCTGAAAATAAATTAATTAACATTTTTCCATTGTTAAACATATTTTCAGCATTTTTTGTTGGAAATATTTTTACAGGTAAAATGTAGTGAAGACTTAAAATTTTTCTTGTGCACTATTTATGCACCAGTGTGTACAGTGCTGGGTCGTCCGATACCTCCTTGTCGTCATTTATGTTTATCTGCAAAAATGGGTTGTGAAAATCTAATGAACAAATTTGGATTTAAATGGCCGCCGCTTCTCTCTTGTGATCGTTTCCCATCAGATGGAATGTGTGTCGGTGAAAATAGAACAGATAGCAGTACAGAGGCACCTCATTTACATTCACATGAGCGATTATTCCAGATTGAATGTCCTCACTCGATGCAGGCAAATACATAATTTTTCTTTTTGGCATATTTTTTGTTTTGCTAAAAATATTTTGATTTCGCATTGTTAAAGTTCATTTCTGCTCAAACCATATTTTTGGTTTTTTGTTGGTTGGCTATAAATAAACAGTAATGAAATTTCAGGTATTAAGCAAATCGAAATATACACTTAAAGTTTGGAACACAACTTTAGAGCAATGTTCACTATCGTGTTCAGCTGATAATCTTGTGCCAATGTTTTTTGATTCTCGCATTCGACGATATCTTCGTTTTTGGACAGGTATATCACTGTTTTTGCATTAAATTTGAATAAATTTTATCTGGATAAATTAAATAAATTTGAATAAATTTTTTATTTCTAATTTCTAGTAATTTATTTTATTTCTGGTAATAAATTTTCTTCTCATTCAAGGTATTCGCCCATAAACTTTAAGGTACCTTTAGCAAAAAATATTGGATGGAAGAGTTCAAAAAAGATTACCAAATACCAAATACCGCTTTGCAGGTGCTTGGGCGGTAGCATGTGCTGCCAGTTCTTTATTTACCATACTAACATTTTCAATCGATATGCGCCGTTTTCCTTACCCAGTTCTTCCGATATTTTACCTCTCTATTTGCTATTTATTTGTATCCTTTGTTTATATGGTTGGTCTTGTTGCTGAGGATAAGATTTCATGTTCAGCGATTTCGGCAAGTAATACACCATTAGTGTCACAGGGTATCGATAGTTTTCCATGCACTATTATTGCAATAATTCATTATTATTTCAGGTATTTTTTCTTTTTCATCAGGGAGCTTTTGAAATATAATTACCGGAAATTATTTTCTTGTAAATATTTTTATCATTAATTAATTAAATTATTAAATAATTAAAAATATTATTAGATTTACCATTTTTTGAGAAGAAAATAATTTTTTAACTATAGAGAAAGGGGAAAATAAAACTTTCATTTTTTATCATACTTTCCTGTATGAATTCAACCATTAATCGACATTTATTTTTACATGTGCTTTTGTTATTCATTCATCATATCAGTAGTTCGATAGATTATTCATCATATCAGTAGTTCGATAGATCTTCTTGCGTCTTTAAAAATTCCTCTGGGATTACACTTGTATGCATATAACAAATTTATTTTTCGCATATATGAACATTAATCACTGTCGATTCCTAAAAAACACCAATATTCTCTGGCTTATTTTTTGAATTTAATTGCAGTATCCAATGCTATATCTTTGTTTTATTCCTTAATTTCTTCTTTACACTTGCCATTTTTGATTATATTTTATCGCTTTATTTTTTTTACTTTTGCTAAATTATCTTTTATCCCTGTTAATGTTGGTAGTTTAAATGGTTTCGTAGCAGCCATTTAAACTTCGACAGTTTGCCACTTTAAAAGAGTTATAGGATTCTATAGGTCAAAATACAAGTATTTAGTATTTAGTTTTTGTTATCTTCATCTGAAAGGTATATTAATAGTAAAAGTTGCTTTCAGTATAGCAAGTAGTATATGGTGGGTAATATTGTGTTTGGCGTGGTTTCTCGCTGCAAATCTCAAATGGGCACAAGAGTCAATCGAAGGTCTCTCGTCATATTTTCATGTTCTTGCTTGGGGTATTCCAGCACTTTTATCAATTGTTGTTCTAATCACAAATAATGTTGATGGTGATTTATTTACTGGAATTTGCTCAGTTGGTAACCTTCGGCCATCCGCATTATTTAATTTAATATTTATTCCCATGTTCGCTTGCATTGGTTAGTTGATTTCTTTGTATTTTTTAAATTTGTTTAACCATAAAACATGTTACCATATCCAGTATCCAATGAAATGGTCAAAATTATTTGAAATCTTATTGACATCCTAATTAGTTGAATTCTTCCGGGATGTATGGAATGAGTCCATATATTGAAAGTATTCAAATTTCTTTTTAGCTCTCGGTTTATTGCTCTTGGGTTGCGGCATTATCTCAATGCTTCGCATTCGACGCTATATTAAATTCAAACACAGTGATATCGATCAGAATATTCGTAAACTCGAGAAATTAATGTTACGTATCTCAGCGTTTGCATTTATGTATACATTACCAACTGTTGTTAATACAGCTTGTATTGCATATGAAGCATTTATGATGGAAAGTTGGTTAACAAATTGGTTGGCTATTCGTTGTGCAAGACCAGATCGTGCTGCTTTTGGTTTCTCTCAACCGCGGAATACATGCATTTCACAAGAGAATATTAGACCACCAGATTTGTTGATTTATTTCTTCAAATATCTTATGCAGCTTGTCGTAGGTATTACATGTGCTGTTTGGGTATGCAGTAGTAAAACATTGAATAGCTATTCACAAGCATATGCTCGTTTGGTACATGGTCGTTCTCAGGTACCAACGCGTGTTCACGAATGATTTGGAAATATATCACCTCTATTGTTTTTTTCCCACATTTTGTCCTCACCAAGTATTTGCCATTTGATAACGAGTTATTTTTCCATGACTTATATTATTTTATTTTTATTTTTTTATAAAAAATTAATTTATGTTCGAAATTTAATTTAAAAGCTTAATTTAAATTTTCAGATTTTCAGTTGATTCATAATGTAATGTCCGATTTTAAACATTTTCCTTTTTAATCGTTTAAATTATTTTTTTTAAACGTATTGCTTGCAGGCATGGCAGGGTTTATGTGTTTTAAGATTTCTTTTTTCTATTATAATTTGTCATGCTATTTTTTTTATTTTTTTTGCATTTATTTCATTAATCATGCTTAAATAAGATTTCTAAAACTAATTCTATTGTTTAAAAAAGTTAAAAATGTCATGTCAAAGCGGAAAATTTTTAATAGAAATCTTCATTATTGCTGCTGTGGTATTTTTTGTTGCAATAATTAGATTTACTAAAAATGAAAAATTGAGATTTTATGTATTTTTGCTATTGGTGCTTCTTTGTTATGAAAATTCATTGCTTAATCACTTTTTTTATTTTTTCATCGTTTTAATTTAATTTATATATAGTAGTTACAGATTTATCATCTTCAAATTCAAATTTTATTCAAATTTTATTTGATGAAATTCATTTCATTAGTCTCTTCTTCTATTTTTACTTTTATGCGCATCTTTGAAGGGTGCTAATTGATTATAATTGCTCTCTTGCTCGATTCAAGGTATGTTTTGCTAATAAATATGCAGGGTTCGTGTCGCTCTAAATTTTCTTTCATTTTTTTTATTTTTTACTTTTGCTTAAATCTTTCTTCAGGAAACCATTCTTAATCGCTAAAGTTTTTTTTGTTTAATATGTCGGTTTTAAATATTTTAAATATTTTCGAAGCGTATGCCTTTCAAGGAATTTTTCTCGGAATTAAATCTAGATTTGTCTTTTTCAAAGGTTTTTTTCAAATATTCTTTTCGATATGCTTTGAAAATAAAAATTTTATCATATTATTTACATTATGGATTTGTATAAACAATAATTGCATTTTTGATTCATGAATTCATGGAATTTTACATCTATTACATATGAATTTTTCGTCGGGAAAATTTTATATTTTTTGATTTTTATTGATTTTCGAAAAAAAATTCGTTTTGCAAAGCATTTGATTATTTTTCAAGAAATCTTATAAATTTAATATAAATATAAGGAAAGTTTTTGGAAAAAAATTTAAATTTCTATTTAAATTTTGAAAGAAGAACTTTTTGAATAAATGTTGAAAAATTATATAAAATCCAGTTTATTGACGAAGACTTCGAATGAAATCTGAATAAATCGCGGTGTCACATCAGAGGAAGTGACAATTTTTGCTCCTTTTTTTGAAGGGCTGATGCGCACTTAGGAACATCCAAAATAAAGCTAATAAAAATAGAACGAAATCTGACAAATATCAAAATTTTTATTATTGTAAATGACTTCATAAATTATCAAATTATCAAAGGAAAAAAGCATTAAAATTAGAACATTAACAAGCAAGCAAATAATTTCAAACCTCGAGAAATGAGATTTTGAATGCCAAAGTAAGTGAGAATTGGTGAATGAGAAACTCATTTTCCAAGCACCAGGCTAATGTTTATGAAGACTACTGCCTATTTGTGATTTCCCATACAAATGATCAAATAATATTTCTCGCCCTTTGTGGCTGATCGCGATCATCCTCGGGTCCTATGCGAGAGGTCTGAGGGATTCTGCATAGTATCTTGAGTGTTCTTTTTCTTCATCTGGATGGATCTTTGATGTTGTTTTCTGGAATCTCTTGAATATATTTTCTAGTTTAGGGATTGGAGTTCCAAGTGCTCCGATTATCTCTGGAATTGCTTTGGCCTTTACTTTCCACATCTCTAGTTCCTCTTTCAGCCCTTGGTATATCCCTTCTTTCTGATATTCCAGAGCAGATGTTCCTGTAGATGCTACTTGGTTGTGCCTTTCAGTATATGTTGTTCCTGCTTGCATTTTACATCCTGCCTATATGTGTTGGATTGCTTCTGGGGTGTCTATATCTGGAGTCTAGTGTGGTGTCCTTGTTTTGATGGATCTAATGATGATACTTACAATGTGAAAGTATTGTTTTTAGTTCGGCTTTCTCCAACCACTGGTAGAATTTCACAATTTCCCCAGCTACCCCAGCTTTCTGTCGAGACGCAATCCAGCCTTGCTTTTCCATGGTATTTCTTTGATTGTTTCCCACTGTCATGTTTCACAGTTCATCCTTTACTGCCATCTTGATATAGTTCCGAATGGTTCTGAATGCAAGTTAGTGGCTTTTAAACTCATCCCTCCTTCTTTCCTGCTGGTATAGAACTTTTGGGTATTGGACTTGGGGTGGAAATTTCCGTGCATTGTGAGGAGCTTCTTGGTCTTTATATTAGCAGCCTCCATTTCTTCCTTTGTCCATTTTAAAATGCCAGCTGCATACCTGATGGCTGGCATGGATTTTTTTCTTCCGCTGGCTCTTTAAGATCTGCCTTATCCTTTGGTGATATTTAGATATTATAGCCTTCCTTGCCTTCTCATCGTCCTAACTGTGGGATATCAAGGTACTTATAGGTACTTATAGCTAGCCTATATGTCCTGATATTGATCCGCCCCATTGCTATTTTCTCTTTCTTTACTATCATTCGGCCACATTTCTCTAATCGAATGACATCTCAGTGCCTCATGTGTAGATCTCAATTAGATGGATTGGTAAGTCGATATCTTTTTTGCGTATAATTTGATGTCATCCATGTATGGAAGATTACTGATGATGGTAATCCGCTCTTGAATCCATATCCACTTCTGCTGATTATGTGACTGAAGGAAGTTTATATACAGATCAATAGGGGAGACAATGTATCGCCTTGGTATATACCGCACTTGATGGCTAATTGTGCAAGCTGTTTCGAGTTGATTTTAAGTGCCACTTTTTCAGTGAACGTCTTTAGAGTTCTGTTGATTTTGTAAACTTCTTTTTGTAAACTTCTTTGGCGGTGGGTTGGATCATATACGGGCTGTCTAACTTTTCATATTTTTGAGTCGCTGTTGGATGCAAGCAAATGTGATAATAGGTGATTCCTGCTGTAGGAGAGTACTGTGACTTGTTCTCAGATCTCACAGCCATTTTGCACTGGTATTATGAATTTTTTGTTCTCCCCATATATTCTTCCAGTATCTGCCTCAGTCTCTTCTTATCTACTGTTTTGCTCGCGGTTACCATATTATTTCATTGAAGTAGACGGTTCGTTTGAGAACAGGGCACTTATCTTTTTAGCCTCTTTTTATCTAATGTACCTCCTTAGCTTAGTGGCCCGTTCTGTGGGCCTTTATTTATCTTGATGGCTTCTGATGAGGTGTGGGCTCTTGTATCTTGTATTACACCATCAGGACACCTACACACCTTCACACCTTTCTATAATTCTGTCAGCTAACTAACTTTCGTTTGCTCTGATCTTATTTTCCAGCCTCCTTTTCATGGGCGAATTGCATTCTTTTTGATTTTATACACCAGCATTACGAAAATTACAATGGCTGTGGCGTACACCAATTCATTAGTTTCAGCTATAGTGGGGAGAAGGGATTGTTGCGAGGGCTTTATTTGCATTTTCGAATTTATTATCTGGTGATGCTTCACTAAGTCTCGGTCTTAATTATAGTAGTTTATTCATGATTTTTTGCCTCATGTCAACGGCTCTGCTTTGTAACGTATTGGAAGGCAATTTCCAGCTTCCTAGCCTGCAGCGTGCACATCTTCTTGCTGAACGTTCTAAATCTGATCCATTTCCAACTAAGAGAGCAGTTGTGTTGTTTTTCTCATTCTTATGTTGAAGCATTGAGTCACTAACTGTCCTCAGTTAATGTAAATAGTAGTTTATTCATGATTTTTTGCCTCATGTCAACGGCTCAGCTTTGTAACATATTGGAAGGCAATCTTTTTTCCACAGTGCCTTCATACGTTTCATATAACCTGTTTGTTTGCTTTGTTCCAATAGTCCTTTTAACGCCAGGCTGCCCCAGTCCCATAACTGGCGCTGTTCCAGTAACCCATTTATCCATCAGACAATTCTGGCCCCTCAAACTTTGATGCGGACCTTGATTCGGGCGACATCCGAACCTGCATGACTCTGTTATGCGATACCCTCATATTGAGGTAAGACATTAAGGAAGTCTTGCCCAAGGATTTCGCTGGAAAGATAGAAGCTTTTGGTTGCGATTCGAACCAAAGTATTGTTGTTTTTCATTTCTATGCTGATTGCCCTCCCTTAACTACTACAATAAACCCATATCTTATAAACGCCAAGAAATATGCTTTCCATAGTTGTTTGGATGATTTGTAGATTTCCTCTTCTTCCTCGTTAAAGCTCAATTTTCGATATTTTGATTTTACTGAAATCATTAAGTTGAAGAGATTAGCTCATATCGTAATGTTCAATTTATTTTTTATTAATTTTTAATTCAAGGCCAAATATTATTTTACATTTAATATCATGATTTGATGTAATTGAAACATTAGCAAATATGACTACAAACAGGAGTAAACCTATCCGAAAACCCCGATGATGCCGGTGATTCACTTGTACTTCTATCGCCAAAGGACTACCTGGCATATTTATCTAGTGCGGCAAGCCAGTGGAGCGAATCTAACCACTAATGGCTCTTAAAAAAAAAGAACAGTCATCCATAATTATTAGCAGTAGATTATTCTCCTTCCATTATTGGAATTGTCCTAGCATTTAGCATTTTGCACTATTGTATAAGAAATTTTGCAAAATATTTGGTAAAAATATAAATATATTTCATTACGGATAAGGAAGGGATAGTTTCCTCTAAGAAAAATTAAAATATTTAGGAAGGTGAAATTCTTATAAACGATTGTAGGATGTCTTCGAATGAATATTAATGTATATTTTAAAATCATCAAAAAATTATTTTCATAATTATGGCGAAAGTATTTTGGATAATGTTGCCGTGGATATTCGGAGAAAATGGTTATCAAGTTGTTATAGATGGAGCCAGGTTAGGAATGATCTTATTCGCACAACTAATATTCAATTGCTCTCAATATTCTTCAATTCGCCTTGAGTACTGAATCACTCAAAAAATTCATGTGATGGCCCTAACTATCTTTACTTCTACTTTTAAATTTTTCTAGGTGTCGTAGATTTCTTACCATACTAACAGCCAACAGAGCTAGCAAAACCAGATGTAATGAATACCAATCACTCACTTTAATTAGCGTATGGTTAGCGTATTGCTTGAAAAATATTCACTACTTCTTGATAACTGATAATACTGAAAAATAAGATAAAAATAAGAAAAAAATAATACTGTATATAGAAGATACATAAGAAATATTTTTGAGAAAAACATCGAAATAATAACATTTTTTAATAAAATCACGAAGAAATGCTTCAAAATATTGGAGATTTCTTTTCAAATATTTCGAATAATTTCGACGCTTTTAAAAGTTCTTCCAAAATCTTCAAAATTTACGGCAGTTATAAGTGTTATTCCGGCTGATGAAATCTTTATGGAATCGCGAAATTATCATAGAAACGAAAGACCCTGTCTATATAACCACAATACGTTCTATCTTGTTATATGGCTGCGACACACGTCAATGAGAATGGAGGAAATTAAATTATTTTGATGTCTAAGGTACATGTCTAAGGTACGGGTTGATTTTCCGAGTGGATAAAATCTCATCGCATCCATCTTCGTTCAAATACCATTTTTATTACAATAATACTATCACAGTACTATCTTTCACTGGTTAGGGTATGTTCGCCTACACATATTTCATATTTCGTTACTAAACCCTGTGATGGATGGCGTCAAAAACGAAGTGGACTAACTAAAACCTGGACTGACACGGTCAGGAAAGAATGTATAGATCGACCAGCAATATATGGACTTAGACGATGGAAAAAGGAATGGCTTCTATTATTGTCGACGATAGCATCAGATCGCGCAGCTTGGAAACATCTTACATTTTACCATTGTAGCCAGTGGAGCCAGTCTAATCTAACCGGTAATGGTGAAAGCTATTAGAAGAAGAAGACTGAATAAGAACATTAGCACTGCGAACATTTTCTAGCGGAACTGCCGATGGCATCTGCCAAATGGGCATTTAGGGGCTTTCAGCTCGAATTTTAGGAATCGTCGAGAGCATATATATATTGTTCCTCTAGTTGCATTCAGACGATAGAGATTAACCGAGAAAGGTGTAAGTTAGTTCGAGTATTTTTCGACAAATCGCTATTCTCCCCTTATTTACTATTATAAAAAAAGATTGGCCATACTCAAATAATATCGTACTTATCCTATTCACAATATTCGGATGAATAATTATTCTTGCAGAAATAGTTCCATTAATTTTTCTTTTTCATAATTTTCCTTTCATAGTTTTTCCTTATAATTGCCTTGAAATTTCTTAACAATATAACAATATAAACGATATTCTAAAAAGCGTGCAACTGCTTATTTCTACGAAGAAAATTTGTTGTTTAATCATAAAATTTTCTTCCTTTAATCTAATATTTCTCTTATAAATTTTAAATTTGTATTAAAAGAAATTCTCAGTTGCTTAGTTTATTGTTTACGCTAACAATTATTATTATTTTAATTTTTATAAACTTTATTCAATATTTTATTTGGCATTTTATATTAATTTATCGTATGCAAAATATTTTTTAATAAAATTTTTATGAAAATTGGATATGAAATTGTCCACTAATTTTGGTTAGCTCCCAAGTTCATTAATTTCCTTAGCGCAATGTGGAACCTTTGCTAGAGGAATCGATCTAAGGCAACTCGTCAATCCCACTCGAGATTTTCTCTTCGATAGGTTTATTAGACTTGAAGGGTTGGAACTATTATGCTAATTTTGAAGAAAAAGGGAATTTTTTTTGAAGGGAATTTGCAATGATTAATATATGTTCTATAATCTGTTAACAAAAAGCGATTCGATCCAAAAAAACGAAAACAGTTGAAAAATTTGTATCGTACTGGTGCTGTAAAATTATTTCTAAATCGTACTGGAGCTAAAATTATTCTGCTTCCTCTTGCCAATTGAATTGAATTATAAAGAATCACATAATCAGATTTATTGAATATTAATAATATTGATAACAGTATTGATAACAATATTTCTCAATTCTTTGCTACGGACGACGATTAAAAGGGGTCTATTCAGGGTTTGGCGTTGCTCTTGATGATATTTTTGCAGATAATATTTAATACTAATGTGCCTTAGATATTAAAGGTCGAATCTTATATAGGGCTTCTCAACATCTTCCTTCTCATCTCATGTTTTGCACTTATGTAAATGGATCGACTGCAGTGCATGCAGATAGATGCGAATTTTCGTTGTTTTGATGACGATTTCATAACGATTCCACAAAAGTTTCAGCAGCTGAAAGAATACTTTTTTAGTTGTGATTAGAATGCAAAGGCTTTGATCTCAATTTGGCCCGCAGTTTATATGTGTGAATATGGGCACAATTTCCTTATAATAATGAGCCTAAGCTTTATGCCTAATTTCTAGTTTTTCTCCTTCACTACTGCAGTAAGATTGTAGAATAAGAAGACTTCGTGAGAGAAACATAAGGTAGACGATGGATTAGCATCATCCGACTTATCTCGACTTGATAATTGTTATGTTTAGAACCTTTTTCATTGACTTCATCCATAATCTGCTGATAAGCAAATTTAACGATTCCAACAGATGACAAAAACATTTTGGTGGAATTTTAGATCCTTTTTTATTCAAATTGGTGATTAAACGTTAAACGCTATAATAAAACGAAATTTTATAAAATTCCGGAAATTTTCTGACATTTCCATTATTTTCATATTGGTAATCATAATAAATTTTTGGCAAATAAAGATTGGCCAAATAAGAATTCGTGCATACGTGTTTAGACTCAGTGAAAAATTCATATGTCAATAAGAAAAATGCTCTGGATTGGAACCTATTTTATACGATTTTGGGTGATTTTTTTTCTTTAGAACCTTACGAAAAATAAATGAATTTGCAGGATTTTAATCGAAAAGAATTCACAGTATTACGGCTGCGAACTAAAATTACTGAAAAAAGGCTTTACAGAAATTAAATTTAAATACATAGCAGAGAGAATATGAAAATAAGAAACATTAAAATCAACTTGATACAATATAATAAACATGAAAAAATATTGTAGGATCAGGCGACATCATAGTAATTTCACTTAATTTACTGGCTTGAAGCTTTATAAATTGCTGGGGGGACGATTAGGAGGAACGACTAGTTTCTTCCAATAAACTCCAACAATTTATTTAAACAAATGCGTTTACGCAGATTCAGCCCATCACTCTTAATGGCAATGCGATATTTAGTTGGCCGATGGAATTTATTTATTTAGTGATAAGTCGCAGTACTTAATACAATCCATATCAACAAAGGCAAATAATTATATTGAAGTCAGAAGCTATTTAATCCATCTATATTTTTTTAACTTCAGTGATATACGATTCATCGCTTATTGAAAATGCAGTAACCATTAAGAAATTTCGTAGAAGAATCCGCTGATGAACACAAGCAAACTGAAAGCTATTATTTTCGAAATTTCAGTTCAAAATGCTTCGATGAAGTGATAAAAATTTTTCGAGCTTCAAAGTGGGACAAATTGTAAAAACCTCAGATTCAATGGAAACTTATATATGCCACTGCGCGATTCACTGCGAAAGCAAAAAGAACGCGACACGATGCAGTCACAAGACAATTGGTACCAAAACAGGCAATGTAACCACATCAGTTTAAAAGCATATTAAGATTTCTGTTACTGAGCTATTATCGTTCATAAAAGATTCTATAACTTGTAATCTTTGGTTGGAAAAACCAACAATATCATTTCGAATATCATTTTGCTCGCTCACTTTTTGTTGTAATTATTCGACGATTTTATATCCGACTGTTACTTTTTTTTCTGGACAAGTTATTCTGTTATCCACTAATTTGCGATTTATGAGTGATATCGCTTTTTATCAGACTTTTGTTCCGTTTATACAAGCATATTATCACTAATATGTATAGTTGGCCGTTGGAATTTATTATTTATTGCGAAGAGTGAACTTGATCGAAAGTAATTTCGCATGAATTGAATTACATTATTATTTTCTTTTCCCAAATGATTAAATTAAATATGCCTAAGGACAAATTGGAAAAGGACCCTTAAAAAATTCCTAACAAGATGAAATTTTAATAGAGTTTTGTGGTCGATATTTTAAATTTAGGAAATTTATTTTATATTTCACATATTTTGAATGAATTTCTCATTCATTCTACTAATTGTTTCATTATTTTTTATCAATGCTAAGGAGAGAAAAATTTCAATTCTTATTCATACACCACCACGACTGAAATATTCTAATGTGAAAGCTGAAATACAGGTATAGTGGATACTTTTTTTCATTTTTATCATCATTTTTAAATATATTTAAATTTATATATAATTATATAAATTTATTAAAATTTATATAATTATATAAATTTTAATATAATATATATAATATAATATTATATAATATACAAAATATAAAATATATATATATAAACATAACATATATATATATATATATATTAAACATATTTCAAATAAAACATTTTAAACTTTTTTTGCTAAAATCTTATTTCGCATCTTAATCCTTTAATTGCCCAGAAACGAAGACATCGTCCCTTTCCCACCGTGTAAGAACTGGAGAGATGAGGAAAACCTAACCTACGAAAACCTAAATGTTACAAATCAAAGAACTACATAGTTGTGCCTACAAATTTTTTTGCCCAAGCAGAAAAGTTCGGGGAAACTATGGTTTATATCAAATAATTTTCGATTTACTTCTAGATATATATATATATTAAATTATCTAATTAGTTATTTCCATCCCTCGTCTCTCCCCCCCCCCCCCCTCGCCTTTCTTTTTTTTCCTATCCTACTTTCGACGTTATTTTCTAAGTTTTTTAACTTTTACTTTTCGTTAAATAGTCAAATTTCTCAATCTTATTCTTTAATATTATTTCACTCTTTTTAAAAATTTTCGTTCTTCTTCCTCACCTCCTTGAAGAACATTTATAAACATTTGAAACATGTGAAATAAAGATTTTTAAATCAGTAAGCACCTGTTTTAATCTCAAAAAAAAGGCTTTTATTTGGAAAAAAATTTAGAAAACAGTAGATGAAACATTGAACGATCTGGAGTTGTCTTATAACAGGCGAATATTACTAAACGTACAATATGTCGATGCGGGTCATTATACTGGGTATGGCTCTTCAGAACTTCCTTGAGATGACTTAAAATTCTTGAATTTCGAGAAAAAGTAAAGAAAAGCTTAAACATTAAAGACTAAAACATTAGAGATCAAAATTATTTTTATAATTAGAAATAATTTACAATTATAAATTATAATTTTTTTGATTTCTTTTGTTTCATGTATTTTCAACCAGGTTTAATCGATGGTTCCACAGCATTTAGGCCATATTTCATGTTTATTTGCATTCTTCTTCATTCTTATCATTTTGGTTGAACTGTTTTTTATAAGCTATAATGAGCTCGACATAAACCAGCAGCAAGTTCTTTTAATATGATAATACGAATAGTTTCTGAATGATATAATGTGATTTACGATTTTATTTTTATTATTAATTATAATATAATCATGCTTCTTTATTTCAAATGGTTAATCAACTGTTACACTTTCGGCCATAAACCCATAAACCCTCTTACTTATCCGCTTAAATCCCCTCATGCTTCGTGCTCTGCAACAGGTGCATTGGCCACAATTTCGATTTCCGTTGTAGATCGATTGTTCAACGCCATTTTTGCAAATTTATTCCACTGGAATTACATAGAGGGTTTAAAATCATCAAGGAATTTTCCATATTTATCCGTATTTTCATAAATCCAGAGAGCCGAATCATTTATATATCACTCGTAATATAGTATGCGGTCAACTTCTTAACCGTTCAGTTGCTGTATTATTACTACATTTCGTTGATAATTTTCAAACATCAATATCGGCCACAGCAGCCTATGCGCTCGGTTTTTACAGAGTACCAACTATTGGGATTGGCATACAAGGAGCTGAATTCTCCAGAGTTCGTTTTTGAAATTATGTTGAGGCTATAGGGAATTTTAGTCGATACACACCACATTCCACTGATTTATTTGTTTCCGCACCTTTTTATAAGGATGGTTGCGTGATATAAGGCAGATTATAAGCGCGAGATTTATTATTTATTTCATCATCTAAAACATTTATTCGTTAGTGACACCTTAGATCTTTTAAAAAAGTTTTCAATGGTCTCAGTTATAGACAACCTTCCCGACATTTCTGAGAACATCACCACCACACAGCAATGAAGCCAAAGTAATTCTGCACCTGCTTCGTGAATTACACTATCGAGAAGTTGTGGTCGTTCATGCGAAGGACGACGTCGATGCAATTGATTTTGTTACTGTTTTCGAAAAAAATCGTTCAAAATTTGAGATACACGTACGGTATTAGCTTTTTGTGCAAATTTTTAGAAAAAATGTTGTATCGAATGATATTACTGCTAGCCGTAAGATACCATGACAAGTGGTTTAGGTGCAAAAGTATATCGAAATCGATCTGTCGATGAACCTCACAAATCAGCAAGTTGAAGAATACTTCGAAGGTGTCACATCAAATATAATCGTCCTTTTCGCAAAGTAAGAATACATTATTCATTTTCTTCTAAATCAATTTTTGCGTAGATGGATAACTATTCAAAAAATTTGTCCGTGTTTAAACCAGAGATTTCCCAACATTAATCGTTTGTCCGTCTATTTCATGTTAGAATTATAATAACTCGGGCTAATGCCTCTAAAAGCACTGAATATTTTGCCCACAACTATGTATATCAATGCGCTTTCAGCAGTATTTTTCGCAGGAACTTATTTCGTTTCCTTTTTTAGAACCGACGATGCTAAAGTTATCATTAACAATGCCCGAATATTAACAACGCCAGGAAAGGTTTGCATAATGAACGAAGCGGCATCGCACAACAAAAATCTGCCAACTGGTTATTGCTTTACCTACCTGTAAAAAATTATTCTTAGGCCAACGCTTTTTTTATAAAATGAAAGATTTCACTTTTAATTACATTCACTACCAGAAACTTTTTAGCCTTCTTGCAGCTGTGATAAAATAGGAATCAGCCTAATTTTCTGAATTTCTGACAGAAATGATTGGATATTGGCGAAATATTTAATTACACTAAGTAAATGCGATGTACTGCAGTGGGCGAAACAGCCGAGTTCCCTCATCACTAATGGCGAAAAAATCTTCCGTACTGTTCCACTTCCAACGAATTTGAAAAAATAGTTTGCATATACCATATCTATTTGAAAAATTCTATTATTTTAGGATATTTGTCGGTAAAATTACGACAAAATACTCTATCCGCATTACGTGACGCACTGGCTGTGATCCATCATGGAATTGAATTCCTAGTTAATTATGATGTCGAACCACCGCAACAATGTGAGACGACGGTGATCAATAATTTATGGATAGCGAAAATTGGAGATGAATTTTACAAGTCAATTTTTTTCCATCAGTTACATCAAAAATTACAGCTGGACGAGGAATTATTACTTTTTTTTCAACAAAATTATAAAATAGTCAATGTCACGAAGGAAAAAAAGGATGTGCGATAAGTTAGGACTGAAAAAAACCGAATTGCTAAAGTTTCGCTAAGCTGTGAATTTTTATTCGAGGATATACAGCCGAATCGACGATGGTGCTGAGGATTCGCTTTCTGCCCCTGGCAGGAGTAGACCTGTCATTGAGAAGCCGAATGGCACTGATCACTGACATGTGCTTCTCTCATCAAATGAATCTTTAGCGAAAATTTTTTAATCGTATTAACAGCTAGTATTCTATTTTATTTTACTAATTTTACAAATTTTTAATTAATAAACTTAATGAGCAATTTTAAATTATTTCAAGAGAAGCAAGAAATATTCACCTAAAAAAATATTTCTGCTCGAGAATACAATATCACCGAGTTAGTTTGAAGGCATCTTCGCTCATCGAAACCGCATGGAAAAAATGGGATTGCTTTTAATGAACAAGGTGAACGCATTAACATCGCTTATGACATAACGAATTCCGTCTATGGGAAATTTCAAACAGTTGGATCTCTCGTGCGACTTGATTTTAATTAATTAACCGTTCTTTTTGATAATTTTGGTTTATTATCCAAATACTTTTAATTTTTGGTTTCTTAATAATCAGCTAGATTCTCAAGAAAAATCAAAATTTACTTTCCTCTAATTTTCCTTAATCAAGAGAAACTTGTCGAGTGATTTGTCGACCCACGACCCAATATTTCCATCACCAAGCGGTTGCCTGGCAAATGACAGAGAGTACCAAATATGCTATCCGCAAAATAATGTAAGAAAGAAATTGAAATAAATTTCGCCTGAATTACCTACAACTTACCTTACTTACACAACGTAATGCAAACAATGAAGGAGTTAATACGTTTAGAATGCACGCGATGAAATATATTTGAATGAAGCAAAAATTATCTGGTCGGGTGGTACTGCGAAACCACTCGAAATAACGCTACCAAAATTTTTGCGCGCCGTTGCTGTAGCAGATCCGCCGTTTGTTTACACGGTTCCTGTGCTTGACGCATCACGTTGTCTTCATCTTGATATTCTCGTAATCGATGGAATCGATGTGGTAATATTTCAAACTCGGAAGCCGACCGAAATGTTCCTCGCTCATTTTGCTAAGCAGACAAACTTACAATTTTCTCAACTCATATTTAGGCTAAATTTTTCTCAGGTTTACTGGCTACTAGAGCAGTGCCATATATGCCAAATGTTTTGGCACCGAATCCTATGCATGCAATCCAGATTCCTCTACTATTTTTAGGAATGATTCCATTGGCAAGTGCCGCATGGAATTTATCTTTACCATGGCAATCCGTGCAAAGTATGATACATTGCTGAACTTTCTTTTAAAGAGATACGTTGTTAATAATGGAGACAGATAGAAAAGCGATATCCATGCCATATTTGGCTAGAGAACAGAACATTACGAGTATAATTCCTATTGATGAGAGATCAAACTTGTGGTAAAAGTAATGTTCAAGTGATGCTGGGAACATATTTATCACTCCGTGGTGAAAGAGCTTTGTTCTAGTAATCAGTGAAACCAACTAACTCAAAAACGGTGCAAAAGAAAAAAATAAAATAAGCTTTTATATAAGTTAGTTAGAGGAAATTAATTCAGTGATAAACGTTGAGAAAAAATTTATAGATTGGACCTTGGTGGTCGTGTATAAAACGGCACAATGAGAGCAAGGTGGACAATTTCTGTTGCGCTGGGTACGCCATCGATTTACTGTCAAATTTATCGCTTGGCGAGGTAATCTTAAGTTAAACAAAATTTCACCTCTTTCATTTTTGTGGTGAAAAAAGAGAGGGACCTTGGGACCGAAGATCTCGCATAATTCATCGCATCAGTTACACTCATAACCTTCGACATCTTTCCTCGCATACATAAATCAATCATCAGCTTTAAAAAAATTGTTGGATAATTTCTTTTTTTCCGATCCATAGAATTAATAGCTTAAATAATTTAAAACTGGATTTGCAGCAGAAGTGAACTTTTAGTCCTCAGGTGACAAGCAACGTACCTCATTTCTCATTTTTCGCGCCCTTTTAAGATTAATGGAAGCATAGATACTGCGTTCAAATTTGAATTGCATTTAAATGAAACTTATGGAATCGTAATTTATGGCGATAATGGCTATGTTCTGAATGGAATTATGGGTGAGTTAGATTCTGATTCAGCTGATATTGCTGTTGGTGCTTTAACAATAAATCCCGAACGTGAACAGTATATCGACTTTTCGGAACCATGGTTGTACCACGGTATTCGGATCCTCGAAAAATGGGTTAGTTTTTTTAATATGGCTAGTGCATTTAGTTGTAAGCACGGGTCAAGCTCTTGATTTCACCTCAACTAAACTAAACTTTACAAAAATAAAAACCAAAATTTCAATAGAAATTTCGCCGTTTACTACTTAAAACCATTTTTCTTCACCAACTTAAGCTAAATTTATAACCAACTTCCTTCGGGATAATTGAAGAAACCCCGCGAATCACCAATGGAATCATTTTTGCAACCCCTCAAATCGAGTCTTTGGATTGCACTCTTCATTTCTGTTATACTTGTCGGCTGTTCTATTTTTCTTCTCGATTTTTATTCGCCTTTTGGTCGTTTTTTACGGATCAAGAAGAATACTACGATTTGTTGGCAAGATAAACTTGATAAAAATGGTGAACAATTGAACTTTGGTGAAGCAATGTGGTTTGTATGGGGAGTTTTGCTCAACAGTGGGGTATGTGAAAGTAAGTTCATTTATTTTTGATTGCCATAAGTCAAATTAATCCTCGACAATTCTTTTTCTTCTTCTAATAGTACTATTTTGGCTGATTAAAAAAATATACTGGTTGATTAAAAAGTTTTAATACAAAATCCTTTCGCCAGAGATTCTTGCCAGCAGAATTACAAGTGAATACAATCCTTAGTACCATCCGGACTACACACTTATCCATGAAGAGACAACGGCTTGATCCAAGTCGAATCTTACCATCTTCTCTTCTATAATTAAGACTAATTTCAAGGAAATTTGGTAAATTTCTCCTTTTATATAAATATATAAAGGAAATTGATCTTAAAAATTTTAATTATACAATTGTATTCATCAACCGCTGACTTATTAGTTTGCTTTGGCCAAAGACAGGAATAAAAGCTTAGTCTTAGTCGAAATACCTCTAATGCCGTAACGTTTACATGGCTAAACTGGGTTTCCAAGCATTGAAAAGAAACAACAATTGAAGGCCAACATTAGTAAAATTTAATATGGAACTAGTTTAGAAACACCACGTAGCTGCAGTGCTCGCATTTTGGGTATCGTTTGGTGCGGATTTTGTATGATTATGGTAGCATCATATACTGCAAATCTTGCAGCGTTTCTAGTCCTCGATCAACCAGAACGCGGATTAACTGGCATCACTGATCCTCGGATATGCTTTTTTCCAATTTTCTCCTTTGATTTACAAATAGGCATTCATGTTGCCAAACAAATTATCTCAAATCCCAAAAGTCTGACTTGAGCAATTTATTGGACATTGGATGGCTATTTTTTCAACTTCATAAACTATAACTTAGACGGAATAAGCCAAATATGAATCTCTGATTATTCCGATTTTTCAAAATACCGTTTTAATTCAGGAACCCCTCAGCGAATTTCACATTCGGAACGGTCCTCAATACAAATACTTATCAATATTTTAAACGCCATGTTGAACTATCGACAATGCATCGAAACATGGAACCACATAATGTTAAAACAGCTGCTGATGCTATAAAAGCGATTTTAAATGAGTAAGAAGAGAGAAAAGGAAAATTTCTTTACGTATTGCAATAAGTTTAATAGGCCAAGAGAAATGCATGAAAAACGAACTTTGGAATAGAATTCAGTGTAAAAATTTTTTTAGAGACTGAAATTAATAGCCATAAAAGCTGAATCTTAAAATTCGCTCGCTTCTCCATGGCCTTTAACATTGCATTTGATCGAGGTTTCACTATTTTAATTATTTCCTAGCAATTTTTTATAGCACATTGGATGCATTCATATGGGATTCAACACGTCTTGAATATGAGGCAGCAAGACACTGCGAACTTCGAACTCGTGGTTCCTTATTCGGTCGTTCAGCTTACGGCATAGGACTGCAAAAAAATTCCCCATGGACTCCGCACATTACAAATGCTATTTTACGCCTTACTGAAAGTATACGATAGTTTTTTAAAATATTTTCGATTACTTCAATATTTATGGGAAATAATATGACAATATACTGCAGGTGGAAAAATGGAAGAATTGTATGACAAATGGATAACGCAACATCAAAAGAAAGATTGCATAAGAACAGAACACAAATCACCAGCTCGTTTAGGATTAACCAATATGCGAGGCTACCTTTTTATTTTGGTGAATTAAGGCCAAAATGAGAAATAGAAAAGCTGATGCTTAGGCCAAAGATACATTGGCTAGCAGAAATAGAATAAATATATGTAAATGTGAGCCTAGTAAATTGACTTTGGTAACAATAAATAACAGAGAATCAGAGAATTCTTAACGTAGATTTCGAAAAAAATATTTTGAGATAACACCTGAAAAATATTTTCATCGATGTTATCAATGTCGGCAAATGATCTGATTCTTTCTCTAACACTTAAGCCACTGCCAGTTTAGCTCGCTTCACTGATAAGCCTCGCGATGCGATTCTTGAAAATAACTGACACTCTTTCTAGACCCATAAAATTCGATCTAATTGGTACTTTTTTTTTATTAAAAATGATAAAATCAATATTTTGCTAAAAAAATTATTTCAGTCTGTTGTATTAAATCATAAGATATACGATGAAATTCAATTAATTCATCGCCTCACAACAATGAAATTATATTAAAATTTAATTAATAAAATTTTAATAAAATAATAAAATTAATTAATAAAATTTTTAGACGTGTTCATCTTAATATCTGGAGGGATTGTGGTTGGAATTCTTCTTAGTGTAATCGAGGTCTCCTATGGACGACATAAAACAGCTAAAAGGTTCCATTACTGACGACAAATTCGATTACTTCAACATTACTTCGAACGTAGAATATTGATGCTAATAAAAAAAAAAACGAGAAAACTTTATCAAATGAACTGCGAACGATAGCAACGTTTTGTTCGATGAAGGGCAGAATAAGACAGTGGACAGGTGTCCAGATTACCGGATGATCATCCTATAAGACCCGAATTCTATCCCCGATAAACCTGTTATAGTAAACCTGTCATTAGAAATTCAGGCAGTGAAGATCCACTTGTTCTCATTTATTAGCAAGTGAGCTCTTCGCAGAAATTTCTAACCGTACTGACAATTAGCACAATTAACAATTATCATTTATCATTATACAGATATACTAAAGTAGAAGCTTATTTTCTTAGGCTTTTTCTTGCAGAAAGCAATTAGAAATAACAATGCGCTGTGCTCGCAAATGGCGACTGCTGACAAAACGTCGAATTCGAGTGAATTTTTTTCATTAATTTAGCTCTAGATACGTTCTAATATTACGCAATAATAATTCCAATTCCAATTTTTCCTAATCATATACCCAAGATGATAACGTCCTATGGTGCTTGGAAAAACAACACTACGACTTAGAGCAGGTGAAGCTAACCGAATAGTTTTTTCTCGATGTCTCAGATTATACTGGATACATGGGGATAGAATGGCTCGGTGGGTCGTTGGTCAATTGGAAGCGCCGATGCTGAGATTCGATTTTCCGCAGGAGTAAACCTGTATAAAAATCCGTGTAATGCTGGTTGATTATCTGCATATCGCCAAGGAATTCCCTGGCATATTGCCCAATGCGACAAGCCAGTGACATGAATAATGGTGAGAATTCCTAAAAAAAAATACTGGATACATACTTTTACGCAATAAATATTTCATCCGCCATGTCTATCTTTCTTTTCCATTTTCTTCTAATAATATCGATAAGACTTAATAAATTAATCAATAAATTAATATATTTTAATAAATTAATTCCAGTATAATCGTGAAATCCAAAGATATGCAAATAGCAACGCCTATGGATATTTGATTCAACGGAAGATCTTTAGAACAGAATTAAATTTTCGCAAGAAAAGCGTTCGCGTATATTGCAGTCGTTGCCGGGTATATAATTAACTTCACAGATAATTAGGAAATAACTTGAGGATAGATGCATGACTTCCCAACATCATATAGATTTTTAGCAAGTTTATTCTCAACTCTAGTATCAAATAGTAGAACCGGAAGCTTGGAACTGAAGACGATAATTTCAACACAATCACTCGGCTAGTGATAAAGAAAAATATAAGCATTGATATGAAAATTTCTCTATGGATTATTTGAATTCATCACTGATAATATCAGTAGAATGGTCACCGTTTTACTTTCAGAATCTCATCGAAACTCACCCATATCCAATTGTCGGCCTATTCGCTTATATAACATCAGCAATTCTGATTATTCTATTTCTTTGGCCATGTGCACCAATTCCGTGCTTTTTATCATGTTTCGCTGATTATGTCCATTTTTGTCCACGCTGTGGTCATAAAATTGGTCAATATAGAAGAGGAAGAAAGCCGAAATTTTTTGTTTAATTTGCCGCTTATATTTCGACAATCATTTATCACAAAATGATATAAATTTGCTTCGATTCGTTTATATTTTTATTTCTACTCCATTTCTACTCCACCATTAATTGAGGAATGAAAAAAGAAATGAAAAGCCTAAAGCCTAAACAGCAGCGATATTTAGAAAAATTTTTTTTTGATGCGCGCAGGCCGGATCAATAACGAATTAGGGTGCCTATCACGCGGTTATAACTTAGATTTTTGAACTGCTTGATAAGGGCAGAAACAGATCGCTTTGCCGCACTCCTGGACAGAGCTTTACGCGAGTCTCAAGCTTGGGTAATTGGAAAAACAGCACAATGGAAAACAACGAGTGTAAAAAAGTGAATAAGTGAAAAGAAACTGAGAACTAAAAAGTTGAACTTTTTAAGAAATAAAAGAGCACACAAGAAAGATAGCAAAAAGAAATGTATCTATCAAATCGAATTTAGTAGACATTCAAAAAGTGAAAAAAATAAAATCAAATGCCCTCCAACCACAATAAAATAAATCGCTTGGCAGACGCGACGCTCTAAGTAACTGAAAGTTGGGGCCAATTCCTTCGAGAAATTAATTAAGGAATTGGCCTCCAACAGATGAAATGATTTGAAATAAAAACTTGTAATGAGAAACTTCTTTGGCAGGTCAAATTTATAATAATAAATTTAGAATACACCGCATTTCGCGACACTCAAAGTGAAGCCAATCGTAAAGTCAAAGGAATTATATGACAAGTTCCTTCCTCTTTTTTCCAGACTTCTCCCACTGTTACTGGTTCAGCTGACTATATCGCTGTTTATAAAAGAAATCAATTCCAGGCTTGTCGAGCCGACGCCATGGCCTCTCCTTTTCAATCTTGATTAAACACCTCGATTCCTAAGTCCTGGAACCTTGGTAATACACGCTTATCTATTCAATATGTTCGCAGAGTCCGAGTCTTCACTGGACTTGCGTAGACGATACTCTGCGACGATATTGATGATAATGATAACGATAATGATAATGATGTGGTCAGTAATTGAGTGAAAGACCCCTACCTGCTGCAATCAATTTGTGCAGAATGATCCTTTTTGCAGAAGGCCACATTTGAAGGACCACAATCACAGCAAGATTCATGGACAAATAGGCATTATTGGAAGCATACTACTTGTCAGTTTAAATAAGGCAGAAATCACTATTTATCAGATGTTTGTCAGTCAAACAATGTATAAGATTGATTTCTAAGAATTAGATGCTGCACGGGATTCTCGAGTTGGGGGGGGGGGGGGGGGGGGGAAGGTATTTAGTATTTTAATTCTAATTTTAGTTAATTTCAGGTCATTTCAAATATTATTAAATTTTCGTGCTAATTTATTATTTACAAATTTTAATAAATTCTTTGGTCGATGCAAAGTCTGGAGGAAATTCTTTTTTAACGATTCTTTTAATTCTTTCATCGGTATTTGTTTTTGGAACTTTAAAATTCTTTGCTTATAAGCCGAAATGAATAGTTAAGACGACGCTGAACATTGCAGATAAGACGTCCGAATGTTAGTAACGTTGGGCTGTTCGCGTGTTTGCTTCTCAGTTTGTGGCTGTGCGGTGTTGGTTTAGTTTGGCAAAAAAGAGCAATTTTAGACTTCCAGGTGAGTTACTTTCTTCGCTTCTTGAAATATTCCGCGAATTTGTTTTGATTTTCCTCTTTGTTCTATGATTTTTTCATTTTTTACTATTTGTAACTTTATTTCTGCTATTCCTTTTTTCCTTCCAACGAATCAGTGCTGGTTTGGCTGTCTCCGGCAGGGAATTGTAGCGCATATAAGAGAGGTTATTCGCGAGCCATTCGATCCTCTGCGATATTTCGAAATTCTCTCATTCTTTTTTATTTTGCCTTGTTGGATTGCTCAGCTTTTGTTTTTCGCGTTTTCACGTCTATAAACCAGTTGTTAGCCATATTTGTTCGCTATTTTTGCATTTTCATAGGTTAAACTTCACTGGCAGTCATAAAAAATTATTTGTTCAGCTCCGAATTATTCCATTTCTCTGCCAATTTTTATGATTGGGCTGCTCAAGTTAAACTCTTTTCTTTTTTTATTTTTCGATTTTAAATTTTTGATTATTTGATTTTTTGAGTTTTTTACTGCAAATTTAATTTCAGCTATCATTTACTGTATTTATATTTATAAATTTTCTTGATAAATTGATTATGAATTTTAAATGATTTCGCCTTATAATAATCAACTTTCATGGTAAAACATTTATCGCTGTTGTGTTATCGTAAATTCATTGTTCGTTAATTTCGAATTAAATGCTAAGCTACTTAAGCTTTTCTTAATTTGTTATTTGTTTAAATTGCATGGGGTCGTTGAATTTCACGTTAATATTTTTGGAGGAATGAGTTTATTTTTTTCATTCTTTGATATTTGTTTATAAGTTGCAACTTTTTAAATTAATGTTTAAATTATATTATTCACTAGAAAAAATTTGTGAAGAATTAATTTTAAGGAATTTAACAAGTGCTTCAATTCATTTTATTATTAGGTTTATCATTTTCTTAACAATTATTTTTTAAATTGTTTCGTTTACGTTTTTGCATAGTGTATTCTTTCTTCTTCAGATTTTGATTGGGCCTCCACGCTTTTGGCTCCATTCATCATAGGGTTTAACAGGTAGCAAAACGTCGATTCCTGCGATGTGAGACGAAGAACTCGACCTAACCAGTAGAGGTTTTATGCATGGGATGTTCGAGCAAAGATGAGCGAAATCATGTGGGAACTATGCATGCTGTTGGCGAGTACCTTAGGCAGAAATGGTCAAAGGTAAATAGCTTCCTTTCATCTTCCGTTCTCATTGGCATGGTTTTGCAGCCGTATGAACAGCAGATAGATGCGAATTTCGTTTTGAGACCAATATCACGGCGATTCCAAAGGAATTTCGCCAGACAAAAGGAGGCACTTCTAGGTGCAAATATATAAGTATTCGATTTCATTCTCCGCTGGAATTTCATCCTGGTCATTAAGTATGAGACTGGATCCAACATATTTAAAAACTGTGACGCTTCTTGAATTGTTTAATTTATGTAGATTGGGATCATACCAGCGTTTGGTTTATAAGAAAAGAATTTCGTCCTGATTATGTTGGTTCAACGCCAATTTTCGTTGCTATCAGTATTCTGTTCAGGCGTCTGTTGGAGTTCATCGTAGATGTCAGCGAAAAGAACCATGTCATTAGCGTATTTAAGGCTCATGATACTATCTTCTGGATCGATTTCTACACCTCTAGGGTGCAGGATTTCATTACCAGGTTTTTGCATAGTTGAAAATTGTAGAGGAGAGAGCGCAAACTTTATAATACACCAGTATATATTTCAAGAATTTACGTCAGTTTCCCATATTTACAAATCTACATCGATAAATTGTTAATAGCGAAATAATTTTTTTTGCTTCATATTGCACTTCACGCAAAACATATCATAAAATAGAGATTGCAGGATTATTTGTTAAAAATAGCTGAATCTGTTTGAATAGGTGCTCGTAAAGATGGTAATTGTTGGTTCAGTGTGGCATATGCTTTTATTGACATTATTTCAATTGATTTTCATCGTGGTAAGTGCAAAGTTCGGAAAATATTTTTTGGGTTACTTTTTGTAAATCAGTTTCAGATTATTTTAAGATTATAAGATTATTAATTCACAGTATTTTTAGTTCAGTGAAGGAAGAAAAGATAAAACTCATTATGAATCAAGTTACGTTTATATGCTCGTAAAAAATGAAATAAGTGGGAAAGAGCGACAGTTTTGTGTTAATTACCAACAGTGGCGCAGTGACTTTATCGCTGAAAGTGCAATACAAGCAGTAAAATTAAATTTTTTTTGCGAAATTTTAATGCAATAAATTTTTACTCCATGAATTCTCGAAATCACTTTACGTTCGAATTGGATAATATAGATCTTATGGCGTATAAATATATGAAATTTTTGCCTTTCTGCGGTATTTGGTTACGCATTTGGCATATTTGGTACGAATAAGTGGATAGCACGATGTACTTCAATCTCCAATTGGCTTTCTGGCAAAATCCTACAAATAGCTAAGCAAACCGTACTCTGATCAATAGCTGAACCATTGTACTGGAAATGGTAATCTAGATCTAAACAGTACATATTCAGCGATAACATAGCTGTAATACTGTTTTACTGCAAAAATATTTCAGAATGCTGTAGAATTAGCTTGGTGGGGAGGTATTGTTGGTAATACAAATGTTTGTGCATCAAATACCAGTGTAAATTATGCTGGCAAAGCTGTCGCGTTGAACTACAGGATAACAGCAGATGACGGGCGTTGTGCAGCACCATTTGTTATATCTAACATGAGTTTTAAAGGTGCGATTCAGTATGAGGTTCGAATTCGAATTTATTTATACTTTTAGGGATATTCTTATTTAATTATATACTTGGTATTAGACATTGATTCCCCGTTTTGAAACGATATTGGTTTTGTTAGATTGAAATTTCATGAGATGAGATTCTGTTAAAAATGTTAACAAATAGAAACTTTACCTCAAGTTAAGGTAAATCTTCCAGCTATTTCTTAAAGAACTTCATTAAGTTTTTATTAAGTTACATTTCATTAAGTTATATCATGTTGCCAGTTGTGGCTGTTTTTCATTCATCATTCTAATATTATTTTATTTTAATAATTCCTTTTATTGCTTTTCAGGTAGATCAATTAATTTCACAGGAAGCAAGTGTTGCACTCATACTTGTTGATAGAGGACGCCATTTTGTGAGCAGATGGTTTGATTATTTGGTATTAATTCAGATTTTTTCCTTTTTTTCATTAAACATGAGAACTCGAATAAACAAGCCAATTTTAAAGAGGCGAAAAAGAGAAATGGCAATCTTTTCTTTTGATTTTTTTTTTTGATATTTGTATAACGCCATATGTGCATATAAATTTTTTTTCTGTAATTTTAACTGAGTTTTTTTAGTTCGCTGAATTTTATGATCCCGATCTCAATACAACATTGCCGACATTTTTTATTTATAAAAATGTTTTTTTAAATGATTTATTAGTGAGTTTTTTATATTATTTTTTATTAATTTTCCCTAACATCCTGGACGCATTTTTTGAAATCATGAAATCATGTATATAGTTATAAAAATTTTAAGAAATTTTTAAGAAATTTTTCGCCAGTTGTTCATTTGGTTTTGCATATTAAAGTTTTACTGTCATATTTAATTTAGAATTCTTATTCATCTCGGTCAATGTTCACCTAATTTTTCATTTTTCTGTATCATGATATTATATCATTATTTCAATATTTCAGGGTCTCAGCACAAATAAAACAGGAAAAGATCTTACCATTAAATTTTATCGACCTTTATATTCTATTTGGGATTGGTCAATGCTTATTATTTGGCTTCTTGCAGTTTTTTGTACTGGAGTTGGTGGGTTCTGGACAGGACGTACTATGTAAACGATTTGTTATGATAGTTAAGCTAATTAACTAAGAATTATAATTTAATTGAGTAAAAGGCTCACCCCACAGATGAATCGCCCGACACACCCAATTATTTTCACATTCGTCATTTCCGCAATATTCTTTTTTAACTGTTCCATTTCCATTTATATTCCCTCAATACTCTCGGTTCTCATTCTTGTTTTACAGTGCGTGACAATTTAACGTAGTTTCAAGGAATCTAACTGGAGAGCATTAAGTTTCAATAAAGATGCAGCAAAAAGAATTTTTATTGTATAATAACATTGGCTAATTTAGAGGTGATGAAGTATCGCAAAAAATCCACCGTATCGATGACACTCAAGCAAAAAAAGATTCATATGATAAAGAAACAATAAATTCATTTGCAACTTGTGTTTCCATTGCTCTCGTAATGCTTATTGTTATTGGAGTGCTTATGCTTGGCTTCTTTTTTCGGCCAGTGATGGGTATTTTTTTGTTTATTTGTAAATTAGTCTAATTATTCACTGGAAATTTTGGAAGGATTTCAATTAATGGAACAAAACCACTGTAATATTTTTTTAGATTGAATGAGGATTTTTACATCTAATCTATATTTATTTTCAGTATTTGTTTTCAATATGTTTCTTGCAATTATTGGTATATTTAGCATTCATCGGTGTTTTATGACGGTTATTCAGCGTTACTGCAAATCTACATTATCTTATGTATGTTAATGAAGATGTTGAAACTAATATAAATGATAAAAACTCGATTTTAAATAATCATTTTGAAAAAATTCAGTAAGATTAAAGTATGAATTTCTTTTGAAATTACAGGATGAAATCTTGCAGTTTATTAGAATTTAATATATTTTTTTACTCTTTTGCTTATGTATTTTGTAATATTTATTTTTTTAGGGTTGTTCGTTACATGAAATGGCTCAGACTATATTTCGCAGAGAATTATTGCATATTAATGAGTATTTTTTATCTAGGTCATTCATACTATCTGTAATTGTATTCGTACTTTCCACTTTTATTTGCGTATCTTGGTTTATTTTCCGGCGCAGTCCATATGCCTTTATTCTTTTAGATTTTATAAATGTAAATATTTGTTTATACGCACTCAAAGGTTTCCGGTTTTCATGTCTTAAGGTATCTCATTTATGAATTATCTATAACCATTATTCAAATTTTTAATTTTTTCTCAGAATTAACAATACATTCCTAAGCGTTTGTGAAATAAGGTGTTTATTCCAGTTTTTATTCCTATTTTCCAAATTCTTCATTTCAGTGGTTAACCGTACTCTTAATTTGTATGTTCGTATATGATATATTCATGGTATTTGGAACTCCTTTGCTTACCAGAAATGGTTGTTCAGTTATGATCGAAGTTTGCTTTACTTTGTTTTATTTGTGAACTATAAGCACTCATTTGATTTCTCTTAACGCTATTTTTTTGGAGAGAATTTATCAGCAAATGTTTCTATATAAAGTTTAAATATCTTTATCATGATCATTTGCCCACTCATCTTGCACTTTTTAGATCAGATTAGACTTATACATATTAGATTAGACTTGATAGTTAACTCCACATCATATTACCCGCAGACTATATCTAATTTATTCTGAAATCTTTGCTGCAGATCCTATTTAATAGTTGCAAAGAAAAAAATAATTTGTATAATTTATATTATACAAGTTTACACGTTATAATACAGCTCTCTAGTGTACAATAAGCATTTCATGCATCCACTATCTCACTGTCGTTTTTGGGTGACTTGTTTTACTTTCGTATAACCGGATTAGAACAGGTTAAGGCCATTAAAAAACCTTTTTACCAGCTTTTTGAATCTAAATATTATTAAACCAATGGTATTTTTAAAATTTTTTTTTGAGGTAGCAGCTGGTACGGATTGTTCAAAATCGCAAGGTGTTTATCCTGTTGCACCTATAAATAGCGACACACCAGAAATGGTAATGTTATGTCATGTTAATGTTAAAGTTCTGAATGATCTTCTCAATTAGTTTTTGCGAGTTAAAAAACTATTTTTAGTTCCCAATGTTATTTCAAGTACCACATTTGCGTGAGCCGTTGATCTCTTGCATCGATCTCGAAGTTGAAAAAGATTTTCATCCTGTATTTCTTGGTCTCGGCGATGTGATAGTACCGGGTATTTTGTTGCATTCTTTTTATTATTTTTTACTTTTAAAAAATGAAAAGTTTTTTAGTGAAATGAAAATGAAAATAAAAATGAAGTTTAATTTATATTTTAATATAAAATGGTTAGTTTAAGCTAGTTCTTAAATATTACGGCTAAAATTTTTCATATTGCAGGGTATTTAACAAGCTTTTGTTTCATGGCTGATTTAGCTATTGGAACTTGTTATCTTTATGGCATTGTTTCTGTTATTGGTAAGTTTTGTTGATAGTAGGAAAATAATTGAGAGTTTCGTTCATTGTCTCTTCTCCCACTTGTTTTTCAAAAGTTTATTCTTAACATTTTATTCTCAAAAACATTAAAACCACTTTTTTTTCCAATTCCAACCTCTAGCTGCAACATATTTTCCCACAATTTATAGGATATGGTGTTGGCCTTTTGATGACTTTCTTAGCGCTAACATTAATGGAAAGTGCTCAACCAGCTTTAATTTATTTAATACCCTTTTCGCTATTACCAGTTATGGTTCTTGCATTAATTCGTAAAGAGTTTAAAATCTTATGGAATGGCCTCTTCGAATTTAAAAATGTTATTCTATTTTTATGATTTTTAGATCAGAAAATTTATTTTCATTATTTCGCACCCTTATAAGACGTTTTTTTAATTTGCTTATTATCGAATTATTTGGATTTTTGTGAAAAAATGAGATCCTCGAACTGTGGATTTTAATATATTTGAAGTTCTTTAGAATCAGTCGAATGTGGTTATTCGAAATGCTCCATTCGAAACCTTAAATAAAACAGAGATATCAGTATCGTCTTAAAAATGACAACTTAAATGATATCGTTTGGATCTCGGCGCTCGGTATATATTTGTTTTTTTTCTTAGTAAATAAATACTGTTTTCCAATTTTAAATTACAAAAAAGCGTCAATAAAAGTTCTTTCTTCCAAAAGCTATTTTAGTTGGTTTTGACTGATAAATAAGTTAAGATCATTTCATATCGCTTAGAAATCAGTTGGAGGGATAGATACATAATGGTTCCTAATAAGCAAACTTTACTTTCAATACCAGGTTGCTCCTGTCAAGAGGCAGGAATCGGACACACCTGTGATTCTTGGTTTTAGCCAACACAAATTATTGTTTTTTATTTGGACAAATTCAAAAGTGGTCCTCGATGTTTTGTTTGCTTTTCCGATCATTTATGTTTGTAGAAATTTTTTTATATGTATCATTTATGAAATTTAAGAGTTTTAGTTTTATAGGTTGAAGGGCAAATACAATTATAAAAATTTTAGCAACAATACCTATTTATTTCTTACCAACGCTTTTTGTTTTTGCTCTTCAACTGCCGGTCGTATGCATCATTTTCTACACTGCATGGTATAAAAATTTATTTTTCTTCTATTTTAAATGCGCTTTGAAAATTTGAAATATCTGACGGTTTTCACCAATGTTCATAGAACCTGAAAACTTCCCGACAATTATATGTATGCTTCGTTATTCTATATTACTATTTTGATCGAAATTAAGGTTGCACAACAAAATATTTTTTCGGCATCGGTCGAAAAAATGTCGCTTTACGTTTTTGGTGGAACTGTATTGCAAAATTAATGTTAAATAAAAATTATGTATGTATTGCTTAGCAATTAAAACATTGTTATAGGGGAAGGTCGTTTAATGGCAAAATTCATCCATTCAGCGTTTAAGATTCTCATAAAAATTGATTTGATGTCGTGATGGACTCGATGAAATTTATTATTCCGTAGTTATTCATGCTGATTTCGAAAATTCTATTAAGAATCTCTCATTCGACGAATGCTTATTCTTTCAAGAAAAGAATAACAGTACGAGACTTTCTTACTTATCCTTGGCTAAAATGGGCGGTAAAAGCTATGTGGACTTCATGACGGTCACTATTAATCAGGACAGCTCGGATTCTGTGGCGAATTTGCAGCCATTCGAAATATTTCTTCTATCACGGAATAAGCTTAGACCCTCCAAAAACACCAAATTAAATGAAGCAAATGAATACATTTCTTTAATGCTTTGCCTCGAAGTAATTCTTTTCAAAGTCTGCTATACCGCAAAATTATAAAATTTTGCCTTCATATCTAACAAAAACTTCGGCCTCCGTTCTAGATATTCCTTGATACTCCTTGATATTTCAATTTCAGGCAAAGGATGAAATCTGCCTCCTGCTATATCTTTGCCATGGATATTTCTTGTCCGAAACCAGGAAAGCTGGTGCATCCTATTTCAATTTTCTTTTCCTCCTTTATTGCATGTAATAAAAGTCATTTCCCTTTTCATTGAGAAATCTCCAGATTTGTCGAGGAAACTAGAAAAATACTCGATGGTCAAATATAACTGTAAAATAACTATAACTGTAAATCTAACTGCTTTTAGACCAAGGGAATTAATGTAAACTATAATAAACTATATTCTATTCTAAAATGTTTTTTTGTGAAGTCGACAGTTCACTTTTATCCTTAACAATCAAATATAAAATAAATCCATCCTTAACCAATAGCCAACATGAGCATGCAAAAATTTGAATAAAATAGCTAGGCATTCCTTATTCGCATATGGCTAGATACTAGGTACCAATAAGAACCACTGCTCATGTAGAAAGCTCTGACATTACCTTTAACAAATATAAATAATGCAAAAAAAGCAGCTTATAAAAATAGCTACTTGTAACAATTCAATCAATAAAGAGCCATAAATATCAAAAAAATCCCACATATATTCAAGATTAGCTTATTAACATCAAATACAGATTTTTTCCCTTTAACATTACATTCTATTACATTCTATCCAAGAAATTATCAAGACCAGGTATTTGATCTTTAAGACCTTTACGTTTGCGAGTTTCTAATACTATTTGGTTAGGCTTGCTATTTGCTTCAAGCGGATCACCAGGAAAAACTTGCCAGTGATCAAATACACATTGAGGAAAAGCTTGACCACCTGTATTTGAACGAAGGTCAGCTGTGAAACCTAAAATATATATAAAATTCATAAATAAAATTAATTTGAGAATATTGTAAAGTCACATTTTAAAAACTGACCAAAGGATTCGTTGACAGGCAAATATGCTTTAACGACAAACATCGGTGTTCCTGCTATCTGTGATTCTTCGAAAACGTGCCCTCTTCGACGATTTAATACTCCATATATACCTGTCAAACACTTTAATGACCGAATGATTCAAATGATTACAAATACAGAAAAATGGAGGAGTGTTAAAATCCTTTCTTGAAACTTAAGACGGACACTGCTTTAAATTTAAAATTTTGAAAAATTTCTCACCTCCAACAGCATTTTCTGGACATTGTATTTCGACAAGATACACAGGTTCCAGAATACGTGGGGAAGCCGTTAACACACACGCATAAAAAACACGACGGGCAGTAGGAATTATCTGACCGCCACCTCGATGAATTGCGTCGGCGTGAAGCGTTACATCATGAATATTAAACCTAACCGCTGAAAAAGATAAAATCCAATGTATTTAACATAATATCATAATATATAAGATCCAAAGCTTTATGTATTAAAGAGAGACATGATAATATACATCAGTACCAAAATATAACTTCCTCAAAACTCGTCCTTACATAACTTAGTAATTCACATTTTAGTGGTAAAACCATATCTAAACGAAATAGAACTAGATAAAAGAATAAAACTAACAATCTACCTCGCATATTTTCCTCACATAAGACACCTTCCTTTGTCGCCCACTGGAAACCAGCAACAACTGAATCCTTAATTTCATTTAAGTATTGAACTCCTTTAGTGACATCCACGAGGATATTGGCGCCTGTACCTTCCGGACCAAAGCACCAGATTTTGCGGGCTTCAGTCACATCATAATCATACTTCTCGGCGAGAATTTTGGCACGGGCCTAAATTACCAAATTAAGGACTTATTTACATCGAGTCGCAGAATCAAAAACAAATAAAAAATACCTTTAATTCATCGCGAGCGTTGATTTGCCCATTGTCAATATCGTCCGCCAAACCATCTGGCATAGGCACAGCTTTAGCGAACAGTCTGTTATGCTTATTCGGCGATTTAGACAAACACATCTGATCTGATTCCTCCGAAACAGTCTCTCTATATGAAACGACTGGATCGGATTTCTTAAGCGGAATGCATGCATGATCTTCTTCTAAATCTTTTAGGCAAATCTCTAAATGCAATTCGCCGGCACCAGCAATGATGTGTTCTCCAGATTCTTCAAAAATGCACTGCACCATAGGATCCGATTTAGCCAACCGTTTTAATCCTTCCACCTGAATTGAAAAGTGAATAAAAAGAAAAATCTACAAATAAGATTTGCTAATCAATCAAAAAATATGAACCAAAAATTATTTCTCAGTTGAAAAATATTAAAAATAACCAATTTCGGCAAGTCTCCGGGATTCTTTGGTTCAACAGCTACGCGTACAACTGGCGAGACAGAGAATTTCATCACACGCAAATTATGCGCATCTTTAAACGTCGTAATAGTTCCACCTTTTACAAGATACTGGTCCACTCCAACCAGGCCCGCAATATTACCAGATGGGATATCTTCTATAGGCTCGACGTAACGGCCCATCATAAGAATGGTTCTCTGTATGGTTTTTTCATACAAATCTTCCTTCTTACCGGGCGTATAGTTTGGCCCTTGAATTCTAGCTTTCATACCAGTTGCCACCTAAAAAGATAAGACATTCGAAGTAAGCAAAATAAGATAAAAATGAAGCAAGAACGATACCTTGCCCGAAAAAACACGACCAAAAGCGTAGAATCGACCCTTATCTGAAGTAGGTACCATTTTTGATACATACATCATTAATGGCCCATTTGGATCGCAATTCTTTATAGCTATTGCGGCTTCATCATCATGCGGTCCCTCATATAACATTTCCATCCTATATTTTTGAGCAGTCACTGGAGACGGTAAATGAATACAGATCATTTGAAGCATGGTGTCTCCCGCTGGCAACCATTTACGCATCATAACCTAAATGAAGCATAAAGTTGCAAAAAAAGTGCAATCCTAAATATTTTCGACATTCTCTTTATATTATTCAAATAAAATATTTAAGGCATTATTTAAGGCAAAATTAAAAGAAAACATACTCACTTTCATTAAAGGTTTTCCCTCTAAACTCTTTTCTTCATTGGATAATTTAATATCCAATTTCTCGATCAACTTCGCTGTCTCATCTTTCTTGACATTCATGACCGCATCAAATACTTTGAAAATTGGATCAAGTACAAATTGTACAAAACCTCTCTTGCTGTCAGGATCCTGAGTCGAAGACCATTTTTTTGTCTTTAAATTGAAAAACCTATCTCCCCATAAATTACGCATTAATTTCTCCACCTGAAAATCAGAGAAAGTAAAGATCATGAATGATCTTAAAACACGTATTTATGTAACGCAAATAAGAAATTACTTTAACTCCGAACTTCTCGGCATAAATTTCAGCAAACTGTTTTAAAGTGAAAGCCCATCCATGAAGTCCCGAACCAAATCCAACATTTCCAATAGCTGGATCAACCATGATTGGTCCCATTGGTCCATCATCATCACCATAAGTGGCAATAATTACATTAATATTTTCAACTATTCGTTGAAATGTTTGATAAAGTTCTTCTTGACCAAGTTGTAACTCTAATAAGGCACGATCCATTTTATTCATGAAAAGAACTGGCTTGATCCTTTCAGCGATGGCTTGCCGCAATACCGTCTCAGTTTGCACACACACTCCTGTGAAAAACACCAAATTCCTAACGAAGTAGATGTTTTCTTTTTTATCCAAAATTTTAAAAAAAATTTATATGTAGAACGACTAAAAAATGCTAACACCGACAACAATGCCGTAAGCGAATTTTCAAAAACCGCACTACATAATTTAGCGTTCAATCGACACCTAAAGAAGAATATTTCCCCTTCAAGCTCTAATTTGACGCAAAATTATTCGTAAATGAGAAATCAGGACAAAAAAAACCTTAGGAAAAATAAATGAACTAACCGGATACGCAATCAACAACAACTAAAGCACCGTCTGTTACGCGAAGCGCCGCAGTAACCTTAAAAAACATGCTAAAACAGGCGACATTTTTAAACGATGATACCACATAAAAATTTCTATCAATAATACAAAAATCTCAAAAAAAATTGCATGAACAAAGTTATTTCACATATTATATTATAAAAAACAGCAACATATTTTCCAATCATACCTCACTTGAAAAATCTACATGGCCAGGTGAATCGATAAGATTTATAAGGAATCCTTTCAATTTCTGTTTCTCGCCATTCACTACATCAATTTCCACTTGATTTTCCTGTTTGATAAAATCTAAATCTCTGGCTTCGAGTTCAAAGAACAATGATATACCACTAAAATAATAATCTTTAAAAGAGTATTTTAAAATTAAAATAAAATCCAAAACAATAATGGACTCACGTCGACTTAATAGTAATGCAGCGTTCTTGTTCATCCTTTCGGGTGTCAGTGAAACGTGTCTCTCCAGCCTTAGCACCGGCTATTATACCCGCTTTTGATACCAATGAATCGGTTAATGTTGATTTCCCTGAAAAATGTTGTGGAAGATTTAATATGATAGCACGAGATTTTCCACAGAGAAATCTAAAATCATCACGATCTGAAAAATATAAATTGGAACTTACTATATTCAGAGAATTCTACGAAATGATCTTTGTAACAAAATAAAAAAACAAATAAATAAGGAAATTGATATTAAAAGTCCACTTAACACAAAAAAAATAAAAAATAAAATAAGGAAATAAAGTAAAATTCGAAGTTGAAACCAGAAAAAAAGATGAAACGAATAGCCGCGATGAAAATCGCTAAAAGAACCAAATAAGATAAAACCAATAAAAATAAATTAAATTCAATTTTGAAAAAAAAAGCTTACCATGATCAACGTGCGCGATAACCGACATATTCCGAATATTCTTTTTTCGATCCATAATACTTCGGATCTCATCTATCGTGAAATTCACCTACAATGACGGTTAGTGACCATCTTATTTCAACTTACTTATTTTCTATGCTTAAATCTTCAAATTTCAGCAATCTGGTGACGATACTTACTAAAAGATTAACATCACTGCAGATCAATTTTCGAATTAATGACACGAAGCAACAACAAAACAGGAGTAAAAAAGCTGAGAAAAATCTTAAAATCTCAACTGACATTATTTTATCATCTATTATTACTGTTAGACTATTCCCAATGAGGGTGGAATTTGAGATTAAGACTTAAAGACACTTTAAAACTTCAGAAATAAAAGAATGTGGGCAGGCTCGAATGAAACAGATCGTATTCGTGACCGATAAGCATAAAGAAAAGAAGCATCGAAAATCACTGAATACTCTCAAATGGTAAATAAAGGGAAAGGAAAGATTCTAATATATGGTGGGGCGTAAAGGGAAGCAGTTGAAAATCACTGGGCGAAAAATTTACCTATTTCATTCAATTTGCCAAATCAACTCTTTCCCTACTAATTATCCTCAATAATTTTCGATCACATAACATTTATTAAAGCCAAAACAAACTAAAATCTTTGTCAAATTAAATTAAAACTCCCTTCCACTACAATGCAAATTTAATTGTCGAGAATTTAAAAGAATTTCAATTTCCCTAATAAATTTGGGAGTTCAACCGAATAATTTTTGCATATTTCATAACAGACAATTAAAAATAACATTAAAGAAAGGCACTAAAATTTTAAGGAATTTCTAGAAAAAAGTTACAAAGAGCGTTTCAGTTTTCCTCGAAATGCCCTCCCAGCTTTAAGCCATCAAAAGCAGAAACTAAGCACTACTCGAAAGTAAAGGCGAAGAAAAAGTGAGTGATCCTTTGATAGACACTAGTAAGTCACTTATAGGTCTTTGGCCATTTCCATTAATTATAAATTAGCGTTCCAAACTCAAAAGTCGAAATTCGCCGAAAAATTCACTTACCATCCTTTTAGTCGCTTCAATCTATTGGTGGCTGAACAGAAACAATAATATACGTATAAAATGAATGGCTCGTTTAAAGTTCATAATATAGGACCTGAAAATCTATTTCATTTTGTTATGGGTATAATGGCAAATTTCGGGTACGGTAGGCGCGTATTTAAAATTCCAGAAAAATAAACGAGGTCACAGCCCATTTGACTTAATTGTACAGCCGGGTGAGAGTTCTATTACGCTCGGTGTATCCTATCGATGGTGGTTGTGTGGACGCGTGGTTATTTTGTTTATATGATTCATGAGCGTATTAGCTTGATTGGCTTTATTTGATATTCATTGTATTTCATTTCGCTTATTGGGACGGGTTATAATCTCCGACAGTAAAAAAATGAAGTCTTTTCGTGTTATAAGAGGTTAGGGCACGTTCTTCGTCTCCCACCACAGTAAGGTTTGTGTCGAAACGAGGTGTGCCAGTCAGGAGCTGGACTGACACAGTCAGGAAAGAACATAGAGGGACCGGCGATATGTGGACTTAGACGATGGAAGAAGGAATGGCTTCTTTTACTACCAGCGATGACATCAGATCGCCCGGCTCAGAAATATCTTTCTCTTCTAGCCATCCGAGCCACGGTGAGAAGGAGTAAAGATCTCCGACTCTAAATAGAAATCTGCTCAGTGCAAGTGAGGAAACCGTAAAACGGAGTGAGGAAAACGTTCGAATGATGTTTAATCGGATGGACGACCTTTTTTTCTAACTCATTCTGTTTTCTTCTTAGTAATTTTATTGTTAGTGCTATGTTTATGCTTTACGTTACGATTATTATACAAGTGCTCGGCTTCAGTTTTTTTCACTTCTCTGCAAAATAACAAAATGATTTGAATGGTTTTGTTCACTGAATATATAAATCCCCATTTATTTCAAGTCTGCTGTTGTTGTTGTTTTTCAAATTAGATTTATTCTGATTGGCTAACAAATTATGTTTATAAATTCATATCAAAGAAAGCAAATTTTGGTAAATCAAATTTTTCATTATCAAAAAATGAAAAAAAAGCGAAAAAACCACATCATTTCTGATTCTTTTGGTATTTTCGAATTTTTATTATTTATTTCTGATCATAAAATTTAAGGAATCTATTTTTTATATAATAATCCCACATTTTAATACGACACCAAGTAAATAGAAATTATAGCAAATTTATCAAATTTTGGGGATGCCGTGTGACGAATTTTAAGCATATTGATCCGCACGAATTGTTTAAGTTTTTCGCGGGAAATTTTTAATTTATAAAATTTGCTTTTTTTTAATAATTTTGCGAATCACTCGATTTCCGTTTTATTTTTTGCATGTCGTTTTTTTAAGGTTTGAAATTTAGTAATTTTTACCAAAAACTAATTTTCAGATTTGAAGAAAACAATGGAAAATGGTCAGTTAATTAAAATTTTGGATATTAATGAAAATTATCCAACGGAAATTGATAAAAACGACGAAATTTACGGAGATTCAGATGGTTTTGAGTTTTTTGTGAAGGAAAGATTGGTAATTTCGGATGAATTAAAAGAAAAATCATCAAATACATCTGATGGTGGTGAGAAATCACTGCAAATTAGTGACGCAGCAAATGCAACAAGTTTCGGTGCTGAGAAGAAGAAAGCGCCTTATAAAGAGCGCTTGAAAGAAATACTCTCAAAGCGAGTTGGTCGGCAGCCTTGTCTGAAACCAGCTGTCGAAATTGATTTGGTCGATGATCAGGTCCATTTTTTTTTTTAGTTTAATTTTTCTAGAAGCGCACTTCATTACTGGGTAGGATGGCTCGTTGGACGAGGTGAGTCGTGCCAAAAGTGCGAGTTGCACTACCTGAATTTTTGAAAGACGTATTTTCTCCTTTAGTGAAAGATCCAAGTTTCTTCGCTTCAAATTGGCACCTCGTTTAGCCACTCATATTCCTTTTTTTCTTTATTTTTTTAGTTGAGACAATAAAATGTATGCTATTTATGGTGATTTCGAATCTTTATGGTTATCAATCTGTGAACGCAGAATATTTTAATGGATGTATGAATTATCGAAATTATGATTAGTATGATTGCACGGTAATATGACGATTTTCACCTTCGTCAAGCCTTAATGTGGCCTGTAATTTATTTATGAAGTTCTATTTATAAGTATTGAAGTTTTTTCTGCGAATATTTCTAAGATGGCTTTCATCATATTCTTAAAAATTTCGCTTCACCAGAATCCTAAAAGATATAATTTCCTCCACATTTTCTTAAATGGCAGAATTAAGATTAGTGAATATAATGTTTTACATTAATTCTGAAAGAAATTTTCCATGGGATGCTTTATTTTTTAAAACGCTTCATTTTCATTATATATTGTTAACTAACCTTAATTTTTTATGATTTTTGTAATGGAAATTTGGAATCTTCACTTTTAGTCTTATTTTGCGTTCTTTTAATTTTGAAGTTTACTATTGCTTTTTAAGGAAAAAAGCAATGCACCCGACGAATGGTTTCGACGAAAATTCGAATGCAGATTGCAACCCACCGATAATATTTTAAATATGTTAATTTTGAATTATTATCATGTGAATTTTCATGTTAATCAAACCTTGGTTATATACCTTGAATGATATTACGAAAGGTCAAAAAAACTTGAAAAATGAATAGTTTTCAGGAAAGAGATTAAAAAAAAACTGGAAAATAGATGTATAACACCTGGTATGTTTACTTTTCCAGTAATTTACATAAATATTTTTGAATCGTTTTTGAACTAATTCTTAATATCTTATATATTTTACATATTATTCACTTTAAGAATTAGATCAGGTTTTACCGATAGACAAGAAGGCTCAATATAACTTTATATAAAATTTATATAAGCAGGTAATTTAATTAGGGCATGCACGGCAATTGATACAGCAACTTCTGGAACAACAAATGTCGACCAAAAGACGAGCTGATCAGGAAAAAAGAAAAAAACTTTATGATGAAGATAATTTTGTCGGTTTAAATGTTAACAATGACGATGGCGATTTTCTACCAAATCAGGACAAAAAAGTAATTGATTTTACTAATTTTTCCGAGACATTTTACAAAATTCCTTAAAAAAATTTCTTATATGTTGATCATATTCATGGCTTTTTATAGCTTTTTTCAATAAATTTTATTTTTTATTAGGGCTTTAAGGATAACATTAATGAAGAGAAAAGAAGTAATGAAAGCTTGGAATTTGATTCGCAGTGGCAAAATGAAAACGACTATGAAGCGGTGGACGAAATTAGCGGCACAAAAGTAGGTGAAGAAGATGGTTTAATGGATGAAACTGACAATAGATTAATGGAAGACGATGAAAATGGTGAAGTTCAGGAGAAAAATGTTGATAGTGATCCAACAGAAGATGAAACTGACGCTGAAGATAAACAATTTATAAAACCACGAATCAAAAAAAGAAACAAATTTTTATTTTCTGATGATGAAGAAATGGATGAATGTGAATGTCATGACATTCACATTGAAAATGAAGAATCGATTGCTGGCAATTCTATTATGGGATCCAAGCAATTATATTATAGATCAAATCAAGAGCGAGTAGTGAATCAGGAATCTAAAGATTTGTCGAAACGTAAGGATATAAATGACGATAAGCCAAGTAATAGAAAGAAAGATGAACAAGATTCAGATGCTGATTCAGTTGGCTCTACAGAATCTCTTAAACAGGTTATTTAAGTTTATTCTATGTATTCATTGGTTTTTTTTCGATTATTTAGTCAACATTAGATGAAATGATAAGAATTAGATGATAAAAAATTTAATAAAGTAATAAAAATTAGATGAAATAAACATTGGTACTTAGTTTAATTTTTTGGCTGAAAAAATGATCTCTGATGTTGCATATTATTTTGAGAAAACTATTGTTCTTATTATACTATTGTTCAAATTTCAGCTTAAAAGGATATTTTCAAATTCGGATAAGTCGGAAGACTATAGTCCAATGATCATTGATTTGCCACCATTTTCACAGGTTTTTCCAAATGATAACTTTCCCTTATTGTTAGTTTTTCATAATATTTTTGATTCCTTTTTTAATATCTTTAAAAATAATTGCAACTAAAAATTACAGAAATTTTAGTCTTAAACTTTCAATTGTTTCTTGAAATGCATTATTTGAAATCTTTGATTTGTTGGTTCAAAAAGAATTGAAATAAAAATAAATAAAGTTTCCAGCGATTTATATGTATTGAGATTGCAGAACAGCTTTGTTTTGTGGGGGTGACCGTCATAAGATAACAAAAACTTTACAAAACGATTTCAACGAGCCCTTATGCTCAGGAACTTTTGGTTTATTTTATATCTTTTTAATATATTTGTTTGTACATTAATTTTTACTGAATTTTACTGAATTGCTATGTGCACAATCTTATTAAATGTTATAGATACGCAAAATCTAGTGCCTAGCTCACTGGTTAATCGAAAACTTTATAATGGCGATGTTTTAGGCAATGCTGTATCTGTGAAAAATCCGTATGTTCAGTCTCTTCTATATTTCGAATATGTATTATTTTGTTCAACATATAAAACATAAAATTTTCAGAGATTCGGATATTTATTCTGCTGACACAAGTGATGATGAATTCGAAAAAGACGATGATAATAAAATAGATTCATTGGTTGTGAAGCAATTCAACACAAATAATCCAGATCGACTTTTTAATAGCAATGACGAAAAATTTAATACAGATGAGTCTCGTTCATCATCTCGTCACTCTGCTAAGAATGAAAATATCAGATACAGAGAATCAAACAATATTAATAATGAGGATTCGCGCAGTGATGATGATCTTATACGAAAAAATGTAAGGATTCATTCAAATGAATCAGTAGAGTATGTAGCAGATGAGGTAATTAATTTATTAGCCTTTTCCTTGTTTATCAGTTTTATTGTTCATGGCAAAATGCAAATATTTAAGCAATTATAAAAATATTAATTATGTAATTATGGAATTTTTATTAAGGAGGAAGATGCAAGAAATAATGACGAAGATGAAGACGATGAACTGAATTCTAGTGACGACGAGTTAAAGGTTTTTCGACGTCTACAAGATGCAAATTTATTTCAGAATATTAAAGGAGAAAGGAAGCGAAAGTTCAGGTATATTAAATTTAACATAAAATTTTAGCATGGTGTCGACACTGCGATGTCGGCATTTTTTTTTAAAGAGTTTTCACCATTACTGGTTAAACTCGCTTCTCTGGTTTGTCGCATTGGACAAATATGCCAGGGAGTCCCTTGGAGAGAAATATAGGTGAGTCGCCATGTAGTTTGATTTATCTGCATCCCTTCATCTGTAAGACTGTAAAATACTCTATTGCATCATGCAAAATGCTCCCTTTCGTTTTTTCTTTTTATCTACCTTTGGAGCCCCATACTCTCTTGTTATTTGTACAATCGCTTGACATTATTGCACTCGCAATGGCTTTGGATTTGTTTCTGTTGTAAACGAACGTTAACTTTGCATTTTTTCCTTTTTCATTTTAAATTTAACATAAAACAGCACGGTGTCGACACTGCGATGTCGGCATTTTTTTTTAAGTCGGCATTTCTCTGGTTTGTCGCATTGGACAAATATGCCAGGGAGTCCCTTGGAGAGAAATATAGGTAAATATAGTTATTTCCCAGATCAGCGCTTTACAAATAGATTGTAAATAGATTGTCGTCTACTTTATGCGATCCAGAGATAGATCTTTATGCGAATGGATGGGCTTATTTTGAGTAGGAATATTTTTTTTAGTAATATTATGATAAATTGTACAAAAAGTAAATTGAATTCAAAAGTAAATTATATAAAAATTTCTTAGCTCAATAAAGCGATTAAATTGTTTATGGATTTATCATAATTTACAATTCAAGATTAGTGGAATTTTTTATTTTTTAATTCATAATTTCATAGATCGGAGTTTATTGATGAAGAGGCTTCGCTATCAGGAGAGGATATTGATAGCGATAATGAAGATGAAAATGCAGATTTAGATGAATATGAAAAAGAGGAAGGAGATGAGGATGATGTCCCTGATGAAGAAACCTTAAAGCTTCAACTGAGCAAACAGTGGCTTAAAGAACAACAGGTTGTCTCTTTATGAATTTTTGTTAAAAAATGTGGATTTATCGTTGTTTCAAAATTTTAAAAATTTTTTCATAATAAATTCGGTTTTTAAAATTCTTGATGAAGTGGATTAAAATAAAAATTAGGTTTTTAAAATTATTCTTCATAAATGAATTAAAATAAGAAGTTAAGAATTCGAAAAAATTATTTTATACATATTTAAAATCAATACTACTCCATTAATAAATTTATGAACATTAAATTCTTTTCTAACAACGTTCATCGTTTCGCTGAGCACCATGAATTACTTGAGTACCATCAGAGGGATGAGAATACTGTTGAATCCATGCCGTGTTAACCATTCTTGATTAATGAGAGGCTTATTCTTGTCGACGCCCAAGTACTGAACCTTTTACCTCAGTGGATACAATTCAGTAATTTTTATAAATCACAAATCCATCGGAATCCACGATGGTTAAAGCAAATGTTAACTCAAATTTTCATAAATCTCCCTCAGATTAAAATATTCTTACCAAAGAAAAATTTGAATTTTTGGATTTTCTTTTATGCAAAATGAATCATATTTCAATCAAGCAAATAGACATTTTTTTTTTCATTTCTAAATTATTAATCCTAATTTTTTCGGATGTGAGAATGGTTTTTTTATCTATTTTGACTTTTTTCTTACATTTGCCATTTTTATCATTGTCGTTAATTCAATTGAATCCTATTTTCAGGATGCAGAAGATCGCAAACTTCTATACTGGAAGGAGAAATTATTTGTTGATGGAGATCTGCACATGGATACTGATCGCACTTTCCGGTTAAAACTAAGAGATGAAGCCAATATGAATGATCAAGCCTCTTGTGAAAATGAAACAGGTCCTGAAGATGTCGATGATGAAGAAAATGAAGAAAATTATGATGCAATGAAACGACATATCGAAATGCTCAAGTGGAAACTGAAAACTGATGTTAGTTCCGTAAAAAAGCTAGATTATTTTCGATGGCATTTTTGCTGTCCTTCAATATTTGCCATTTTTTTAACAAAAAATGATTTCCTTATCTCAATCTTTCATTCAATTTTTTTTCGAATACATTTTAAATGATTTCACTGAATTTACTTTTCTTCGAAAAATACGGCTGATTTATCGATTTACAGTTTGATCCAAATTCGCTCGATATCGATGAAGTAAATGGTAAAAATTCAATACTTCTTTCCACGGGTGCAGCTGCACTTAATAAAGAAAGTAAGTAGGCTTACAAAAATCATAACAATTTGTGTTAGAATTTATGATTTTTAAAAAGCAGAAAAATGTTCCTTTCAGATTCAGTAAAAACAAATGCTTCAAGTCAAACAATGACAAGTTCAAAAAAACATTCTCTTCAAAACCGCCAATCATTATCGGTTATTCTGAATCAGATGCAATCTATGACGAACATACCAACAAAAGGATTGTTTTTAGACGACGTAAGTTCATTAAAATAATTAACATAATTAATATGTGGTGCGGGATTTAATAACAAAATTTCTTAACTGAATTTACAAAAGAATTGTTTTCCTATTTCAAAATTTCTTCGATTACACTATCATTTAGTGGTGCAGGGACACCCCATCTTCTATTAACAAGTTTATTTTCATTATGCCACCATCTTTAAGGGGTTTAAGGTTCCGAAATTACCTTGCAAGAAATTGTAGAAATACGATGTTTTCTTTTGGAATTGCAGAAATACAGTATGTTTTCCCATTCCAAACTCTTATTATTTATTTGATGACTTTTTTTTTAGCGTAATATTGCAAAAAGACCATTGGGGACTCCAGCGGCAAAAGAACATCGAAAGCGTAAAAGATATGGTTCAATCAATTTATTAAAAAAATTACTTTAATGGTTTGACCATAATTCTATTTAAGTATAAATATTTTGTTATACTTTCAACCCAAATCATCAAAGTTATTCTTATAATAAAAAGTAAATGCATGAGACTTCACCTTTTATTTTTATCTTTTCTAATTTTTAATTGTTAATTTTGAGTTTTCTTTTAAATATTAATAAAACATTAAAAAGAAAGAGCGAAGCATACTTTAAATCGCCACTTCTTCAGTGTGTAACTATTTGTTTATCTACAGTTGTATTATTTTCTATAAATGTATTATTTTAAATAAAGATAAAATATTTTAATGAAATGAAAAATAACAAACAATTCATAAAATGGTTATTCATTTTCTTCCGAACGGACTCGTGCATGACCATTTGTTAGTTTGATATTAAGTTGTTGCGCTCGTTCCACAATACCTTTTCTTTTTCTTGCTGAGACAGCATGCGCAACTTCGCCTATGAATCGTTTATTCTGCATCAACAGCATATCCAAGTCCTCAAAAATCGTTGTAAAAAGTTGTAAATTGCGAATACTATCCGATAGAGAAATTTCCAAATCGTTAATTGAAATGTAATAACTGGGAAAAGCACTAAAGATGAGGAAAAAATAACTTTTTCATTACGAATCAAAATTTTTCGAAAGCCGTTAGGAAGCATATGTCGTGTAATTCTTGCATTTCCATAGCCAATATTAGGCATTCGCCTCTGACCTTTGAAACGTCGGCGCACACGATTATCTATACCCTACAAAAAAAACTGAATATTGAAAGGATATTTTATTACTTGTGAGAAGAGTCATTCACATGATGTAGACTGTGGGCTATGGCAGGGCAGTATTAATGTAGAGATGATATATGATATGATATAAAAGAAAGAGGGAAAACACAGCAAAATGGTTGTTGCTCAAGCCGTCGCCTCGAAGCTGGAGAATTTGCATGCTGCCTCTGATAAAAGTAAAATGTGCCATTAAAAATTCCGAAGGAAAAATTTCCATCGTACGAAAAACAATGGTGAATGTTCATTATTCATTTTCATCTTTCGCAAAATACTAAAAACCGGACGCATTGCATTACGCACCGATCATGAATTTTTTAAGCTTATTTGAAGAAATTTAGTTGAGATTTACTTTAGGTTTACGCCAATTTGGTCGAATACGGTGATATCGATCGGATTCATGCCGAGTAAACCGCCTCGTGCGCTTTTTTACAATTTTCACCCTTCTTCCATTGACGAGAACCATTGTCTGCTAAAAAATGTAAATGAATAAGATATCATTAAGCTAAAAGCAACGGAAAGCAAAGCAAAAAGTCACTGTCGATTGCGGTTATCTCAGGAGAAATCTCGCGAAATAAAACCACTGAGCAAGTGCGAGGGAGGAATCACGTGCGACCCGTTCCCACCCTCAAACGACTTCTCTGAATGCATCTCGAAAGCAGAAACGATGACCACTTATCATCTTTGTTTTTTAAAATTATTTAACGATTATCATTCGCTCGTCAAGCAACTAAATCAATGATAATCAATGAATTCGTACAATTATTTTTTCCTTATTTGTCGAAAATTTTAAAAATAACACCCCATAACCGACTACCAACCATTTAGGCCCTTCGTTCTTTTTTATTAAAGACTAACTAACCTCACTTACTACCGCTTTAAAACATTCATTCCCTCATAAGTCCTCTAGGAAATGCACCAAGGACATCTCGACAATACCGTAGTTGAAAGAATCGTGCCGAGACCTAAAACTTCGAACCCCCATCCCTCTGCCTCCCCTCACGTTTTTTTCATTCTACCCCTATAATTCAGAAATTTTCGCCATTTTTCTCATATCTCTCGATAATTGCCATTAATTTTGACTTGTTTTCTGCTATCGTTTCTGTCCACAAATGTCTTCCTTAAGATTCTCACCACAATAGCGCATCCAACTGGAATGAAAAATAAATATAAAAGACTTCGGTCCCGACATCCGCAGCAAGTCTAATCCATATTAAATGAAAGCGAAGACTCATGCGTATTTCAATAATCAGATTTCATTAAGAGCATGCCTTTTCAAGGTTGGAAACCATTTTGTTTAGAAAACCATTTAGAACGAAAATTTCATATAAAATATAAAAATGCTTAGAAATGCTTTGCAGTTTTAGCATTTTCATCATAAGCAAAAGATGGAATATAATTCTTTCTAGGAATATAATGAGGTCAAATAAAAAAGAAACCAAATCAGAAATCGGTATTAAATGTGGAAAAAAAAGAAATACTTAAAATAGATATAAACAGAAATAAAATAAAATTTCATCTTCGATTAGAATTCAGTGAAAACAGTACAAAATTAAATAAAAAACGAAGGAAAAAAATAAATACTTTAAGTACAAACAAAATATAAAAACGCTTCACAATCAATATGAAAATCTTTAGAAGACATCGTATTTGCTTCAGATATGAATTCAGATATCTGATCTGATATTTTAAAATAAAGAAATTAAAGTAAAACCAATACCTCTGAACAGACAGTAAAAAACAACCATTAGACACGAGTGAAAGAAAACCAAAAAAAATAACCCGATAAGTAAAGCAAACGTATAAAACAGTGCCAACTTTCTTCAAGTTCTATAATTTCTGATGACAGCAATAATCGACAATCAACTAATATGAATTTTATGATCTAATGGAAGCGAAATCTTCTAGTTCAACTGGAAGATATATTAAAATATGTTTCAAAAACAAATAAAAATTAGTTGGAATATTTAACAAATATAAAATTAGTCGGAAATATATAAGTAATGCAAAAGAAAATTAAGATAAAAACAATAAAAACAGAAAAACAATAATTAAAATATTTTTTGAGTAAAAAAAGCTGCATTTGTAAATTTTCATGAAAGACTTTTCAAACTTTTCAAAAAATGAGATGAAATGCAACAGCATGACCTTTGCACATTCTATTGATCATAAAAGTATTACTCGCATCCAAATTTCTTTTCTTTGGGATTCATTTAAAAAAAAAAGACGATTACAAAGTTTCGACTCTTAAACATAATTTTCTGAAATGAATGCACATGATAAATGAATTCTAAAACTTTTGAAAATTAAAGAAAAATTCATAAATTTTTACTACCTTAAAACTAAAAGAGCTAAACCAATTATTGAAAAAATGTAGAGCTTCGGAAATTTTTGATATTGAAACGTTTTTTAAAAACGAAATATTCATTAAAAAATCATACTGTAACGATATATTATATTATATTATCAGTTTCCAGTTTCATTCTCATTTCCTTTTATTAATGTATCATATATTCGATATGCCTCAGATCTCGTACAGCATCGTAGCTACAACCATAGAAAGTTCAGTTATCGAAGGCGATACTAGTTATAAGAAAAAATGACTAAATGTGACTGAAAAATCTGAAGAATAAGTACTCAAACGCTTTAAATGCAAATTAAAATAAAAATGAAAATGAAAAACTCTAAAAAAAATTAAGTACCTGCATAATAGCATAAATAATGGCTTCTGGCAATGCAACAGTGACAATGTAATGAAGACGTCGTAACGAAGAAGTGCCACCTATCGATTTGATTCTGGGTATATGATCATCAATATATTCAATTAAACAGGAAATAGAAGCTTCATCCAACAAACTACCTAAAATATTTAAACTAAACAAAAAAAGAATTTGAAGGTTTTCAAATTTTACATAAGAGAGTCCAAAATGATGAAATCGAGAAAACCAGCAGTCGAAAAATCAGATGAATCCTAGAAACGAATTAAACTACCTATTTTTAAATCGAAATGCAAAGGCAAATAAGATGGAATGGAATAAGTTTTATGACGACTACAATCAATCTGTTCAGATGCTATAGCTTTTAAATGGCGCATGCACATGTATGACATGGAATATTTAAGTATGTTATCAGAATCCAATATTCCATGTCCAATACTAATATCTTCAGTTGCAGCATCCGTAGAATTCTCTCCTAAAATGATTAATGATAATAATCCATGGTATGAAATCTTGACATTCAAAAAATGTCTCTAAATGAAGTACATCTCTCAAATTTTATAATAAATTTAAGAGATGTAATTTAAGAGATGAAGAGATAGACCATTAGCTTTTTCTTCGAAATCAATGTCAACTTTGTGATGACCTTGGATGATACTTTCAGCTTGATCGATGGCCGAACGCAACACATCATCTTCAACATCCTACAAATGACTTTTTTCTCACATTAATCATGCAATAGATAAATCATGGGGGTGCATTAGCCTGGTGGCTTCACTCGTTTAAAAGAGTCTGATACTTTGCTGGTAGTCCCGGAAAGGATGTAAACCTGTTTTTCAAAAATGCGAGTGCTGGCGACTAATCTATCGTCTAATTTGACAAAATTTGCCTGACCCAATAAGCCAGCGGAATCTAGAAGTGGCTTTACCAATTATATTGAAATTTAAAAGTAAAAAAGCATATATAATAGCACTGATGGAAATTCAAAAATTTATTCCTCCAGAAATAACTAAAATTAAATTTTTACGCTATTAAAATAGAAATTTTTTTAGGATTATTGGGATTAAAACTAATTTTAGAAACCTCGAATTCATAGGCAACTGTGTCGTATAAAAGAATATTTGATAATTTGGTAGAACATGATCTAAAATAAATTATTTAATGAAAAAAAACTAAATCAGAAAGACGAATAATGATCAGCAAAAACAAAAAATTCGATAGATCGTTGCAGACAATTGCAGATAACTATAAAAATCAATTAAAAATATCCAAAAAACGGGAAAATATAAAACAATTCGAAAGACAATGAAAAAGAAATATACCTTTCCTGAGCTTCTTTATTACCATTATCAACAGGTAATTCGAGGTATGTACACGTTTGACATTCTTTATCCACATTAAGTATCTGTAATTTCCAACATAATCGAAATATCTCAGCCAAATTTTAAAAGAAAATTTTACTTACAAGAACAGGCCATTTAACTGATTTTTTATTGACCGAACGTCTAATCCAAGCTATTTCGCCTTTAACTAAACTATTTAGTTTTTCGTTCATTTCTGATTCCAAATCCTCCAGATCCTCAGAAAATTTCATTTTTTTCGCATTATGTTTTGATAAACCGAAATTCTGCCCTAAAAACTATATTTGAAAAAGACAGCCGAAGATAGAAAAACATAAACATGAAAATGGTCAATACGACCATATAAGACCATTTTCTTGAATTCTGAGCTATATTTCAATAAAATTTAAAGAGAAAAAAATGAACTCGGAATTGTAAGTTCTTTGATGGCTACATTTGGTTGATCGGACGAGCCACTGCCATATACTGCCTTAGAGATCATTTTACTTTGGTCTATATTTGAGCTATAGTCCTCATCTTCTTCATCTTCCATGTCCAAATTTCCTTCATTCCACTGCTTCCTTATTTCTTTCAATTTATTTGATTCAATATTTTTTTGGATTGATTCACATGAATCGATTGGAGCTTCGCAGAATGCACGGCTTTTTTGCAGATACAGATAATCATAAGCGCCTTGTAGTGCCTGTTTTAATTCCCGGTTATTTTCCTGAAAAAAAAGGTCTTGAAAACTTTTTGTATTGCATAAGTATATATAAACGCAGATATAAATTCAAAAACTCTTTCTTCTGAAGGCACTCAGTAGTTCCAGCCATACTCGCTACATATGCTACTTTATCGGACCAGGATAAGAAGTTATTTGCTGAAAAAAAAACAAATAAACCGCTAGCAGCACCAAGGTTTTTGATAGACAAATTTATTTTTGCTTAGTATAGGTGCTTCGAAATGAAAACAATTGAATGAGCCATTCTACTGCACAATAGCGCAATAAAACTTCAAAAATGTCAAAGAAAATCCAGTGAATGACTAATCCTATAAGTGAATATATTGTATCGATCAAAATACCAAAAGTAAATTAAAAACTTGCTTAACCTATAACATTCACAAACCCTCTTAATTGCTCCAGCCAGCGCCTTACTGCTAAAATCAAATCGTTTGCAAGCACTAAGAGGATAAATTTCTGGTTTATGGTCCTGCTGAAGAGGAAATGGATCCACCATAGCGAATTTTTTTTTCACCTCACGAACCTAAAAATGGAAAAAAAACAATTAATTCAATTGCAGAAAATTTCCAGCATCAATTGAACGAATACAATCAGAAGACCATCATTATGGTATATAAAACAGAGCGAAACCCCAACCTTAAAATTAAATGAAATTTAGAAGTTTTAAGCACTTGCATTAAATTAAAATTTTAATTTGAAAAATCGAAAAAAAATTTGTTTCTATTAACAATGCTTTATGCTGGAAGACACCAATGTGCAAAAAAACAAATTTGAAACAAACCAGAACGGGCCATGCTAAATGATCCGGCACATTTAACCAAACTACTTCGCCAATATTGGCAAAAGATGTTAGTGTTATAGGAGAGCCTAATTCAACAGAAGCGATAGATTCACCTGAACCGTCCAATGCACGTTTTTGCGTTTTCATTGTGACAGCTGAAAAATGTGTATCCGTATGTATGTGAGCAAGTTAAAAAACTGGAGTTTAAAATCCATTAGAAATTGCATATACTGCATATTGCATAAATTGCATATTTTTTTCAAATTACTCTAATTTGAAAAAAAAAAAGGAAGCGAACTTGTTTCCAATTTTTTGCCATTATTTTTTAAAAGATCTACTGCCACCTCAAATGCTTCTTTCAGTTCATCACTTGCGTTGTTCGGTATCTAAATATAAGGCAAAAGTATACCAAATAAAAATTAAATTGATCAAAAAAAAACCAAATCAAATCAAAAAATCAAATTTTTAAAATCCTGAAAATAATTTTCATATTATTTTATAAAATAAAGGCAAGAAAATGCAATACAGATCATTGATCACTGTAAAAAGAAAATAAATACGAATTAGTCAACAAAAAAACGTAATCAACAGTAACTTCTCGAAAATTTCACATTACCGTGTCAATTATTGAAATATGGCGAAGTTTAGAAGGAGGACAACTGAATGATGCTGATTTCATGGCCGTTTTATCGACTGCATCTGGCAAAAACGAATACGTCACCTTTCTCGGATAAATACATCGAACCTAAAAGAAATTTTAACCAAAAAACAGAAAATTAAAATTTGAAATCAAAATGAAGAACTGCATATGTGCGTATAAATCTTTAGTGAAAAATTCTTTTTAAAAATTAAGTTAGGAACGTGGTATATGAAAAATGAAAACAGACAAGAACAAAAGCATCGAGCTCCAAGAAAGCTGAGGACAAATAGAGAGAAAATAACGCACTATAGCTGGCCATTCGGGAATACGCCTATATGGAGCCCACACGATATCGCCTGATTTGAATACACCTGAAATTAAGTTATTGGCTAGTATTTTGGCAAAATTTTTAACATCTGTGCAACTAAAATGTTTTCTTCGCAATTAAAACTCAAAGAAATATGAAAAAAATTAGTCGAATAAAAAAATCGCCAGAAAATGAAAATGAAAAATTTATTCGCGACTTGCCGACGTATTTTTACACCAATTTTTCTAATTAATTTACTCAGCTCTGCTAAATATTTAATTTTCTTATACTCCTTAATATGAAAAAGTTAAAAACAAAAAACATACTTGGTGTGGTAACTCGGTTTTTGATTCGTAGCAATTTTCGAACCATTTTGAAAACGATCAAAATTTTATCTGCAAGATGATAAAATATGTTTAAAAAAATTAGAAACTCTTTTTTATAGCCTTTTCTACTGTTTTTGCGACCGAAAATAGTAAAAATATATTCCAAAGAAGCAATTATTGCTGAAAAAAAACTAAATTTTGGTTTAAAATCCTGGGAATAAAGAAATCACAACAATTTAAACGTATTTTTCGCCATTATTTTGCAGAACCTCCCCCCTCCCTCTAAAATCATTCCAATTCCTTCCCTTTTCGCCTTCTCTCTTTCCCTCCTCACCACTTAACAACCAACATTTCTGTGAAACAATCCGGAGGCATTTCAACCTGTTTAAAAAATTACCGTAACGCAGATGTACGTCCTAGGACGAAATTTCGATAATAAATTACAGCTCAAAAGCGGCAAATCATACACATTGTCTTCGGAGTGTGGATAATTCTGGAAACCGAATGATGACTGGTTTTCGGTGGGGAAGTCCAGGAACAATTTGCTGGTGAATTGACTGGTTGACTGGCTGATTAGCTTAGGATTAATTCATCTTGCACAGACCATTTTAATTAAATAGCTTTTTTTTTTACTGCTTTGTTAACATTTCCATTAATGGTTGTTTATCGGAGAAGCAGAAGTCTGAAAAAAAGCTAGCAAAACGGAATCGCCAAGCGTAAATCCAATTCGGATGCTGCTTGGAACCCATTTAACGCATTTATATTCCGCCGTAAGCGAGTTAAATTTTTCAGCTTCCTTGCAGAAACATCACTGTTGTCGCCATTCTCCCCTATGTTGTGAATTTTTTGAATTTTTCCTGAAAATAATTTTGCGACCGGAAAAAAATATTTTAAAAATTGGAAAAAATTTACATACAATTATTAATAAATAATAAAAAATCAAAAATAAATACTAAAAAAATAAAAAATATGAAATAAAAAATGAACAAAAAACCCATTATTTGTGTGATACATTGGTAATTATATCGATAATAAATTAAGAAATAACTAAAATATAAACTTTATTAACTTGCAAAGAGCCATAAAGCGATGTGTCGAGGAGTCGAAGCAATAAATTCGACGAAAATAAGAATAATGCAAAATATTCATTGGAAAAATGGAAAGGACAAAGCAATAATTGGACAAATGTGAGAAAAATAGAAATTACTTGATTATTAATTAATTTTTCATAAATTCATAAGCGAAAGTAATGCTATGAGTAGTTTTGTTTAAGAGCCGTTGCCTTATGGCTTTGTTTTAAAACTATGTGCAACATCTATGTAAATTCCATCGAGAATCGAGGCCTGAATCCGGCCGAAGGAGACGCAGGCCGAATAGTACCATACCGCCTGACGAGAATTTTTATCCTTGTTGCCCAATTCGGAGCGGCAATGCTGAAATCCTACCTGCGAGAGGAGTAAGCCTCTCCAAAAAGCCGAGCGATGCTGGCGGCTCACCCCTACTTCTATCGCCAAGGGACTTCCCAGTGTATTTTTCGAATGCAACAAGCCAGAGAAGCGAATCTTACCAATAACAGTGAGTGCTTTAAAAAAAATTAGCCATAGCCTTAAGGCTTTACTTTAAAACTAAATGCAATATTTGTTATAGGTAATTTGTTCAGTGAATGAATAGCGCGAACGAACGAATTATGGCTTCACAATTGAAAAGACTATATTTTTATCAACTATAATTGCAAGATTCGATATATAATCGGAAGAAAATTGTAAGTTGAAAGTGATGCAACATCGGAATTTTTCGACTGTGTAGAAACCTGAATTTGAACTTAAGCGAAATGCCATTTTTCGAATTTAAAACGACTCGGATATCTCACAAATTGTCTGGCATATATATATTTGTTGGCCTAAAGGCATGTTGTGGGATTAAATGCAGTTTGATGATGCTTTTACTCCAAAAGATGAATACTTTGCTTGAGATTTCGATGGCGTAATTCTTCAAATTTTAAAGTAACTAGTCGAGTTTTAAATATAAATAGTAAATTTTGAAAAAATTCATTTCATTTCCTAAAAAACTTTTTTTCTTGTGAAGAAAATCGAATCCGTGTAGCTACTGCTGTATCGCTATTCCGAACTGACTATGGTGAATGGGTCAAGTAAAAGCAAGCAGTTTACAGTTTATTTCGATGTGCGAACCAGGCTTAATAATAGCACATTAAAAATGACTATGTAAATTCTCGAGCTGAAAAGCTATTCATTCGATTTTAGTAAGTCGAATGTTAGCCGATTGTGCGGCGATGGCAGATGTGTGGAGCCCTTATCGATGCTGAGAATCATCCACACCTTATCCAAACATCATTTGGATATCAAATGTGATGGATAACGGAGAACAAGAAATCAACTCGCTACCTCGAGTAAATGCTTGGCGACGATATTATTAATGCAGATGGCATTAACCTAGCTGACCGTCGCTAGAACGCGCGTGCCAGGATATGTTAGTTATCGAAAATTCCGTAGAATCCCAACTGTAACCACAAGACGAAACAAAAATCGATGCTGAAATGTTATGGCTTTGAATATTGAGATAGCAATTCGAGTGGTTCCATTGGCAGAATCTCACCTCCAATTTTACTCGAATATCATCTTATGATTTCACCATGTCCTTCGTCACCCTATAGGAATTCATGCACATCTCGCTATTTCCTAAATTCTACTTTGGATGGTATCGAGAACGAGGAGGGCATTTGAGAGCGCGACGGATACGATTAAAGAAAATTTTACATATAATTTTGACTGCATAGCACTGTACAGATTTAGACAGCGGAAAGGAGTTGCTTCAATTATTTTCAAGATCGGCATATACTGAGGAGGTGTGGAAAACGTCTCACCGTTAGTAGAAAGAGCCTAGAAATGGTGCCAGGTGCTGGATCCGAAAAGAGTTTTTGCATTAATAATTAATGGTGTTAATGGATGTCATTTTTTTAAGATAACTTCAATACAACTAAAATTATTGCCAATAATTGCCAACGATGATTATAATTTTTATGCGGGGTATCATTGTCAAAAGCTTTGACAAAAATAGAGAATGGTAACCCACATGATCTAAGGACCTAAGGAATCCGATTCAACGAAGTTTTGTCAATATTTGTGGCGCAGTAACTATCGTTGAGCAAGATCTTACTCAAATATATATAGTAAATTATTGCCCTTAATATATTCATGGACTAAAACACGACATCATACAAGTATTATGTGGTCAGCAGTTAACGTTCATCATTTTGGGTTGGACTCACTCAGCTGTCTATCGGTTAAAAGTTTTTGGAACTCACTTTGGGCGATGAAGTGACTGATAGGCAATACCCACTGGATTTTTTGAATAACTGGTTTATTTCTGTTGGAGACTCTTAACGCTGTTTATGGTATAATTATATAATTATAAGTCCATTATTAGAGGGTTTATCTATCCTTTTCAAAAGGTGAGAAAAAATTTTATGAAAAATTTTATTCATAATTTCCTCAACTGTAGATTAGCAGTATTCTTCATTCTTCGAAATATCCTTAAAAATTTAAAGATAAGCGGAAAGAAGAGAAGCTAAAGAGGCTGTTGTCCATAAGCTGTTTGAGGAATGTTATCAGAGAAAATTAAGAAAAACGATTATGGAATACTGTAGTCGACATCGATATTTTTTTCTTTCAATAATAATTTTCACTATTACTAGTAGTCGCCAGCGTCAGCCGGATTTTTAGACAGATCTACTCCTGCAGGGAATAGAACCTCAGCATCGGCGCTTCGAATTGAGCAACAACCCACTGAGCTATCCCTTTTTCACCAACTAAGCCCATATATCATTGGTCCCCCTATTGCGTTCAAAATCTTTTCTGATTGTATTAATCCAGGTCTTGATTTGTTCTCGGTTTTGACGCCATCCATCACAGGGTTTGCAAATAACAAAGAAATATATGTCAATTCGTGTGGTGACGACGAAGAACTTCTCGCAACCAGCGATGGCTTTGTGATGGTGCTGCCAATGCAGATGTTTTGAGCGAAGTGGATGCAGTCATGTGAGATTTTATCATCTGCTGGGAGAACTCCCAATAGCTTAAATATGAGTGGTCAAAAGCAGATATAGCTTTTTAGTGGCCTACACTCTTATTGGTCTTATCTCGCAGCCATACAGCAATATTGAGTGAACTGCAGCTATATGGACACAGATTGTTTCATTGTTTTCTCTCTTTTTATGGTGATTTCGTGATGACTGATGAAGGTTTCGTTAACCGCATGGAAATATTGCCAGCTACCGTTTCGGGATTTCATTCTTTGCGTGCCATTTTTGGATTAGATCGTATCCAGCATATTTAAAATCAGCGAGTTCGCCTCAACTGGCAATGAATTGATAAAATAAGTATTTTATCAGCTTCTTGGATATAAGGCAAAAAGACTTGGTTTCATTTACTTTGACTCTGAGCCCGATTCTTATTGAAGTTGTCGACAATAATAGTTTCAATAATAAAAAGTAATAAAATGTATATTTAAATACATAATTTTATGCATAAAATGATATATATGAAGGAAACTTCAGTGCTAATGGCATATTTAATTCGACCACCTTAACAATTTTATCTGTTTAAATTTGGCTCATATATATAGCCATTTTATAAATCTTAAATATATAAAGCTTAATACTTTAACTTGACTTCAGTATATAGCCGTTCCATGTTTAAATTTTGCCGGAAATTTAATTTGTGCTTAAATAAGCTAAGCAGTTTGAGTTTTTCAATCCGGTGCCTAACGCCTGAAAAAAAACTTTTTTCACCGCCGAAGCTTCAAATCAATTCGAAATGAAAAAACAAAGTACCACAGCGATGTAAAAAAAGAAATTTGCCGAGAAATTTACCGAAATTTTGCGCCAACATTAGACATTTCTCCATTTCTTTTAATGCCTTTTTTTGCCTTAAAAAAATGAAATATTTCGCATATTTTCTTCATAAATAATACGAATCAATAATTATTTCGCTTTATTTATCTATTTTAAATATTTTAATTCAATTATTTTCGATAGATTATTTTAAAAAAGAATCGTTTTTGTCGTTAAATCCTTCGAATCAATTTTCCATAAATTTATTGGCAAACCGAGGAAGACTTTATTAAATTATATCATTGAGAATAGTCGCATCGCAGTTCCAAACGAATTTGTCTAAGATGGTCGCCTCGAAATGAAAATAATTGTTTCTGAATTCCAATATCTATCAAAATAATGCTGGAATAACGAGAAAACTCCGCTGACTGAGTGGAACCTGGATGAGCGCTTTCCAAGCTTTCTTTCACGGTCTATAAGGATTCCACAGTATTTCCCAAACGCTTTCGTTAATAGACATTTGCAAGAATATTTTTCCTAATTTCTTATTTAATAAGCTTATTAATGGAAAAAGGAAATGGAAATGTGAAATCTGTAGCAGTGATTTTGAGTATTATATTGGCTCCCTTCTGCTGTAATAGTTTCCCATTCTTTTTAAAAATTATTATTTGCGGTCCGCCAATAGTTTATAAAATATGAAGGGAATATTTAATTCAAAATAATGATATTTAGCAGATTCAAGATAGATTGTTGAAAGAATGGCTTATATAGAATAAACAATTCTATTTTATTCTATTTTTCTTCTTTCGCCAGCATTTCTGGTTTGACTGATTATTGGTATTGTAGTCAGAGAGCCACTAAGGAACAGACGAGTTACCAGCATTGCTCGGATTTGAAGGATAGGTTGAAGAAGAGAGCGGAGATCGAACTCTTTCCTCACGATGATCCGAGCTTTCCACATAAGTCCTTTCCTTAGTTAATCTGTAAATTTATTTGTAAAATATAGACACTTTTTACAGACACTTCTATATATAGATACTTTTTTTTCTCTTTCTAAATACTTTTTTTCTAAATTAGAAAATGGAACTATAATTTATAAAACAACTTTAAAGATGCTGAAAAAAATACAAAGAAAACCGATTATGGAATATTGTAGTCGACATCGATATTTTTTTCTTTTAATAATAGTTTTCACTATTACTAGTAGTCGCCAGCGTCAGCCGGATTTTTAGACAGATCTACTCCTGCAGGGGATAGAATCTCAGCATCGGCGCTTCGAATTGAGCAACAACCCACTGAGCTATCCCTTTTTCACCAACTAAGCCCATATATCATTGGTCCCCCTATTGCGTTCAAAATCTTTTCTGATTGTATTAGTCCAGGTCTTGATTTGTTCTCGGTTTTAACGCCATCCATCACAGGGTTTGCAAATAACAAAGAAATTTATGTCAATTCGTGTGGTGACGACGAAGAACTTCTCGCAACCAGCGATGGCTTTGTGATAATGCTGCCAAAGCAGATGTTTTGAGCGAGGTGGATGCAGTCATGTGAGATTTTACCATCTGCTGGAAGAACTCCCAATATCTAGCTTAGATATGAGTGGTCAAAGGCAGATATAGCTTTTTAATGGCCTACACTCTTATTGGTCATATCTCACAGCCATATAGCAAGACCGACTGAACTGCAGCTATATGGACATTTTCATCTTTATTGTGTTTTCGTGATGTTTCGTCAACCTCGAAAGAACGTTTCTAGCTATCGTTTCGAGATTTCATTTGTGACCATTTTAGATTATATCGTATCCAACATATTTAAGTGATGTCCATTATCCAGTCTATCGCATACTGTAAGGAAAAGGACTTCAGCTTTGATAGGCACCAATCTTTATTTCGAAGAAATCTGTCAGTTCCTCATACAGACTTGTGCCGATGTATTATGTATTATGTATATGTATTATTTATTCTTTATGAGTCTTCTCTAGAACATCGTCGCGTTCCATCACCCTCCAATACCTTTTGATAATAGACATCGCAGTTCTATCAGTTGAATCGGAGACAATTGCAAAGTCGATGAAATAGTAAAGGTGAGTTGCAAATATTTGAAACGTTGTTCCAACACCCTCTTAATGCGAATATCTCGTCAACAGAACCATGTCTCAGTTTAAATCTTAAATTTAGCTTAGTTAGTATCCTGCTGTCTCATACTGCCGTAAGTCTATTCAGTAGAAGGGAAAACGAAAATTTTCTCGGAAACGTCTAATAGGCTGATTCCTCGATAATTGTCCTGTCACCTTTACGAGTTGGGAGCATAATAACTTTGCTCTAGTCATCTGGTACTATTTCTTTCCTCCCTAACAGGCAGTATATTTATTGAAGGTATTGAAGATATATTATGAATGATGACAACATTTGATGAGAGTTCGTCCCGAAGACCATCTTCTCCGAGAGTTTTATTGTCCTTAATTTATTGATAATATAGATTATTTCCTCTTCTCTTGGCAGTTTGAAGTTATTGACGTATGGCTCTGTGAGCGAATCAGCTACATCTAAAATAATAGATGGTGCATAATGGTTAACTTTGGCTTCAAAGAATTCCTTCCATCTTACGAAGCGATCCTTAACAAACACCATTGTCATTCTGTACCATTTTGCTGATCGTTCCACGAGTTATAGTTGCTTTTTGAATAAGGCGGAATAGTTTCCTATCGCCTAATCGAGTCGCCATCTCCATTTTTAAAACTACACTATTCCAATAGTGATTTCTGTCTCGCTGTCGTTGTAATTTTCGAAACATCCGGTATCCAGAATTTATTGGACAACTGCTACCGATATCCAATCGCATATCCTATTAGTATGTCTTAGCGTAAAAATGGCTGACTTTTGTAGGCATTCTTTTAGTTTGGACCAGTATTTATTTGCCGTTTCAAAAAAATCGTTGATATTTATACCACTGAGGTTCTTCAATAATTCGATTTGAAATGCGCTCATTATCCGCAAATCTTTTAGTTTGAGGTAGTTGAAAGACCTTGAGGGACATTATTTCTTGGGAGTTGCCAATGCTAGTCTTGGCACGAACCATAACATGGTCCGATCCGTAAAGAATGCCCATCTCAGCTATATGAACAAATATCTATTCTTATAGCGGCGACTGATTAAAATATAATCAATGTGGTTGGAGTGTTGTCTGGAGAATTCCCACATGTCTGGATATCTTTTTTCGATGTCGGAACCATGTTCTCCCATTTGCGCACCGAGCCCCGATGCCATATTTGCCAATCACTGAATTTGTCGTAGCTGCAGCATAACTTACGTGCGCATTCCAGTTTTTCCAGTTTCCCTTGATTATGGCCATGTCATGTTTCGGTAAAGATTTTAACAATTGAAATCTCGCATAGAAACTAGCGTTACCATCTGCAAATCTGCAAATTAGAGCTTATATGACGAGATATTCTAGAATTTTCCTTTAAAGCGAGCATAGAATAAAGACCTATAAATTGCGGGTAGAATGGCTCAGTGGGTTGTTGCTCAATTCAGAGCGCCGATGCTGAGGTTCTATTCCCTGCACGAGTAAACCTGTCTTATTTTCTTCTATCGCCAAAGGTATATTTGTTATATATATATATATATATATATATATGTATATATACACTCCCTGATATTTATCTAGTGCAACAAGCCAACGGAGTGAGTTTATCCAGTAATGGTAAGGGCTCTTGGAAAAAAAAGACCAAAGACCATAACAGTCGTTTACCAGTTTTCATTAAATCAATGCACAATATCACTCAATTTCAGACATGACGATCGCTACGCCATTTCGCCCTGAGTTATCCAAAACACCACGATAATAAATCCAGCATCTCGGAGCCAAGTTTAGTAATTACTACAAGTGGGGAAGATGGACCTCTGATAAACAGGCGATATTTAAAGAGTGTGGGCAGTGATCGCTTGGTTTGCATTGTCCATAAGCATTCTGACAGCTAACACCTGTTGCACTAACACCTTATCGCGCGTGCAGAATCGTTTCTCTTAGTAGGTTTCGAGCAATTACCCTGGCAGGCCAGTATAGCCTTGGGGTCATTTTACGCCATCATTGTATACTTATCGCCATGTACCACTCCACTGAGCGTCGGAGAACGCGAACGACGTGTCAAGGAAATCAGACCTTTCACGATAGAACCACTTGCAGAACAGAGTTGCAAGTAGGTCCTCAGCGGCCACCCAGGTTAGGTCGGATTTTCGATATGACAGGTTTGTCGAAAACAAAAATGAAGAGGTAAAATTTGGAAAATTTAGGAAAGAAAAATTTAAATTAAAGGAAAAATAAAATTGAAAAAAGCTAATCGTGTGAAGTGCCAAAACTTGTAGAAATTTTTATGGACAGTAGCAATATTTACCAGTATTTTCATTTATTTTAGCCGAGCAGATAGTCGATCCGACCTCTCACAAACGATAGAGCATTGTTCCATAGTCGATATTTGCCATAATTATTTGGTTATGAAAAATAATCGTATTTCTAAAAATGTTCATATAACAAGAAGAATAACCAACTTGTATCTCTAACCATGCAGTTTGGTTTTTGGCGAAGGGGTTTCATATTCAGTCAAACCAGAAGTAATGAATGCGTGAGGTGAGAAGAAGAAGAGGAAGGGATCTGCTTGTTCCAAGAGAAAGAATTAATTATTTTTTCGCGATTTGTAAATTTGCAATTTCTAAAATTTCTAGCAAAATATATTTTAAAACAAGTTTTTCAAAAAAATTTAAAAATTTTGGAAGAAAATGGCTCACATCAACATCGCTTGAAATTTCTTAAATTCATTTATCTAATTATTTTCTTGGATTGAACTGCTATTGTTTCAAGGTTCATAATATTCCCTCTATCCATAACTTATTTTAAAAAATTCGTGCTTGAGGTTCACCTATAGTTTTATCTTCAAATCACTCTATAAATATTAAACCATGAAAACAACCAATGAAACGAGCCTTGCAGGAATGACCACTTAGACCACTAACCACTTAAATTCTCGGAAAAGTTGTGGTGCATTTTTTTTTGCCCAACATTGTAAACATTGGTACTTTACTTTTTTCAGCATTTTTTTTGAAATTTCAACAATTTCATAAGAAAATAAGATTTAGATTAAATAAAAAACCTAAAATTTAAATATTTTTCAAAACAATTGCAGGAGGGTCACGTGAAGCAATTCAACACAAACCATTCATAACTTCAACGTTTTTAAACATAAAATAAAATTTTACAATCATTTTATATTTTACAATTGAAATATGATAATAGTAATATGAAACAATGGACTTGAGCTTTGGTCCTATGCTTAGGCTTAGGCACTATTATTGAGACCATTTTTATATTATTATTGTTATAAATATTTATTTTTTACGGCAAATTTTAAAATATTTGAAAATGTTTGAAGCATGAAAAAATAGAAAATGACGTGAAAAAAGCGCAAAGTTTTTTTGCTACAAATTTGAATTTTTTATGTATAAAATATATGAATCATTTTGCAGGGGCAAAAATCCAACATTCCTGAATTTATTTTTTTAAATCGTGAAGAGAAAACATAAAAATCATTTATTTGCGTAGAAAATTCGTTTGTATTCGTTTGTATTATGGTTTATCATTTAAAAATTTTATTCATTATTTTCATTATTAAGAAATAAACAATCCATAAAACTGTTGGTACCATCTCTTGGTACTGCTGTGGTAGCAGAAGTAGACTTGTCATTAAAAAATCCGAGTATGCACCTGTGCCTCCATCTCTAAGCGGTCCTCTGACGAAGTGATGGCACTCATTCTACTGGTGAAAAATATGAGTGCTAACCAGTAATTAATTCGGTACGGTTAGTAATTTAGTAATTTAAGTAGTAATTTAATAAAAATTTTAATCCTAGCAGGGCTTAGACCTTATAGGACTGTTTATTATTTTTACAAGTAAAACGACTGGCGTATAAAATTAGATGATCGTAAAAGTTTTATAATTACGTGGACAATAACGCTGAAGATTATTGGTAACTATGACATTAAAATTAAAATCTCCGCGGTCGTTACAATTCATTAAAATCTGGTGCTTTAACAAAAGAATATAAAATAGTTATAATAAAATTAGTCCAATTACTTTATACGAAGCAGATAACCAATAATTATAAGCTTATTTTAGATGCCAGAAGCAATATTGCTGTGGTTAAATAATTATCTTTTTGTTTTCTTTTTGTGCCACCAATTTGACGATTAAATTCCAAGAATGAAAAAAATGCAAATCTTTTTTACATTTTAGCTATCTTTATTTCAATGCAAGTGATCCTCTGGTGAAAGCCAGCCACACTCCAGTGAAGCAGGCAAATTTTTCCACTTGGCGATAAAATTGCCGGAGAATAGTTTTGGAAGATAGGCTTCCTTCCGCCGGGAGTAGAACCCCAGTATCGGCGCTTCGAAATGAAGGCAACAACTTACTGAGCCGTTCTATCTTTTGCAGGAAGAAGAGACAGTTTTTTGAAAATAAAGGAAGTAAGGAAAGAAATTACTTCATAAACCAATGTGAATTTGAAGATAGAAAATGGATTTGTAATTACGCTAATAATTTTTATTGAATTTGGCTAAAAATTCGTAAAATTTGGCATATTTGTGGTATTTGCAAAAGATTTCTTCACAGCACACAGCACTGATTTTTTTGCTGATTAAATTTGTTTTGTTCATCTCTCATTGGCGCTTTTTGCGGAATAATTCGATTTCGCTGCTGCTCCTCTCAACTTCCCACTACTTTTCTCGAGCTTATCGAGTTTGTAAATCGAATCATTTACCCTTGGAAGACTGCGGAGATTAAGAGGATTCATTCTCTTTACGAACAATGCTTTTTAGCGAGTTAAATAATTTGAATCTTCTTAAGCTTGAAACTTGTTTATTCGCTTGATATGTAAATATAAATAGAAAATAAAAGATCGTTTTCGAAATTTTGTGGTAAATTATAATCTCATCAAGCGACATACCTCAAACGACATATGAGTCGCCCAATCGTCATAAATGAGACACATTCGCAAGCGAGTCACTTGACGTAGAAATGCAAATAGACCCTTCAGTAAAGGTCCATGCGGAATTCGCTTTTAGCGATAGAATTATCCGCGGTAAGAAATGTCCTTGGCTAAAACAGCTTATTTTTAGACCATACAAGCGCATTTGCTTTAAGAAAATTCCATACTAGATTCCATCAAATCTATCGATTTTAATTTATTCGTTCTTTATCGAATTACCGAAGGAGCGACGACAATCTTGTTCGTTGCCTATAATGTTAAGCTTGTCAGATAAATTTATAAAACATATGTTCATAAATATTAAATGAGATACTTAACCACTTTTAATGAAATACTCGATGAGGCGAAGAAATAGATTTAAGTGGGTTTTTAGAAATCATTTCTGACACATTCCCAATTCAATATCGCTAATCTATTGTCATTTTTAGTTTATTTCATGAAAATTTTGATTGTGGCGATGGTTATGCATTGGTTGCCTCGTTGATGGCGATTTAACCAAGCATGTTAAGTCGATTGTCATAGCCAATTTTAGCGATATTCATCGCTATTATTCAAATCGCACCTCTTCACATGTGCCGTGTAACCCGTTACTGCTCTATTCCAGGTTTTTATTGCTAGTTGGCTCATGGTTCCAAATATTTACTATTGTCCACCAAAAATTCCTTTTTTATGTTCACGAAGAGTCGTTGTGGATGGTTTCCTTATTTATTTATGTTATTCCTACTGATTTATTTTTTATTCTTTAAAATGTTAATCTTCGCATTCAGTTGTCGATTATTTTCTCAAAATAATCGTCCAATATTTGAATGTATAAATATATCGACAAATGAATTATCAAATATTCCTTCAAATATAATGACATTAAAATTAATAAATAGTAAAATTAATGATAACGATATTAATGAAATTATTAATACGAATATTGATATTGTATCACTGATTATCAATTATTGTAATATAACGAAAATTTCGATAAATCCATCGAGAGGATTAATAAACTTAAAAAATCTCGACCTTTCACATAATTCCTTATCGAAATTTCCAATAGGTTTCTTATCAGCGAAACGATTACAACGGCTCATTCTTTCGCATAATAAATTTATATCAATTCCCATAAATCTTTCATCATTTCGCGATTTAAATCATCTCGACTTATCCTATAATGAAATTAATTACATTGAAAATGAATCACTTAAATCGAATAGTCTCGAATTTATTGACTTATCCTATAATAAACTTGAATATGTTCAACGATCGGATTTTGGAACTCAAGTGAATTTTGTTGAATTAGATGGTAATCCATGGAAATGCGATTGTCACTTACGAGATTTCGTGAAATTCCAGAAGGAAACATTGATTAGCAAATCGCTTCAATGTTATACTCCACTATCACTTCGTGGACTTTCTTGGAGTTATCTTTTACTTGAGGTATGTTTTTTTGCCGTTTTTGATATGCTTTTTTCGCCTTGTTGCCTTTGGCCAAATTCTTCAAAAAATCAATTTTTCATGGAGAATTTCTGCTGGAAACACATAAAATATGAAAAAACAAAATTTTAGATCGATAGGAAGGGAAATGGTTAGCGATAACTAAATGAATTTAGGTGAAATTATACATAAATTATATTTCTCGATTATTTTTATTCATTATTTTTTTCTTAGCATATATATATTTATATTATACATATATATTTATATAATTATATAATTAATATAATTCTTCTCTTGACAGGAGCGAAACTGCCACTTAAAGTTAGATCCACCTGTATTTCTATCTGCCTCAGTCGTAGGGATCCACCTGTATTTCTGCCTTACCTTTCTGGCTAAATGGCTCCATCCTAATAGCAGTGGAACCAAATGATGAATGTTGTTAGAAAAAGAATAATCTTCAGCATTAGATCAATAAAAGCATTCGCTGTTATTCGATGAAATTCTCATTTTTGACTGCTTTTTAAATAATTTCTGAAATCCACTTTTACAATAGCAATTGAGGGAGATATTTCAAAATCAATGACTATGATACGGTAGAAAAATTGACATAATGTGAATATTTATGAAATGTATGCTGAAATCATGGCTATTTTCGCAATGAAAATAAAAACTGAGAAGAAAAATCCTTCTTTTTCTCTATTCTTATTCTCCGACTAAGCTCACCAGCCATTTGCCTTATAAGCGAATGCTAATTAAATGGTTAGCGCTCTTTATTTCTCCTCAAACTGACTATAATGGCTGTTTATAGGATAAAACAGTTGTGCGAGTAATCAGTTGAGGATAGGAGTTAGCACACTTAGCACTAGGACGACTAGTGATAAGCTTTTTCCTTCTCTCAGGCAACAACAAAAATAATTTAAAGAAAAAAAATAATTTTGATGAAAATGAAGTAATTGTTTCGGGTTATTTAACCGTTCGCGATCAAAAATTTTGCGAAAATTAGACCTCCACTCTACTGAAAGCTTATGGGATACAAAATACATTAGCCTAGCTTAAAATTTTCGAAAAGATCTCTTCTTTTATTGAATCCTTTGAAATTTTTTGCATATGTCTTAATTTCTGCAAATGGTAACTTTATCCACATCCATATTATCCGAAATATTATCCATTAATTCCTCGATAAAATTTTGTCGTTTTGTTCTACCGTTCTTCATCTTCTAATAATGTCTTTTCGATTAATTAACAAATGTTCTGTTCAATTTTCAGCGAAATTTAAAATTATAGCTTCAGTCCTTTCTTCGAATTAGCATTATTATTTGTATTGTAACTGGCTTTTTTGTTATTGTTATTGTTAAGACGAAGGGATAGTGGTTTTTGCTTAGATAACCGAGTGCGAAATTTCTCGTCTCTGGCAGGAATAATTTATTATACAATGAATAGGGATAAAAGATTCCGGTAGTGCTATTCCTAATCTGCCAACAGGCTGAGCGGGCTCAGCCAGAACTAACCATTTATTCGCTTGACTCTTACCCAAACGCTGTATGTTCTGCTTAGATTTTCTTTGAAAATAAATAAAAAAACGATTTCCAAACATCTATAACCCTTGTTTTTCAAGCTAAAAGTCAAAATTAAAGGTAAAATTTGTCCAAAGAGAGATAACCGCAATCTGTTTGAGACAACAAATTATAATGAGAAATGAAAAATGGAATAAATGGAATAAAACTGGAAACAGTGGGAAGCAGAAGGATAAATGACAAGCCACTTCGTTAAAACCTGTTTTTTTTAAGAGTCCTCACCATTACTGGTTAAACACGCTCCACTGGCTTGTCGCATTGGGCAATATGCATGGAGTCTCTTGGCTATAGAAATACAGATGAGTCGCCAGCGTCACCCGGATTTTTATACAGATACAGATTTATACAGATTCACTCCTGCAGGGAATAAAACCCCAGCATTAGCGCTCCCAATTGAGCGACAACCCACTGAGCCATCCTGTCCGTTAAACCTGTTACACCCATTAAATTATCCATTGAATTTTAGGATTTCATTTGTGGCCCTATAATAAAAGACAATAATCTCGAAATCGTTGAGATCGAAGAGGGGAAATCATTTTCATTTTCTTGTAATGCGTGGGGCGATCCTCGACCATCAATTTTATGGAAATCGAACAAATCAAATGAAATACAGTCGAATGCTCGAATGATTATTGGATATGAAAATGATAAGAACGGTTGGATTCGAAGCGAGTTAAACGTTTCCACGGCGAAATTCGATGACGAAGATTTATATATGTGTTTGGCACGAATTGGATTGAATGAAATGAGCAAGAAATTTGATCTTCGAATAATTTCATCGCTAAATAGCCAAAATGAAACAAAAAATTTAACGAAAATTTTAATCAACGAATCAACAATAACAACGACGAAAAACGACGAACATCGACCGTACCTTTCGTCGATTTTAATAATTTTATTTATTTGTGTGCCTTTTTTTATGATAATTGTTTTTTATACAGTTATTATTCGCCGACGAAAATATTTTCCGAAGCCAAATTTGCTAACGAAAGAGTTTTTCGATGAAGATTTTGATGAACGGACCCTTGGAGAAATTTCACAAAATGCTACGCGAACCTATTTGCTTGAAAACGCTATAACAGCTGAGGTTGAACAATCGCCACAACAGCAAAATCAAATCACCGAGAATACAAAAACATTTTGTGGTTCTAGTATGAAATATTCAGATAGAAATCTTCGTAAAGCCCCTCTAGCGCAATACGATCGTGACACAAGTATTTTGCCACTTGTTCAGACCTCACTATGAAGACCTTCCTATTGGTGTAAATATTTTATATTGATTATAATAAATATACTTTGTGATAAAGGTGATGACGAGTTCAATGGGCAAAAACCTACGGAAATTCGGTAGGAAGGGATTTTTAAAATGAATTGCAGAAATGCGTTTAGTAATAAAAAAATTTTTGTTGCTATTATGCATAATTATGTACTATCTTTTTGATATTTTGTTGATATATTTTGATGATATATTTTTCATAATTTTCTAAATAATTTTTTATAGTCTTTTATTCCAATCCCATAATAAATGCAAAAGATGGATAAATCAAAATTTAAATTCAAAATTTGCTATTTTCTTCTAATTATCCAACTTTTAAATGGTGCTCGCCTTTTATCTGAAACTTCTAAGTTTTTTTTTGTGGTCAAATATCGCCTAAAATTTATGTTATTTACCTATAAATTTATAGCGGAATTTTTTTTCTAAGAAAATATTTGAGCAAAATGCTAATTTTCAACTTTTTTTCATATCTTCTGTTGGCTTCATTTAATGCTTCTTCATGAAATAAATGAAACTGAACTGTGCAAAAGATTATCACCAAACTTTATTGAAGTATAACTTTGTCGAATATAGGAAATATTAAATATCCATTTAAATAAGAATACCACATAATTTAAAGAAAAAAGACAAAGAGGACTTACAAGATTTATCTTAGTAATATACAAATATTGCCAAAAATTAAACCAGTTAAACTTTGAGTTTGAATAAAATATAAAATAAAACTATTTCGAAATTCTGTACGGTATTTCCGCTATTAAGAGAATGGTAAAGTCGAGTAGTTTATTTACACTATCCTCTTCAGTGCCAGGACTTTACTGGATAGGAGTAAGAAGTCATTAAAAACCGATAATTCTTTCTAAACGACTTCCTGGCAAAAAATTCTTCACTAGCAGCCAGTAAAGCCTAACCAGAAATAGTAAACGCTAACCACTTTTATAATTAATGAGAATAAAATTTTGGGGAAATATACAAAGAAGAGAAGACTACTACGGACTGAAAAATGATTTTTAAAAAATAGTACATTAACATTTGAATATCAAATAATTTATATGACCACTGAGACAAATTGCTAAAAAAAGATTTGGATATAAATAGAAATCTATATTAAAATAAATAAATCTGTAAACAGAGAAAATTAAATCTATATTGAAATAAATAAAAGAACAAATAAAAAAATCATAGCAATAGTCCTTAACTGCAAAAATATATTCTCCTCTTTCAAATACATATAAAAATATAATATATTCATAATATATAGTAAATATGGCTAATTTCCAGCACAAAATATCGGTTTTACTACATGTCACTTTAATATAATACTATTTATTCAAAAGAACCTAAAAGAAAGTGACATGTGTTTTCGAAATGGTGAGGAATATTCCGCTTGCTGATAATTTTAATAAAATCAGGCAATACATTTAGCAGCCTCCCTCAAGGACAGAATTATATTCACATAAATTTAAGAACCGTTGTTTTCGAGAGAGAAAATTTCACAATTCGCTTAAAATAAAGGTAAAACCTTTCATAATACTGAAGAAGATAGCAATGATCTGAAAGTGAAAAAAAAATCACAGTTGAAATGTTTTAAAAATAACAGATTCTCTTTTGCAAATGCTAAAAGATATCAAATAAACATACAAAAAATTACGAAATATTGGCTTGAATGTGTTGGAGGGTACTTTCGTTAAGTTCAATTGAAGCGGCTTGAAGAAAATTGCAAATACGCCATGCAGTTTTACACTTTGAATTTGTTGTCAAAGAAGTTAGTAAACGATCCCATTCACCCATACAAGCCAGAAGAAAATAACAAAGAACCTAGAAAACCAACAAAAGAAATCAAAAAAATATTTAAAACAAAATAAAAATTTCAGAGCTCATAGATAAATTGTTCATAAAATTAACAAAATGTTGGGTAATATTTCTTAAAGCTTGCAAGAAAATCAACCTTCTGTGTATTTCTTGCGGAGAGATTTTCTAGCCATTTACTTTGCACCTCAGCACAGTCTTTCATTACTATCTAAAAAAAAACAAAAATCAATACAAAAAAATAGCAGCATAGAAACTTTTTGATAGTTCATGTAGTTAATGACTAAACCTTAGCGAAATAAACGCTTAAATTCCACATTCCATGAATTTGCAAATAACGACAAGCATCTTTATGATGTCCAATTAAAAATAACATTTGCACACCATCTAAAAATAACAGGTAAATGTTTTAGTTACTAAAAAGCAGTCGCAAGGATAGTTAATGGCAATGGCGATAAACTGTCCAATTCTCTTAAAAAAAACCCATTATATGAAAACGAATTGCCTGTTAAACAGTTGTTGGCTATAAGGTCAGTAGCAACGAGTTTGATCATACTTTGTGCACCTTCTGAACTAACATCTGAAGCAAGCAAACATGCACGAAGAGCGTTTATACGGCAATTCTCGCGAGAATTCAATAGCATTTGCATAGCCCATTCACGCTGAAAAAATTTGAAATTCATAATAGTTAATTCAATATTTTAATAATAAATTTAATAGTTAAAAAAAATGAAAAAGACTAAAAAACTAAAAAATCGTACAAAATACCTCAATTATAAAAAAAAAAGCAAACCTTTGATAAAACGATGGCTCGATGAACCAATATATCAATCTGTTTCGACGATAAATTGGGAATATTCATTAGGCACGACAATAATAATTCAGCACGATGCTTAAATATCAGAATTATATCGTATTTAGCCTTATAGATTTTAATTTCAAAATTCTGCATTTCTTGTAGTTGTTTGGCTATTTGGCTTTCTTTTTGAAAAAACAATGGTCTCATTTGTAATAAAATAAATCCGTTAAAGGATACCCTCGAAGAATTCCCTGACCAGAACAACATTAGGTGAGGCGACAAATCGGCTGCACCAAGTTTAAAATCAATGATTGATAATAAGTCATATAGCCATTTATTGCCAAGAAGACGGTGAATAGCACGACATCGTTTTAGACAAAAATTCGGTGAAGAAGGTCCAGATAACAAGTGTTTACTTTGATGAAGGCATGGATCAGTATTACTCAATATAAGATCAGAATCACTTTCCGATTTGAAATTAGAAAAAGATCCATCTGTGATAATCTTACATTTTTTTTCAAAGATATTTGCAGAAGTAAATGAATCAGTTGCAAAGTCAAGAATCTCAAACAAAGCAGCAAATCTTTCATTGACCTCATCAAATAATGAATCTTTATCAATGGCATCCACCAACAGTGGAATATCTGAAAAATAAAAATTGGTCTCGAAAACCGAAAAATTCAAATATTCGATTTAAAATGAGATAATAAAAAGAAAAAAGGGAAATGATTACAGAAATGTTCAACAAAGCAATGAGTTTTTACCGAATTATTGCGAACAAAACCGTACATAAAACCATAAAAAATAACCAAATTGATTAACAGGCAAATTGACAATAACGGACGGAATGTACCGAAAAGAATTGTCGGAACATAATACTACTGGACAAACACCACATAAATCCATATCCAATAAAGTAAGAGATGTTCCCACAGTTAAAATCTCAAATAATAAAATCGATTAAAAAAACTTGCGTAATAAATAAAACAAAATCTAATAATCCCAACAGATTTACTCAAATCCCAAAAAATATTATAATTTATGGGACTAAAAATATGAAAAACCCTGGTATAAATCAATTAATATAATTAATAATTAATATGATTATTATTAATATAATTAATATGATTATGATTAATACGATAGAAATTACTTGAAGGATACTCAACTGGTCGCAATCCCAAAGAGCTATGCAATGTGAATGCAATACAGCTAAAGAATGATCGCCATTTAACCTAGAGAAACTCATTTTAAGAATTGGCCCTCTCAATGATCCGCTAGTTTGACGACATTGCCGGTTACCAAGATCCCAAACTCGCAAACGACCCATAGCATCTCCCATAGCCAAGTAATCATCTTTCCATACCAAACATTTAAGAGAAGATATTCCTCCTCTCCACTAAAATTTTTATTGAAGAATAACAACAAAAATTTTTGCAATTTTTGATAATTTGAATCTTTTTCGGCAATATAAATAGATCAAAAAAGAACTTTCCAACAAATAACCATTATAACCTGCGAATTGACTTCTTTTCCATCTCTAACATGCAGACCCTTTACTACAACATGATATAGATGACAATCTTGATCGAGCACAACAAGATTTTCTCGAAAAACTGAATCTGAACTGCCGATCCTTTTTATAGTATTGTGTTTACCCGACCAAGCCTTATTTTAAAAAATTAGAATGAAAAAACGAACACGAAACAAAAAAAAATTTATTAAATGAATAAAAGTTAACTTAAAAAAAATGAATCAAATTGTTGATCCTTCTTATCCTTCTTTATCGCACAATATTTATCAGAACAAAAATTTTTAGAATGAAACGATGAAATATACCTCTAAAAGCTTTAAAAACAAACCATATCAGTGATTACTGGGCAAGCACGCGACATTCGTCGAAGAAGTCGCATTGATTTTAAATGCCATATTTCTAACGGCTCACTTCGAAATCCAATCGCCAAATAACATCTAAAAACTTATTATTCGGTAAAAAAATATCCTCGAATTTCACTCAACACCTTTCACTTGAGCAATATTTTCACTAGAAATTTTGAAAAAAGGTAAGACTCACTGATAAAATGAAACACGTAGCATTTCTATAGGCGTCTCTTCAGTTTCTGGTCGTAACCTCTTACTCTCTCCTAGAAAATAAGAAATTTAGATAGTAAAAACATATAAAAAAAATTTGAAATGTAAGTCTATTTCTGAACTATTTATATCCAAGAATAAAATAAACCTGTGCGTATATCAGTTACAAAAATATCATTCCGCACAAGAGATGACGTACTAAGTGGATGGGAATATGCAGCAGAAATAAGAGTATGAATTCCACCCCATTCCAAGCACCTAAAAACTCAAAAATGATATGTTGTACTTTTAAAAATACATTACATACCTTGTATTCATAAAAATGCACAATAATATACAATCCCTATAAAAAAAAGTTGAAAAGTCTACCAGTATTAATTTGATTAGAACATTACCTATTCTAAATGCTTCCAGCAAACAAAATATACTTGTAAAATATACTTGATTGGACAAGAATGAATATGATATTCTTTGAAAATATTTGCAGTAAATACATTCACAAGATGAATTACACCTTGATTTGTACCAACTGCAGCCAAATGTAATTTATTTTCGCCATCGACATGACGCATACGAATTGAATGAGCACTTTGTCCCAAAGAAAATATTTCGCCCATATTCAATAGCCTTCAAAAATTTCAGGTATACAAAGTGAAAAATATAGCAATAAAACAATAATCTATAAATGAGATCAAAATACAGCAATAATTATTCATGTTGATAAAATCCGTTATATACCTTCTGTATCCAGGTTCACCTTTAAGTTTAGAGTCCTTAATCACTTTGACTGTTCAATTACGAACTATTATTGGCACATGCTGCATAAAACCTGTTTAAATAGAAAACCTTACCTTAAAGTTCCAGCGGGATAAAGTTCAAGCAAATTATTCATGTTGATAAAATCCGTTATATACCTTGAGCGATATGGTCTAAAGCAATCATCTTCCAGAAGCGCCTTTAAAAATTATCTTTATAACTAATTACTTCATTTTGAATAATTGATCGATTCTTGGTCCATATTATTACCTTGTGCAATTTCAGAGCACTCTAATTTTCTCTTTCTCGTTTTTTTTTCAGAAATATAGAAAAGATTTAAAATTCTTAAACTGAAAGCAACTTACAAGCTGGTAAAAAGCGATACGTCCTGAATTGTATAAAAATGCTAAGGTAGACTGAGTGATACCACAAAATGATACACCAGTAATGCGATGATGAGTTGACTGTCGTTGCGTTTCGCAACATAAAATGCGTTCATACTTCAATTGCATATTTCCTCTATCATCATTAATAATTTGACAGGTTCGTAGATTTACAGAGCCATTGGAATTAATAATCCAAATCACATCACGTTCACGACAACAAAAAAAACGAAAGATTTGTAATTCGCTTGAGTGGCGCCATAATACGCATTCACATTCCATTTCAACGCAGACGATCTAACAATTTATTAGCAATTATTTACAATAAAGAATGAAATTAAATGAACAATAAAGAAGAAAATGATATCGTCAAATGAAAAATAAACGATAAGAAACCAGCCTCAGTTTGTGAAGCAGCAAACAAAATATTGGGATAGGCTAGATGATACTGAATTTGTCGAAGATTTGAAGGAGAACTTAGTACAATGATCGAAGATCCACGATCAGAAGGAGCTTTATGTAGCAAAACATCGTTGATTAACAATAAGGAACCATCTATGACACCAACTACAATTTTGTTAATTAAATGGACATCAAAATTAACTTATAAAATCCCGTCAAACCCAGCTTACTTTTTAAAAAAAGTTACCTGTGATTATATATCATTCTATATCATCATATATCATACATCATTATATATCATAGAGCAAATTCTTTGCTTGCAATGATAATATAAAGGAAATCAATAATTTATATGGAAACTCACATGTTACAGTACTCATATTGAACAGATCTGTGGCAAAAAGCAAGAGATTAGAACTGTAGGTGACGTTCCAAACACGATCACCTGTCACTGTGTTCCATAAAACAAATATATTCGACGAATGGAGAGCAAGAAGAAAATCACGATTAGTTTCTTCCCACTGAGGCCATTCGATTACTTAAATTGTTTCAAAATAATATTACCCCTAACACTTGTCGCAAAAAAGTTTTTAAAACCGATATTGAAAAAAAATTTTCTTTTATGCAAAAGAATTTCATGACAATTATCCTTCTTAGTTAGTTTTTTGTTCAATTTGTTCAGTGCAAAAGAATTCATAGATTGTATTAACTAAAAATATTTTGTTTTCAATCATCTTGCTCATTGTTTCTGTAGTATTTTGTTAGCCTTGCTAGCTTATGGTTTTTAAACAAATATGGTAAAAGATTTGAAGATAGAAGATAAAGATTAAAGCATAGATTTGATAAAAGATAAATAATTGAAACGATGCCTAAGGGAACATTGTTGTGGTAGCAAAAATTAGAGATGATAGAACCATCAAGCACATCCCAAATAACAATAACACCACTTATATCAACTGATGCACAACGTAAAATAGAATCGCTCGTTGTTGGAAATTCGCCTTCAGGTGACCAACAAACCTTTAATAATCAATGGTGAACTCATTTAAAAATCTAAGTTCAACCACTTTTTTAACGAAAAAACGTTTAATAAAACTGAAATACATAAAATAAAACTTTTATTTTTTGATTTCATAATTTTTAACATCTTTTTACTTACCAAATTAACGGCCGCATTATGCTTCTCGAGTGTTTGTATAATTCGCTTTGATAAGACATCAATAATCACGAGTGTGCAGTGACTCCCATATGCAAGTAATCCATTGCTATTCCTTAAAAATCTCTCCAACTAATAGAATAAATAAAATCTTTCTCGTCAAATAGCAATTTCGCGTGGCTTTAATCATAATTTGACAATATCAAACATAATTTGACGAAAGAATATTTTTAATGCCATTAATGCTATTCTTGTCATTTTAATTCATGCAAGTTGCATGCAAATTTCCACCCCATTAAACGATATTTTATAAATTGGAAATTTAGACAATCACAAATGCCAAAAATATCTTTAACATTTCCGAATTACGAACAGAAACCAAGCAATAAAGTAAAGCGAAAAAAGAGAAATACCACGAGATGGCGTTTGAGTTGCTCGGATGAAGAGAACCCGGCAAAATTAAAGGCATTCAGTCGATTTATTTATATTAGCAATCGTTATGAATCTTTTTCTTCGTCTATAATTTTCAAATTCATACGCTTTTGCTAAAATTTAAAAAATATATTTTAATTTGTTTTTGGTTTAAGTAAATTCACAGAAATTGAAACGATTATAGAAAAATTTTTTCATCATTGAAATTAATTTAATAAATTCAAACAAAAAATTCGATTTTTTACAAAAATTTTTCAAATAATAGAAATAATATCAATAAAAAATTATAAAGCGACGATTTCTGAAAAAAGCGAATTATTTCCAAATGAATTAAAATTTAATTTTTCAAACTTCTTTATAATCAATTCCAAGAATAAATATTAATAATATTAATAAATCACGCAATAAAGTTGCATTAAAATTATGAAAACAATCTACGAGTAACGATGAGAATTTTCAGCTGTTAGTTTTGAAATAATATCTTGAAACGATTTTTGTTTACTCTAGATATCGGCCCCTCGCTGACAAAACCGTGATGTTGCAGCCTAATTTGAGTTTTATACTTTTATACTGAGAGGGTTGTTGTGGAGGAGAGGGTTTGAAGATGGTTGGGTTGGGGAGAAGATCTGAAGATATTAGGAGGACGAGGCGGCTGAGTAACTTGGGCTCGGGCTTATTTAACAACTTTCAGAACTGGTGAAGCTAATAAATTAACAAGAAATGGTAAAAGCAACAAGCGTAAAAGATGTTGATCAGCAAGAAATAGTTCGACAGATCGCCATATTCCTAAAGAAAAGTGGCAAAGTGAAGGTGCCGGAATGGGCGGACCTTGTGAAACTTGGAAGTAATAAAGAATTAGCTCCCATCGACTCCGATTGGTATTATATTCGTACTGCAAGTATTGCTCGTCGTCTTTATATTCGTTCTCCTACTGGTACATTTTCAGAGTACTTTATTTTTTCTTCTTTATTGAATTTATTGAGTTAAGGTCTTAAACATTGCTCTTCACTTACTCCCAGTTTCTTTCTGGCTTTATCCTAACAGCGCGTACCATTCTTAGTTTGGCTAACCCCCATTCCTATGTGAACATATCGTGTGGATGTCACCTGCTTGTTGGAGGTTCATCTTCCTCACTTCGAGTAGTTCTGAGGGTATGAATATGAATGATTACCATTAATTCAATAAAATGCTAGGCGGCTTTGATGAAGAACTAGGAACATTAATGGAAAAAGCTGTTATTTCTTTGTTGCGATTAAGTTAGAAAATTTAAGAAATATTATTTATCAACTGCGTTAAGGTATTGGCGCACTTCGACGTGTGTATGGTGGCAATAAACGACGAGGAGTTACACCAAACCATTTTACAAAAGCTTCAGGTTGCGTTATTAGGAAAGCACTTCAGACATTAGAAGCTATTAAATGGGTGGAAAAGAATCCACGTGGAAAAGGTCGTATATTATCTAAACAGGTCAGGTTAAACAACTTTTTTATAAATGTTTCATTAAATTTATCTTCATTTAAATTTATTTATCTTCATTTTTTTCGCTTAAATAAGTGTTTTGAACAAAAAATTTAAATGAATAAAAATGCAGGGCCGCAAGGACTTGGATAGAATTGCCTCTCAGTTACGCCAAAGTTCCAAACCCGCTGTTATCGATATTTAATTTGTTCTTTATTGATTGTGATTTAAGATTATTTCCATGAAATTTTGGATAACATTTTTGCGACAATTTTGATTCTTTATACAAGTACATTGGAACATAAGCCTGTGAAACATATTATATTATATAAGTATATTCTGAAAAGATTCTGATTGTTCTTGCATTGTTATTTTTGAAAAATGAGTCCTTTTATCGAAAACCTTCGCAATTTATATAAATCTCAGTTAGTGCCAATTATATGTATTTCTACTGAAGAATCGTACATAACAAATTCAATTTCTTGCCTGCATCATCTGTTTCCTTTAACCAGAATCTATAGGGCTACTCTCATTAAGCACAGCAATATTTCATGCAAAATTTCGTCATATAAATAGTGTGATTTATTTGATCATTTCTTCTTATTTCGGACAACATTACGTGCGTTCCTTTCTAGTTCAAAAGTTCGAAGGTCGGCACGATTCAGAAATGCCATCCTATCGATGTAACCACATTTGCCACGATTATGGTTATCCAGTTCCTCCTAAAAATAAAAAAGCATGATATTAACTGATAAATCAAAAGAGAAAACAAGGATCTGCATGTCATTTAAAAAAACAATGGGCCCAGGTGTGCTTCAAACCACAAGTAACATGGTACAATTCCTGCTCCTCATAGGGGTTGACTTACCATCCGGATGATGCACATCTATTTGCATCTCTCTCCTCTAGTGATTCTGGCAACAATATCCACCCTAACACCCAGTGGAAGGTCTAAATGATGGATGCTAATTATCATCTAATCATAATTCATCTTAAATAGATAAAGAATTTTACTTACAACTATCCCAGCTCCATTTTTGAATTCTTGCCAATCTTGCTGCGTCCTTTCGAGAACATTCATTTTTGACTTTTTTGATAGACAGCGGATGGCATTATCCAATCCACTCGATGATCGCCTTTAAATATCAGTTATCATTATATCATAAATATAAATTTAGGAATTTGAACTGAAGGTTTTCTTAACAAAACGTCCCTATAAAATTTTTTTCTACTATATGGAAGGAGAGGAGAAAGAATTGCATTTTTTATATTTAAATTTTATATAAGAAAAAAAGTGACACCGAGTAATACTAGCTACTGGATTTTTTCCCTTTCACTCGGTTTTCCTTCAGATCTTTTTCGTTTATCACATTCTTATTCATTTATTCTTCATCGAGATATGGTATTCCAAATTTTTAAAAATTCAAAAATTTATTTATAATTGAGATTAAAAATTGAAAATCAAAACATGGTAACCAACTTTTTGTTCTGCACACCTGCCTTTTCATTTATAGTATTGACTTTACATTCTGAAGGTGTATGCATTGTGGTAGAAGGCCTATAATTTTTAGATAAAAAATCCGTCGAATATTCGAAATAAAAATAAATAAATATGATAGATACAATTCCTTCAAAAGTGAGAACAAACCATTTTGTGAATAACATGTGAATGTTTGGAAAGTAATAAATTTACTTTATATCTTCCAAAAAATTTTCTTCAGTTGTGGCAGTTTTTTTATCAAATAATGATTGCTTATTTTGAACAGTAGCGAAGTGATTTTTCGGTGAAATGATATCAAAATTGTTTGCCTTCTTTGACTCACTAGAAAAAGATAATGACAGAAGATTTTTCGCAAATATAAAAACTTTTTTCTTAATTTACTCAAAGTGATTAGCAGTCCATCCCACTATGCTGCAAATTTTATCTGTAGCTATTTTTATGTATTTTTATGTAAGAGCCTTGCATGAGGGCATTCAGAGCTTTATTCCTGGACATAAAGGAAGAATCCAGCTAAAACATATGGCTGAGATTATCATAGTTAATGGTTAATATTTAGTACACATTTAAAATAATTAAAATGTTAAATTTCATTAAAGTTTCATTATTATTTTTTTTAGCATTATTTTCATTAAAGTTATATAATTACTTAAATTAATTATAATTACTTAAACATTTTTTCCGATGAAGTAATCGGTTCGACTTCAGAAATGAAGTTTTTGAACATAATACTTAGTCTTTCTTTTCTTTTTTCATCATCTTCATGGACTATGCAGTCTTCTTCCAATTTTGCGCTGAAACAGTTCTATAATTTTTAAAGGAGTTATCTATAAAAATTAAACCCTTATTTGAAAAGCTAGTTAAACCCTTAATAGAAAATGCATTTCCCGAACGGAAAGAGCCTTAAAGAAAAAATTCAAAAAATTTACTAACAATGAATGGTTGCCTTCTTCATCGTCGTCAGTTTCTGATGGAATGAAATCACCATCATCATCACCATCGGAAGACTGATCCGATTTATCGTTTGACGACATTATATAAAAATAACAAAATCTGTAAAAATAAATAGATTTTAAGAACAAAGAAAAAAAGAGATTCCAAAATGACGATACAATTTTGCTGAAAAATATACAAATCGCTTCCACTTTTTCCACCAAATTTAAAATAAATGATGAAAACGGCCTTAAGGAAGGAAGACAGTATTTTTTACTCAAAAATAATAGCTCGATCTTTCTCCCTTGGTCCAAAGCCATTAAAATCCTTCGGTAAGTTTATAATAACTATCAACCACATTCATGAACTTGAAAAATTCTCCCTGCTGCAGAACAAATGCACTTCCGAATCCTAATTTGAAATTGGTGAAACGCCATTTCCTATACATTTACCGCCACCTATACCCTTTAACATAGACGGAAGCTAGAATAGACCGATATATGGAATGGACCACTGCAACCACCTTTAACCTTATCAGGACTCAGAAATATATGACATTTCTAATGGCGCACTCACTACTACCACTAATTTATCACACTTACTACTACCGTTCGCAAACAATCTTTCTAAGACTCATTTTCAATTTTTAAACTTTTATAGCCAAATATAATATATAATATATAGTAGGGAGAGAGAACTTTAAATTCTTGATATTGAAATTTGCAAACCGTTATTCATTTAAAGCTATCAGTTTCAACTCCAGATTTTCCCGCACAATATATTACGCAGCACTTGCAGATAGTGATAACCGTACTGATAACATCGAAAATGGCCTTATCACAAATAATCTTTAAACATTTAATATTTATTTATTGAAAACCAGCCAAGCAGGGATAATATCATGAATAAAATATTTAAAATTATGAACAAAAATTTCTGCGATGAAAACTTACAGCTAAAAAAATTTACTATATTACCGGTGATTCATGAACGAACGCCTCGAGCATCGCAAATTCGGTTCGCTTTTGATTCTCAATCGAGTAAACTTGTTAAACTTGCAGTTGGTGCTTAGTGGACCTTTATGAGATGCGAACTGCGATAATTGGTGTTGGTTTAACGCGATACGCCGATTAGCAGCAATTATTTAACATTTGAAGATTGAAGGAAAATATTGCGAAAATATATTTCCTTGCCGATGATTGAAACAAAACCGTTTCCTCTCATCCTTCTCGCCTTTTTCCAGCATTTCTTCTTCTGCTTTAAGCCATCCACAGTTCGGCCAACCTGTCCGCCACAAATTCCCTTGAATGCGAGCGCGTTTAGCGGGGATTTCACTTCAGATGACATTGCTTTCATGGTGACTTAAGAATAAGGTGAGGAGAGCGAGAAAAATCTCGATGTTTAAGAGTTTTTCTATAATGGTGAACAGTTTTGGTGAAATATGGTACAGTATGATTCCGCGACTATAAAGCGGTGGTTCCTAATTTTTCCCCGTCGAAAATATGCAATATCGCGAGAATCCTTCTTTTCACTCCTTACGAAAAAATGCGTCCATTTGTCATGCGATCGTCCCTTATATTATTATAAAATATTTACTATTTCAAGAATTTTAGTTAATAATAATGAATGAATCGAAAATTATCAGAAGTGCATTCACCAGTCCATCACCAATCACGAATAAATCGTTTTGTGATTACTTCCTCGAAAAAGTTCGAAAATACGACAGTAATCACATTTTGTTGGTACTATTTTTTCCTTTAAAAAAAACTTTCACCGAAACATAAATGAAAAAATATGAAAAAATTAGAAATTAAAATTTATTTTATGGATAAAATTCAGTTTTGAATGGAAATAGTGAATTTCATGTGGAGCCACGCACGGAAGTGACTTTGAACTGTCGCGATATGCATAATCGAATAGCTCAAATGCGGTCTGCGCTAATTCGTGTAGGCATGGAAGATGCAACAGTTGGTACCTATGCAGGGAACTCATCGGATTTCCTTATGTTCTGCCTTGCTGCGATGGCTAATAGACTAACAGTTTTTCCACTGAATCCAGCCTTTAAACCATGCAAGCCTTTAAGCCTTCAATTACCATCGCTCTTATTTATCTATCTTATTGGTTGTATAATTGTTATACTTTTTATTTAATTCTGTTATGCCTTACAGTTTTCATGAACGTTTGTCCTTTGGAAGAAAATGAACGATTTGTTCAGGAAAGCACCATTGAAAACCACATTACACATTTTTTCACCATATGATTCCATTTTTGGTTTCAAATTTTCAACGAAGAGTTTCAGACGAGGTCCAAGAATATTTTCGAGACGTCGATGTTAAATGGATTCTAACGGAAGAATTGTATATTGAAAAAATCCTTGCCATGGATCTACCTAATGCACCGGTATTTGGTTATCCAATTATGTAAATCGAGCAAATTTGTTAGCCATATGTTTAAGCTAAAAAGGACAACGATGAACACATTGAATAGAAGTTCTCAGAAATTTGTTTCATTCCCTTTTCTGTTAGCGTGATTTTGCATTACATTTTGATCATCTTTCAGATTATTGTGGTTTTGGATTCGTATAAAAATTCACTGAAATATTTTGGATTACAAAGTTTTATTGCGCAGAAGACTGATAAAAAAGTGGAATCTTTCCATGATGAAGTTCCATTCAGTTCAATTGATTTTAACGGGAACACACCGGTATGAACAATGTTTTGAGCATTTTTATAAATTTTTATCAACATCTGCACGAATAAATCAAACAGAAGACATGCTAATAATATGCTCATTTAGGCAATGATTTTTATCTCTTCTGGCACAACAGGACCGCCAAAGAAAATCGTACTTGATCATAGAGCCTTAATAGCTAATATCGAAATAACCCGGTAAACAACAATTTATACCAATCAATTTACTGCATGGATTCTAACTTTTTTTGACTGTTAAGTAAATATATTTTTATCTCGATCTTATCAAAATTACAAACATTTTGCCTAAAACTTTATATTCTTGGCACATAATTCATATTTTCGATTTCACTAACTGCTAAGATAAGGTCATAATTAGAGAATCCGGGATGCCATCACCACTGCGAAGATTCCATTCTTAATAGCACGTTCACTCTAGTCATCCTATTATTTGTAGTAAATTAGATCACTTCTTAAAGTGGCTGAACTTTCAGTAAAGATAAGATAATTTTCAGGATTATGACGGAAGAACCAACAGAAAATTATCGAATGGTTGTATTGAATGAAAACGATGTATCTTATGGTGTATTACCATATTTTCATCTTGGCGGTCTTATGACAGTTTTTTGTCAACTTGCTCAAGGAACAAAAATAATTATTAATCAAAGATTTGATGCCGAGATTTTTCTTAAAGATATATCAAAATATCAGGTTAATCATTAATAATCTATTAATTAATTATTAATTAATTAATCTAAATCCATAACCAATGGGGATAGAATAGCTCAGTGGGTTGTTGTTCAATTGGGAGCGCCGATGTTGAGGTTCGATTCCCGCAGGAGTAAGCCTGTACAAATATCCGGATGATGCAGGCGATTCACCTGTGTTTCTATCGCTAAGGGATTCCCTGGCATATTGCTCAATTGCGACAAACCAGTGGAGTGAATTTAACCAGTAATGGTGAGAACTCTTCAAAGGATTAATTCAGACCTAAATTTTTTTTCCTAAAATGCCATTTTTTTTTGCCATAATTTAACACAAATAATTGTTTTGGACAAAAACTACCAAAGAAAATTGCTATTATTTTATTACATTTAAGAAATTTATAAAATTTACTTAATAAATCACTTGGCAAACAATACATTAAGGTTGATGATGAGCCTAATTATATTCCAACTCCAAATTTTCATGTCTTCTTTGCTTGAACCACTAATTTACTATATTCGCAGGTAACTGTTCTCAATATTGTTCCTCCAATACTAAACTTTTTGCTTGATTCAAATTTGGTGAAAACATGCGATCTTTCAACGATACGGCTTATTTTTATTGGTGCAGCTCCAGTCGATCCATTGCTAATTGGCGATGCCAAAAAAAAGCTTCAACTTGAAAATTTTATTCAATGTATGGGAAATTTGAATGAGAAAGCATTAGCTTGCATGATAAAGTTGTTAATGGGTTCTTTTTACTTACTTCAAAAAAATCCCTTCATCTGCTTCCTATGGAAGCGAATAATGTTTCCTATGAATCCTTGGCCTCTTGACAGAAATAAACTTTCTGCTTTACCTAATTCACCAACCATTCTGATTGGCCCTATTTTTAAACAATTTGCTTCAATTATGCATCAGACGATTGCCAAACCATTGTTGTTCTCTGCCGACTTGAAAAAATATAAAAGTCGAACTCATTTTAGATGAAAAAAACCCATCAATTTAATTAAGAATTGCCTTATTGCAACCAAATTTTATAGAAAAAACTTGTCATTATTTTTGCAACGTGGTTTTTCCTTGGGAATCGAGAACACCAAAGTATATTTTATTCAAATTGAAATTTTTAGTGTATGGTACCACCGAAGCAGGTATGATGGTCTTTATGCATCCTATTTCTAGTAGAACAAAATTAGAAAGTTGTGGAATTCCGTTGCCAGGTGTCCATTGCAAGGTAATAACAATCAGATTGTCAGATATGGTTGTTTGTTTTTATTAATCTAATTTTTTTTATTCAAATATCTTCAGTTTCTCAAAATGAATCCGCATATTTTTCCACTTTTGGCAAAAATATATTAATATATTATTAAATCTATTTTAAGAACATTTTCAATATAATCCCCAAAAATTAACTCGGTCCATCCGGAAAATTTTTTTTGAACTTATTCGATTGAAAATATTTAAGGATAGAGGAGAAAGAAATAAATGATAAATATAAAAATTAAAGGATGGATGAGAAAAATTAGTAGCCGAGAACCAGATAAATTTTGTGGAAATTTTTCCCAACAATGACCTTGCAGATTGTCGATCCCGAAAGTGGAAAATTGTGCGGATCGCTGGAAACTGGGGAACTGTGGCTACGTACATCAACGATGATGCCTCAGGAATTGAACAAGCGAGTTAATTTCCTAAAAATTTTCGATTTTCGACTGAAACATATTCAAGAAATTTCTCAATGCCACAAAAATTCGAAATCGAGAGAATTAAAGATTTCAGAATTTAGTTCTTCCATAAGATTCTCAGCCTAGTTGCACTTATAAACTTGTGAGATTCAAATGAGATTATTCCGGGAAATTTTCTATTAATAAATCAAACACCATAAACCATTAGAACCTTTCCGGTCAAACGAAAATGCTTTGCTTGCAACCTTATTGCGAAGATTGATTGATCAATCAAGAAAATCGTTAAATAAAATACGGGGGAGGTGAAATATGAGGCTTTTTTGAAGCTTTAAAAAGGATCTGAGCGAGAATTGATAAAAAGAATTTTTATGTAGATGGGCATCGATAACAGAAGATGGTTGGCTAGCAACTGGAGATCTCGCATATTTCGATGGAGAAAGTTTCTTCTTCATTTGTGGCAGACTAAAAGAAATGATAAAAGTCCGAGGTTGGCAGGTAGCAGCAGCACGGATTTCAGTTTTTCATCCTTAAAACAAAATTTTCTTCACGAGAACTTAGAAATTTTCTTTCTTATATTTTTCAAAATTATGAGCTGATATATTTGCTTATGCGATATTCAGTTCTAATAAATAATAGAATAGATTCTTTTAAGGTCTCGCCATATGAACTGGAACAAGCAGTTGCAGCTATCCCTGGTGTCGATCGATGTGTTGTTATAGGAATTCCTGATGCACGATCGGGACAGCTTCCAAAGGCATTCATATCCTTAAAACAAGGAGCTTTTCTTGATGAACAAACAGTTCATACTATTATCAACGGTATTTATTGTAGCAACTCTTATAAACCAATGACTCTTGAAACTGAGAGATCTTCAGAGATTTACAGAAGAAATATTTGCCTTTTCAGGCAAATTTTCCAGGTAGATCCTCCTGACCTCCTGGATTTTTTAAAATGATATTCTCCTTAAGCCATAGGAATCTACGATGACCTGATTTAGTCAAAACAACATAACATTTGATCATCGTGTTCTCCTTTAAATATTGCTTAATATATAAATATATTTAGATATTAAAATTTGCAATTAAAAATTATCTAAATTAATAAATTTTAGAAAAATTTGCGAGTTACAAACATTTGGATGGTGGTATTGAATTTGTCGAAAATTTCCCGACCACAGCTTCGGGCAAAATTGCTCGATACAAATTGTTAAATTAATAAAATTGTTAAACCCTAATTTAACCCTGATGATGTATTTTTTTTTCCAAATGCGCTCATCATTTCTGGTTAAGTTCGTTTTGTTAGTTAATCAGATCAGAGAAATTTTGCCGGGATCAGTTGGCAATTGAAGTATAAGTAGGTAAGTCACTATCATCATCACCCGGATTTTTGAAAAGAGAGGCTTTCTTCTGAAACGAGTAGAATTCTAGAATCGGCGCTCCGATATAATTACATGAATATATTCCTCTTTTCCCTTTTTTTTATTCTTTTAATCGATTTAAATTACAATTTTCTCGATAATTTTGACATAAAAATAATATTGCGAATGGATAAAATGGAAATTAAATTTTGAAATTCAAAGTTAAATAAAATTTATACAAATTACTCTTAACAGATTGCATTATTGATATTTACAATAAATATTGAAAATTTTGGAATAGTAAAAATTTTTTCAAGTTAAATAAATATTATATTGCAATAAATTATGATAATTTTTCTTAAAATAAACTAAACTAATCCTTGGGAAAAGAAAGGCGAGTGGACAATGGCTTAGGTTGCGTTGAGTTCTGCCACAGGCAAAAACAAACTGTCGTTTAAGAAAATCGCGGACTGCTGGCGATCGATTTGCCATCGCCATGTGTTTACCTGGTAAAAATTCCTAACTAGCAGTCCAACAGCGGGCGGAATTGAAATGCTGAATGCTAACCACTTTTTTTTTCTAAAGAATTAAAATATCAGTAATATATTTTCCACCGCTTTATACCGTTCTTAAATTAAAATTCGCGAGTATCGAGTTCGCGTGAAGTGCGACATTCAGTCTGACGTGGGATTCGGGAGACCTCGAGTCAGCGACAATTAACGTACCGATATTCGGCGGAGAGGTGTTTTCGTCGAACCGAATGAGATTATTCGTGGATGAGAAGGTGAGGAAGGAGGAAATCATGCAACGATTTGCTGCGCTCCTATGTAAGTCCCTTTTTCAGTTGCGACGTCGATAATCAGCAGTGAGGCACATTTTGCTCTGTTAACTCCTCTTTCGTTATAACCTTTCGTTATACTTCCGCTATAATTGCACAGTTCGTTATAACCGCTCAATCCTTTCCGAACAACGCTTTAATGCACCTTCAGTGTCCTCCAAAGACGCCAAATTTTTCTGCAATCCTTCAACAATTCATTTATTTTCCTCTTTCTTAGTTATATGTTCCAAATTTAAAAAATTCGCTTCATTTCTAAGAACAATTTTATTTAGCATTTTTGAAAATAAAATATTTAACGAAAAAAGTGCAAATTAGATTAAATTAATAAAATTTCGTTGCAGAATTAAATAATCTTTCTTCTTCAAAAATTTGATATTCAAAAATAATCAAAATTTTTCAAAAATATTTTTAAGAAATTTAAGAAATTTATTTTTTAAAATTAAAAAATTTTAATTTTCTATAATACGAGAAAAAAACTTATAATTTACCATAATTCGCTGGCTTCTATCGCCAAACGCTTCGCTGGCAAAAGTGACTTTCCGGTTTCACAGGCCAGACAAGCCAGCAACTCCAGCCCGACCAGCAACGACACAATTTTTAAAGTAGAAAACGAAATAATCCGCAGCCGTATTATAGTGTGGATCAGTCGAGCGTTATGAAAACGTCATTATTGCGGCTAAAACGTACTACCAACGAGTTTTATCGGCGAAAGTGAAGGGAAGGGAGTGGTGAAGATGAGGTGCTAGGGATTATAAGGAGACTACAGTTGGTCGTGCTTCAAGGTGGTTAAGTCGACTGGGTTAAGATGGTTCACGGGGAACAACTCGGTGGGAATATGGTCCAAGGGAGACAGGTCTGTTGGAGTGTGGTTCACGCGGAACAACTCGGTAAGAATATGGTCCAAGGGGGACAGGTCTGTTGGAGTGTGGTTCACGCGGAACAACTCGGTAGGAATATGGTCCAAGGGGGACAGGTCTGTTGGAGTGTGGTTCACGCGGAACAACTCGGTAGGAATATGGTCCAAGGGGGACAGGTCTGTTGGAGTGTGGTTCACGGGGAACAACTCGGTGGGAGTATGGTCCAAGCATAGCGAGCATAGAGCGAATAAAGTTTATAATAATCGCAAATAAAAAAGAAAAAGTGGTTTCTTTCTTAAATTATCACTTATAACGAAAAATGGCCACGAAAAAAAGAGTGGAGTTTGATTCTTATTAAGGCATTACCTTTTTTCTTTTGTACGTCGACATTTACGTCAATTCACGTTATTAACGTTTTCACGTGATTTCTGTTTGTAGTAAATTTTTTATTTTAATGTTTGTCCTAAATTTGCTAAATCTCAATATTTAATTTATTCATATAAAAATAAAAAGTTAAATTATTTTCGCTTTGTTGTCATTTAAGCTTTTTAATTATTTCCATAAAAATTTATGTTTTTCGTCGATTTTTTTGAACAAAAGCTTGAAAAATCGAAAAAATTTGAGATTTACAATTTCTTTTGAAAAAATTGACGTTTTTTTTAAATTTATTAATTTTTACTTTAAATAAAATAGTTTATATATTTTAGTGCTTAGCGATTAAAGAAAAAGTATAAAGGAAATGCCGCAGTTTGTTTTCGACCCGCTTACCGGCTTAAATAGCCTTCTTCATCAAATACCTTTCCCGTCACTCAATAATTATATATCGTTTAGTTTTTTATTATTTATATCATCAGTTTATTATATGAATACGAACGTATTTAACAATGGAAGACATCCAACGGTTGGTTCTTTTTTTACTTATTTTTTTAATTTTATTTATGCAAAATATTACATTTCCCTAAGTCAGATACGAAATCGTTTCGCGAGGAACGCTGTAGACGTTAATTTAGATGAATTTTAGAATTCTCTAACTTGCAAACCATTTTTTACGTCAGCTGAGCAACCAACCTTTGATTACGTTCGAGCACTTTTAGTAGACGAAATTTTGAATTTTTCATCGGAAATTCTAGGTGATAAAGGAGGAAGTTAAAACTATATTGATAATATTCTGATAATCTATCACTAAAAAAAACGGCATATTTTCTGATAATGTGCAAGGAGTGATTTTAGGAATTCAAGAGATGAGAAAAAGGATAGAATAGCAGTTTCATTATTTATTGCATTAATGATGGCATTTTTAAAAAGATTCGAAAAAACAGAATCAAGACGAATAGCTGAAATAGAATAGCGATTTTCCTAGCAATAAGTTTGGTTCTCTAACAAAACATATTAAATATCGAGCGCAGAATTTGCGGAACATCGAGTTTCATAAGTATATTTACAAGAGAAAAAATGTATACGAGAGATTTTTTTCGAAACAATGATGAAACAGTTCAAAAAAATCATAGCTTTTAGTTTTAGTTTTAGTAATTATTAAAAAAAGTATTATAAATATACAGTGTAAATTTCGAAATTTGTAGAAACTTTTTTTTGCTTTATCAGTGGTTATTTTTTTTTAGGTAAATGATTTTGTGAGTATGGAACGTGATAATGATACATTGTTAACACAGATTCGTGTTATCGATCAACTATTGATATCGTCTTCAAAATTGCGGAAAATTTATTATTCGTTATATCATCCAACGATGATTTGGGTTGTTATCATTTTTTTTGTCTTTTAATTAATCTTTCTTTGATAAATCTTTTTGATTTACTATAGGACAAAAAATATTGAATAAGGTTTTTCTTTTTATGTTATCTATAGAAATTTTTCTGTGAACGAGTTTTAACATTTCATCTTAAGATCCTAGTTTTCATTAAGGAATAAATTTATATATTTCTATCAATGTTTATTATTCCAATCTAAAAATATGATTGTTAGCCTTATTTAGTCAAATTTTTATAGACAAACAGATTTTGTGGAAACAATTTTATTTTGTAATTTCTTCTTGTAATTTCTTCTACTTTTTGGTTATAATTTTAGATATAATTTTAATTTGGATATGTTGAATTTTCAGGTCCTTCTAAACACCGTTTGTGCGATTTTTGCGTTGATAGGTAAAATCGCTACTTTTGTAACTTTCGGCTCGCTTAATCAACAAGTTAGTCATCATTTCAATGCTGAATTTTTATTACATTTTGTTAGAAAAAACGTCTTGAATGATAATTTCTGGTTTATATATCTCACAAACAATATGTTTTTTTTTTTGAATTCGATTTGATAATTCAATTGATAAATTTGTTTTAAGGGGTCAAATTTTACTTTATTTTGTAAAAAAATGCATACTCATTATTGTTTATTTTTTATATTAAATCGAATTCATTCGATTTCGAATCATATCGAATATTTGAAATTCTCATAAATGAAATTTCTTTGAGAGGGAATAATGATATTAAATCTTAAATCTGACTTAAATCTTAGATTAGAGATATAACAAGATTTGAAATTATCGTAATATTATTATGCTATTTCGAGAGTGTACGAAAAGAAAGGTGTACGAATTTAGAGAGGATGAATTTTTCAATGGAACAAAATTATTTTGCATAACATAATTGTGATTTCAAGGAATGCACAATGATTCGCGATCGCTTGTTAAATTTTCTTCTTTATAAGACTGTATTTTTATTTGGTGTATTAACAAGCGTAATTCTGGAAGAAATCATTGTATGGATCTTGTGGTTCACTCTTGTTGCAACTGTCGCTCTTCTGCAAATGATTATGATGCACAAGTTGAAATATGTTAGTTGAAATTTTTGAAATTTTCCACTTTTAATTTTAATGAACTTTACGAGTAACCGATTGTCATTGAATGCCTTTGTTTATATTTACTTATTTCTTACTTATTTTTTACTTATGTTTTTTCTTAATCCTTAATTTTGATTTAAGTTTATTCATTGTAACTTTTTGCAGAATGCCTTTATTGTTTATTACTTTAGTTAACATCGTCATTTCCATCGCGGTCAGTTCAATTACGCATTCTCGCTCTCTCAGTCACATTATTGCTTATATCTATTGGATTAATAATATTCACTTTATATTCTTTCTTTTTCCTTCCATTCAGTTATTTTCTGTTCATTTTCGCTGACGTTTGTTTTTTTTTAGTCATCAAAAATTAAAATCAAAAATTAAAAAATAAATTATATATAAAAATTAATTTTTATATATTGACTTCTAATTACTTTATATTTTTTATCCTTAAAATCTTTTGAAGAGAAAATTTTAATATTTTTTTCATTTTTCAGGCTCTAAAATTATCAATTCGGAGCTCATATATAATATTCAAATGTGCACTTCTTTTCGAGGAAATATTTTATTTATTTTCTTCATTCAATGCTATCACAATTTCTTATTATTTGGATCTTGTTCATGATTTATTGGCTGATACCGTCGATCTCTTTCATTATGCGCATATGTTGGTTAGTTTGTCTATGAATATATTTAGTATAAAGTTTAATATTTTCAGAGATTTTGTTATTTTCGTTTTTTTAGATTTATTCTCAAATTGTTCTAAGTATGGCATGTATTATTCTTACGATGCAAATACGTTATTTTTATAAATCGATTACATCGCGAATTGATCGCCATGTGAAATATAAAAAAATCACTGCACATATTCGTTCAAAGTATTGTTTTTTTTGCAAATTCATTTTTAGAATGAGTTTTCATTCCTTAAAGTGTTTCTATTTTTAAAGGTGCGATAAATGGATGATATTTCCAATTTTAGAGCCAATTTTTTATTAAGAGTAGAGAATTTTTAGTATCTTAGAAATATCTAAGTTTGCGAATTCCGTGAATTTAGTTGAATATTTTGATTTTATCTTGTTCAGTTATCCAGAAGCAAACTTTGCTGATTCGAATGATATGGAAGACTGCGCCATTTGTTGGGAAAGAATACAAATAGCTCGTCAATTACCTTGTAATCACTTTTTTCACGAATGGTATGAATTTTTTATTGATAATTATTAATGATTATAATGGTATTTATTTGTGCAATTATATTTTCTATTAGTATTAATTACAATGATATATTGATTTTTAATTTTAATGATTTAATTTTAGCTACAAATGTATAATCCAACTTATTTCTTTAGTTTTTTTTAGCTCATAATAATCAGTTCGTAATTCACTAAAAACTAGAAAATATCTTTAAAAGAATGCATCATTATCAAGATTGTCAAGAATCAGCCGTGCAAAAAATTATAGGTGCTTAAGAAACTGGCTAGAGCAAGATAGTTCCTGTCCTACTTGTCGTTTTGCTCTCTCCTCAGCAGAAAATATTCAAGGATCTCAACCATTAGCAGCAGCCATTCCTCAGCCGTTCAATCATATATTTCATTTTGATGGTACGCGTTACGCACGTTGGTTACCCTCGTTTTCAGTAGAACTCTCTCATAATGTTGGTTTTCAGGAAAATCGGTAGGTTTATTTTCTTTTCTTAAATTTTTTTCTTTTCTTAAAGCTTTTCTTTTTTATAAATTTAACAACAATATTATTATCAATAATAACAATATTATGATAATTATTTCGAATTTTAAATTTAATATATGTTTTTTAAAACATAAATCTTTTCAATAAAGTCGTTAATTATTCTTTGTTTTTTTAAATTTGAAAATTTAAAATTTTAATATTAATTTTAATATTAATATTTTAATAATATTTTAATTAAAATTTGTTCTAATAATAAAATTTAGCTTGATTGAACTCGACAATTCACAAATAGATTTTATGGCAGAACAAGTACATGAAATGTTCCCACAGATAGACATTGGAACCATTAGAGATGATATTCAACAAACTGGTTCTGCTCAAGCAACAATCGAAAATATTTTAATGGGTCGTCTTCTAGATCGTAATGCATCATCTTATGGTCGTTATGGTGTAAGTTATTATTTTGAGAATATTTTTGGTAAACATTACAGAGTAAAATTTTTTTTTTGTGATTTGCATCATCAAATTACAAAAATATTATTCTTAGGATGGAACGGATTCAAGTACAATTGATGATTCGTCATCATCAACAAACTCATCGGCTGATTTCAGTGCTGTACCAAGAATTGTTAATGAAACTTCAGTGGCAAGTTCTGGTAGCCGATTTAGCGGGCAACCAAAAGAGAGACATCATATTTTATCTCATAGGAAATCGGTTTTGATCGAAGAGAACAGGAGGTGGCTACTTGGTTTTTTAAGCAAGCAGAATTTATTTTAAAAAAAATGATCTTAAAGTTTTGCAAAATTTATAAATATTTCAGATTAAAAGAATTCGAATTTGGAATTTATTGTAAAATTTTTTTCAGGAAATATATCGCATCAGAAAGAGGAATCGATTTACGCAACACTTAATTTATTTATATGTTTTATTTATGGTTTATTTATCATTCAGGAAATTTATACTAATTCGCAAATTTTATTTGGTTAGAAAAATGAAATGATGTTAATTCAAGGAGGTTATTTGTATGGAGAATGGAGAGTTCCCAATTATTTGTATTATATATAATATATATTTATATTTGGAATCTTATATTTACCCTTATCTTCAAGGGTTTTCACTTTTCTTTTCGATATTATTTTTGATCTGTTATTGTATTCTCTGTAGATTTCATTTCTTTAAATTTTACTTTAATTTTGTATTTTGTACATATTATAAATAATATAGTATATTTTCCATTATTTTAATTTTAGAAAATTTTTTTGCTAAAGGGGAAAATCTAAAGTGCTGATCTGCTGATTTTTTTGCATTATTTTTTAATTATTATTATTTTCCTTGATTTATCTATCTATAATCTGCTACTTGTTTCATGGATGTATAGTGCGTATAAGTTTTATTTTGTATTTTTCTTGGTTTTTGATTCGAATTGTATGGAACAAATATTTTTGCACATCTTTCTTTGTGATAAATGAAAATGAAAAGCGCAGACTTTTGTTTTCATATTATACTCACTCATTTCTTTATAATATGCAAATAGTACCATCGAGGATATGGTTTGCATGAAATGATGACAAAATTTTGTTTTTATGGTATTGTAAGGCTGGATTAAATGCTCTCAAACAATATTTTTATAGTCAAAAAAGTTTCGCTTAACTCAAAGCCAATCTGCTGGTGAAGGAAAATAGTTTTTTTTTAATTCCAATAAATAATGAACAGTTTAATTTTTCATTGGCCAAGGAATAATTTGGGGGAGAGGAGTGACTAGCACCGCCTGAATTTAAATCGTGAAGAGCCTTTCTTTATTGCCACTGATGGGAACGGGTCGAAGCACTACTCGAGCCCCTTGGTTAACCAACAATGTTGGAGATTCAAAAAAATTGTGTTTGTAAACAAAAATTCGATCACAAAGTTTTACTTTATGCGTTAACGACAAGAAATTTTAAGAATAATTCCCAATTAATTGTTCACACTTACTTGCTTAAATTTTCTTATCTCTAAGAAAGAATTTTCCAAGTGAACAGATTCTTTTAAAATGTAAAATAGATTTTATCAATTCTTTTTATGGAATATGCTTGGGATTTTAATGAAATGTTTCCTTAATTTTTTTATGTCTCATTCATAATTTTTTAAATTCCGTTTCCTTCGGAAGAGAAGTTCGAAGAGAGAACAATCGAGTGGTACTTTGACTGTGATTAAGCCATCGTAGATTCGGTCGATTCGTGTCCATTGATAGCGAACTTATCATTAAATTAAAAGTGGAATGGAGTTCGTGCTGAGAAATTATTTGCATTCTTATTCTCAAATGGCTTAGCAGATAGTGGAGCTAAGCGAAGCAGAAATGGTGAGTGCTATTAGAAGAAGAAAATTAGAGGCTTTTCACAGTGTATTATAAAAACTTTGCTGGGCGCAAATTCATTTCCAAATTCATTTTATTGTCAAATGAATTTTAGCATTTTTTAAAATTATGAATTATAAAAATAAAATTATGAACGTTCCACACCAAACCATAATGTTTTAACATTATATTTGCCGCCAATAAAAACGATGTATATTTTTATGACAATTTTGTATTCTTACTTGTTCCCTGCATTTATTCAGCGAAGAGGTCCTTAGGTGCGAGTGGACCCATGGTGTAAAAAAGAAAAAGAACTCCCTTGATATCGTTATTTTCATATCATATTTCATATTTTCTTCCGCCACAATTAATCAATTTTTATTTTATAAATTTCACTTTTTTTTTTAAATTTCAGAAAACTAAATATAAGTTTACATAATCATACAATTATTACATAATTCCATAAATATGAATCAAGCAAATTTTACGCAAATATCCCAGTGATATAGATTATCTTGACTGCTGGATGCATTTACGAGTGGGCAAGTGGAAGCTTCTCTGGTTGTGCGTTCGTTCTGTAATCGAGTGCGAAACAGTACGATCCCTATGTGATTAGGCGACTGATAATCGTGATGCTATAATATGTCAGAAACCAAATTTATGCTTAGAGAATCCTTCGGTGTTTTTTGGCACTTCGTTTTCCTTAAACTTTAAACTTTTCACCATTTCATGGATTCATAATCTTGTTTTTCTTATATTTTCCGTATTATTATTTTATTACTTTTGTATAAATATAAATTATGGAATCTTTATAGAATCTTATGGAATTATGAAATGGAATCTTTCATTAAATTCGAACAATTCTCGTCGATTATTCCAAAAAAACTAAATTTATTAGTAAACAAGCAAAACCCTTAAGAATGATTGGCTCTCAAATTAATAATTTAACAAAAAACAGCTGTTTAGAAAAAATTTGTTTGTGGATGCGATAATTCTTAGTCGAAATATTTCTTTGCGCTGTAGATCGCTGAAAAAATAGATGTTAATAATAAAATGCGTGAATATTTTACGTGAAATGTGCAAATTACTGTCGAAAGCAAATTGTGGTACTGAACGCGTCTCTACGCTGGAATAAGGCGATTTCGAAAGCGATCTCCCAACAGTTATAATAGGCGCCCAGTAACTTTATAAGACAACGAAATTCTTTGACCATGAAGTGTTTCAGCGTTACTTTCCAATGACTTTTGAGGTTCTTGCGTTGGTTATTCTGTTTGGACTATCATTTTCGGAAGGTGTAATTAAGGATCCGTCTTCAGAGCCTTCAGAGCCAAAGAATTTTGGCCAGAAAAAATTTGAGTCTTTTTATAATTCCACCGCTTTATGATTACAAAGACTATGTTTACAGGAGGATTAGGGTTTTTTCTAAATCAGTCTTTTTTTGAAATAGCCAATAGACAATACGAGGAAAACAATTTGTTGTGTTTTTGTAAAGCGTGATGACTGGTGGATGTGGAAAGTGATGGACGAGTTTAGACGATTGCTGTGGTGCTATTTCGGTGATATTAGCTTCACAGATCATCAGTGTTCTTTTAATACGCTTCAACCATTATGAATTGTTGAAATAAAACGAGCATATGTTCGACCAAAACTCGAAATGATTTTTGGATTGAATGTTTACCAGAATCACGGTATATAACAGCGGTCGTTTTCATTTCGAATAATAATTTGCGCAAAATTGGAACTTTTCCAGTGATCATCGTTCTGCTGAATCTATAATTCCTAGGCCACCAAAATTAAGAAACCAGCAGTGCCATTGTCTTTGATTGCTGGAGTTGGGTTCATTCCTTGTGAGCCTGAATTGGTTTATTCTGTTTTTCTCCTTCTTCAAGATCGAGCTGTATACTTATTCGTTACTTATGAAAAGTAGCGCCTATTTAATAAAAATATTGTTAGCAAAACTACTTCTCTGGAACTATCAATGAGTTTAAGACTTTGTCCGAGAAATAGATGGTTGGTAGTTACTGTGGGAAACTATATACAGCGGCACGACCCATTTTCACTTTACAACTGTGATATATATTTCCAATATCCAAAAAAATTAGTGCCTTTGCCAAATTTTGTGTGGAGAAGTGGGTTGAAGTGTCATTTTTATTTCCCTACAGAGAAGATTTCGGTGATGAGGTAATGGATCAACGCTTTTAGCCATTAGTTGGCTAAATTTTCGAAGTGTTAAGCCAAATGAGTTGAGGTGTTTGCCTTTATGATTGAGTGTTTGGCATAGCGTTGATATTATTGCTGCATGCATTAATATAGTATGCAGGAGGTTTCACGGACTTGAAATGTGTTCTCGAGTTCTTCCATGATTCGAGCGCTGTTTTCATAAGTGGAACTGGATATTCAACTGATCGTGGAGTCGTGAATTTTGAGTTTATCGGCGGTTTTATAAGAAGTCTAATAATTGAAATATTAGAATTCTTGATGTTAGTTTTTAACAAACATTGTACGTGGAATTTTTTGAAGGTCGCGAAATTTTTCTTAAATTTCAACATAAGATTGTACCAATTTGTTCCCATCAATTCCCTGGTAATCAAAGACAAATTCTTCTTTTTGTGGGCAATTTTGTGATTTATATATTCTGGCAATTTCTGTTTGGATATTTGGAGATTGCTTAAGCATTGCTGTTCTGTGTATTTCCTTAATAAGCTTAACTGACCTAGGATTCGTTAGATCGAGTCATATGTGAATTTCAGATCGTCGCTTTTTTTACCACTGAAGTTCATCATAAAATATCCATTCAATGTTATAGTTATTCCCAAATCGATTATTCAGCTTCTACCAGATTAAAGGATAAATTTTATCGTTGACCAGCCAAACCCTCAGCAACAGACTGCTTGATCGATGGTGAAATAAATTAAATAACTTATTTTATCGACCAAGAATACTGTGATTATATTGAACTTTTAGCTCTCTCATTGGGTCGCCGCTCAATTTAAAGTGAGGTTGATGAATAGACGCTGGAGTTCCATGACCATATTATAATTTTTGAACGCTGGAAACCCGAGTGATGTTGCAATTTTCGCTCCAACAAAAAGTCGAAAAAGTAGAAGCGAGAGTTCCTTTCGTGACCAGTCTATGGAATATTAACTGATCCATTTTCCTCTTTTGGCGTTTTTGCATATTAACCCTTCTTCTTATTTTGGATTTGATGCATTTGTGTGTATTATTCACATGATGTGTTTCTGTTTTCGAGATTGATAGCAGATATTTTTCCAAGTGATGTTTTCAATTTCAACTTGACCTCGTTGTAATAATTTATCTTCGTCTTGATCACAAGGTTGGCAATCTTGGTACTGCCGTGCAACAACTCAATAAGCCTTGCTAGTTGTGGTACTATTGGCTTTATGGATCTCGATATGGGCATTCTAAGGAATCGTAATTAATAAATATGATATAGTGAACTGATTGTTTACGATAGTGATTCAATGTGTTTTTCTCTGTCGACGCACCAAGTTTGTTTAGCAAAATTTTATTGGTGAACCTGTTTTGAATACTTATTTACTTATTTCACTAATTCATATAACTATGTAACTATAATGTAACAACGCTGGAAATGAATAACATTGATAAAATATACGTGAACTGCACAAATTATTGTCGAATTGGGACAAAAAGCCCATCGTTGAATGTTTCTTTGTGCATTGAGGTGAAATGGCGTGAAAATGACGAATATTGCGTGTACGACAAGCTGAGAGGAATTTTTTCATTGTGATAAAAAATTTTTATCGGAAAGGATTCGTGAACTGTAACTTTTGCAAATTCATCGCTAATGGAATTCACAACTTCGCTTACTTTCACCTCTGATTTGAATTTAATTTTGCAACTTAATATGAACCTACATCTCGAATGATTTTCTGAAAAATATCAAGGTTTTTGGCAATATTTCTGTCATCGATTCAAGGTGTAAGCTAGCTGAATGAACGGTGGACGAGATTATGGTCTTTGGAGGCAAGGGCTCCTGCTCGCAATACTAATAAACCTGTCATATTCGACTGGTATTAGTGGCCTACCTGTGTGTTACAAAACAAAAACGGACAAAAATTTTCGATACAAATTTTCCGGATTTATCGAGAAACCGTATCGGTTTTTGGCTGGACTCAATATTCAAGTGGTGCATCGAGTATCCGAAATTTTATTCCTGACAAAAGTAAATATGGGTGATGCTGGCGACTCACCCGTATTTCTATCGCCAAAATTTCTAATCGCACTAAACCAGCTGAGCTTTAATAGAGCATTTACCATTTTATTTATCCATCGTGGATATAAAAAATCGAAAATTAAGTATAACATTTTTATATTTATATTTATAGTACATTTTTATATTTATAGTTAAAATTTTGCAAGTTTGAAAATTTAAAATTTGTCTATGATCCATCGAGACGAATAGTTTTACTTTACTATTTCAGTGAGGTTTTTCACCAATTATAATTCAGATGCTATCCGATACTGTCAGAAATACTGAACAATTTGGTGGAAGCAGAAAATATATTCGACGTAAATCCAGTAGCTGCTGGGAAATACCTACGTAAACATTTTTACAAATTGAAAAATCACTTCAAAAACCATTTCTGGACCCATTCAGTGCTAGAATATAATTTCTGCACCAGATATCCATTTGAGAACAGAAGTTCCACTGGCAATATCCGGAATTCATGATAGATTTATTCCCATCAAGGGAATCCATATTAAAATATCTCTTAAAAAATATCATTCGACCATTCATTTTTTTCAGAAAAGAAGCTTCAAAATTCGCTAAAATTCGTAATGACGATAAAGGCATTGAAGTGGAAATTAACTTAGATTCATTTCCACATTTTCATCCCGAAGATATTGATGTAAGTTCAATAATAAAATATTTATTAATAAATATCATCTTAGATTAAGATCTGACATCCCTTGAATGCATCAACAAAACCTCCATCCTAGCCTAAATTCTTGGTTTACTATCCATTTTACCTCTAAGGATTTCATCCAATTATTAAATGACTTATCTTCACTGAACCTTTAACTTTGTAGTCTCCATCGCTATAAACTATTAGTTATTTCATTTATCATTCTTCAAGAAATCTAGTGATGACTGATTATAAATCAACAAATAATTACTGCTAAATTCAAGCACAAAAATCATTATCATTCACCTTTATATTTTAGGTTTGCGTTACAGGATATGATTTACAAATCTTTGCACAAAAGGACAACCCCAATAACCCAAATTATCCTTCAATATCACTTTCACGTCAGTATCGTCTTCCAGATGATATCGATCTTGACAGCGTGAAAATCGTCAGACCTGACAGAAGAGCTAGCCAAATAAAAGTGCGAGCAGATAAGGTCCAGTTGGCCGATTGATTTTCTTGTAAATTAAGCGCTTGTAATATTTAGACAGCCAAATCAGAATATTAGAAAATTCCCAATCATATAGTCAATGGCGATTTCTATTTATTTTTTCATTAAATTTTCATTAAATTTTAGATGGATGGATATGGCAAACCTGTATCATACGCAATTTGTGACGTTACAAAGCATTATCGAGAAACAAAAATTTTAAAATAAATAATCGAAAAGATTGTAAAAAATAATAAAAATTCAATAAATTTAATTGATTATAATTTGTATCGCTACAAATAACGATTGAATAATTAATAACAGTCGGTTGCGAATAGATATATTTTGACAGCAAATATTTTTATCTTTAGTAGTAGTCAATTTTTACATTTTCTTTTTATAAACAAAACGTTTCCATATTCAAAATAAACTTCTCTTCCTTCTTCACACACTACAGTTCTTTTTTAGTTAGCTCTACTACGATTAGAGAACTTCCAGAAGTCAGAAGTCAGTTGAGGATAGTCAGTCCCAGCATTACACGGATTTCATTTTCAAGTTTTCTCCAATCAAGATGTAGCAATCGAAACCATGATAGAATGGTCTTGGTCAATGGATCTTACTGAGCATTCGACCTTCCTATTTTAGAAACAAACAAAATTATGTTTAAAAAAATTATGTTTAAACCCCAAATATATACTGCTACGAAACCCTATGTCATCACCAGGAGGAATACTATTCTCGGTAAAACAAAAATATAAATATTGAAAGACAGAAAACAACATTGACAATAAGAAAATACCACATTTACCTCTTATTCTCCTCTTCAGGGCATACAAAAAAACGATAATAATAATATACGATAATAATACACAGTATCAATAACGATGAAATATAAAAGACAAACATGGTCAGCCACCTGAAGCAGAAGTTGAAGGTTTCAACCCATCATGAGATCCAAAAAGGTGCAAAAATCCTGAAGAGGGTTGTCCAGGAACAATCTGGTGTTGTACAACAAATTTCCGCAATGTAATACCAGGAAATCTCGGACAATCAAAAATGACGCGCTCCGGAAATCGAAAAGTTTCCGGTGCAACCCGTATAGTAGTACCCACAGGTACTCTAACTAACGGCAAAGCATCCTTTTGAGATTCAATTGATACGCTCCTTGCATTATCATCAAGAATCAAGGTGAACTGAGGGAAATTTTTACTTAGTTTACCTAAAAATTAACTTTCCATAAAGTGAAATATTACTCTTCTCTTCAGAGAAATAATTATAATAAATAAATAATTAAGATATAAAAATAATAGTGCACTTTTTCTTCATCTTTCACTTTCACATATCACTCGCCATTTCTGACTTCTGACTATACACCCACTATCGACTAAGATGGAATTCATTATACCAAAATTTTCCAAATTTTGTTCCGCAAAAATTATTTATTTATTATTCAAAAATTTTTTTATTTTTTCCTAATTTTTATACTGTTGTGTAATATATTATGTTGAATTTGCAAAAGCAAACATCTGAAAAACAATTTGCTTGTTTTAAAACCAAAGTAATGATAAATTCAATTTAGCTGTTCATATTGTAATTTGTAAAGTATTCTGCAGTAAAAAAAAAAAATGGGGAAGAACTGCCATCAAAAAGTCCATTTGAGTCCAGTAAATGGGCAGATGGATTTCTCAAGATACAATCGAATTTCTCTTTTAATGATAACTGACTTATGGGTCAAATACATGCTGCTTACTCTTATTCAAATTAATATTCCCGACCACTTTTGCAATTCTTTTAATTAATAAATATTGCAGAACACATACACAAAGAATCGTTGGCCATTTTTTCCAATTCGGCGCGATTTCTTGCCCGTTTTTTGCTTTTTATAATTTTTTCCGCTTCATCTGCAGTTTCATCCAATATTTTTTTTTTTAATAAATTAGTTCCTGATGTTTTTTCCAAATTTAATTCCATATGAGTTTTTATGCTGAAAAAATTAAATATGAGCGTATGAAAAAGCGTATTGACTTTATGCAAAGAAAAAAAAAAGGTGAATTCGTACAAGTGGAAGATGAATTGAAATATACCGTTCACCAGGATTTTCAATTTCATTAATCGTTTTTTCTGCTTCGGCCACTAAATCAGCATCATCTTCATTCCATTCTACCTTTAAAAGTACAAGTTTAATATAAATTATTTAATAATATATGTAGGTTACAACATATAAAGATTAACAATATTAAGACGAAAATTTATTATTTAGCTGAAAAAACTTAAGAGAAAATAATTTGACTAAAAAAACCTCACCTCAGTTGGGTTCGAATCATTTGTGCGTTTTTTCACCAACTTTTTTTCTCTTTTCTTTTCATCCTGCTTTTTAATTAAATCAAGCACTCTCCTGGCTTTTGCGTAAAGTGAATCGTCTAACATGGTCGGCACAGAAAGAGCCTTTAAAAAATTTTCCAAATCCTAATTTTAAAATTTTTCGAAATTTGTTATACAATCGATTATGGTAAAAAAAAAGAAATAGAATTAAATCTCTCTAAAACATCATATATAAGTCTTTGGCATAATATAATCTCAATCAAATAAATGGAAACTAACGTGACTGAGACGTCTCCAGTTAGTGCGTTCTTCACGATTAAATTTACTTTTCAATTCACTTCGAGCACGTGATGGAAAAAATTCATGCATAAGAGTAAAATCAGTTCCTGTCGCTCTCAAAATAATTGGTTCAAAATAAGAAATTAAAAGTATTATCTAAAATTTATTTTATTTTAATATAAGAAAAGTGATAAGAAATCTCATTAGACGCTACAGTAATGGAGTATACTAAGTTCCTTCGTATTTCAAATGAAAATAAACGCCATGGGTTCGATTTCTGACATGAATAAAGATATTGTTGAATACCTATCTTCATACCCTCTAATATTCTAATACTCTAATACACTGGGACATAGGATACAGAATTTTTCAGTGCATTGATGGTCGATTCGGAATGCTGATGCTGAAGTTTTTCTTCTTCCCGCAGAATAAATCTGCCCAAAAATCAGGATGATGCTGGCGACTCATCTGTACTTCTATAGCCAAAGAATGTGTGTCTAATGCGACAAGCCAGTGGAGTGGATTTAATCGGTAATAGCGAAGGCAAAAAAATATTCTCTACAAGTGCCTCTTTTAAGAATATATCTCATCAATTCATGAATAGCTTAGCTTACAAGATAATATAAGAAATAAAAAATATTCGGAATATGAAAAATTTAAGGTGGGTAAAGGAAGTTGACGTACCGAATTAAATCGTAGAAAAGGTCAGTTTCTAAGTCATTCCAAGGTGTTCCCCTCCTCCATGCCTTTTTGCGGAAGCTCATGGACGATATTTTCTTGCTTACGCTGTCCTGAAATTTATAAAGAATCAAAATCGAAAAACTTAAAGAAAAAAATGGTATTGAAAACGAGCCGATAGGAATAAGACCTCATCAACTATAGTTAGCGCATTTTCTGGTTCACCACGTACTACCGTTAAACTCGTTTCATCCAAAATAAGCGATCCATCAACACCCAGTTTAACCTGTGGTTTTGAAATAATAAAGAACATAAGAACATACTTGAAAACCTTTATTTCATAATTTGATATCAGCCAGATATCTTAAACATTACTTGAATTAATAATGATAATAATAATATTCTTGATATTTCTTAATATTTTTCTTCTTCTTAATATTTTTAAGATAAAACATAAATTTTAAAGAAAGAAAAATTTAAATTTCTAAATCCTCAGTACAAATTAAATTTAAATGATAATTTAAATTAAATCTTAACACAAAAAATTTCACTTGTGGAACAGCAATGATTCCTGATGAGGTATGCCCACTTTTTTTTGAGCTGTTTTCACAAAGTTCTTCGACTGATCGTTGATTATCAGATACCTTCTTCCTCTGTTCCGTTTTCAGACCCTAAATACAATATTATCATAAAACAAATACAACAAGTGCTAACCACAAATAGGACAATAAATCAAGTGATTTCTTTAAAAATACTTTTTTTTTCTAATTTTTAAACCAGTCCAACAAATAAATAAAATAATAAATCAAATTGATTGATTAGGAACATAAAGGCCAAATCGAATTGCTTCGTTGTTTTGGACGAAACAGCAACCACCACTCCTGACCACTGACAAAGTAAATTGGAAGCCAGATTCGGCTGCTGCTAAGAAGGGATTCATTTGTATTTCTATTCCTAATCGATTCTTACAAAAGATCATAAAATATCACCCGTAGTAAGTGGAATCAGCCAAATTAGAAATGATACGTGGTATTAATAATGTGATATTAAAAAAAAAATTGATTGAACCTCTTCGCTTTTTGGATTCCACGTTATCAAATCCTGCATTGTCATCGTCTTAGAATCAAATGGCTCGTTTCCACTGAATTTCTTTCTGAAATATATTGGACATATTAAAAAAAAATAAATTAAATAAATAAACTTGAAACTAATTTATAATAAATATAATAATAAATTTTCGACAAATTTCCATAGTTTTTTTCAGTGATCCATTCAATATTTTAGGCCAAAGAAATAATATTCGAAAAGAAAATATATCTATACGAAATGAAAAATCTTTGCTAGTTAGAATATTAAAACAGAGAAAATTTGCGACAATAACCTTTTTCTGATGCTTACGCTATACGAATTTGATAATGGTACATCTACTGAATTTTTTCTGGAGTTTGAACATAGTTGCGAAAAATCTTTCCTGAAAAAGATAACTGGAATTTAATTTTGCGTGGAAATAAATAAAAGATAAAATAAAAACAAACAAGAATTTACATATTTGTATATGATCTAGAAAAGCTTGATGAATCTGAACGATTTCGATCTGGAGAATTAATTTTTGCTGATTCATTTGCACTGGATGTTTGTGGGTCTACAATCCTGCTTACCTCTGAAATATGTGGATAATTAAGAAATTCTTGAATCACTTTCCTTTCTTCAAAACCAGATCATAATATTTTCCTCCAGCTCTTTAATGTTTCACTGATAATCTAGAGTGCAAAAACTATGAATTGCATTCTTCTTCTATCTCCTTAAAAATCTTTTATACTATCTAAAAAGATTGGATCCACTTTATTGAAAATCTTTGATATCCACTGATAACCTGTAACTTATTTACGACCTTCAACATTTTGCTCGATGTCAATAGCAATAAATATAGAAAAACTAATAAATAGAGAATATCCAACGAATATGTCGGTGATGGTTTTGAAAAAAGCGTCAAGAATCTAATAATTTATTCCAGTTTTTAGGATAAACTTTTTATTCTATTCCAAATTTCTATAATCTTATTACCAAAGCAAAACTGAGACTCTTAATTATTTATATATTTTTCAATATTTTAAAAATCTATTTGATATAGTTTGGCTGAATAAGAAATGAGAATTGACCAGCAATTTCAGCAGATATATAAGCTCCAGTGGAATCTGCATAATTGTTAGTGGGCTGCGTTACTTCAGCGATGGATGTACCAAAGGAGTTTTTGGAGAATGATTTTAACTGTATTTCACTAGATGATAATGGGGAATCAGCAAATGCCCGAGATTGAATCTCAGTTGCAGACGGTTCCTCGTATGCAATTTTTTCCGAAGAAGAAGTTTTAAATTTCTTACATTCTGTCGAAATATTTTTCTGCTTTCCTGCAGCGCTTAAGTTAGGGCGAACCTGAAATAATGAAAACCATCTATATTTTAAAACCATTTATTCTATAAATGACTGATATTTTAGTTCAGATCAAATGTTTAATTAATTATTTACTTTTAAAGAACTAGACAGGCCATAAGCCATATACAACGGAAGTACAAGAATCACAAAATAAAATTAATAAAAATATAAAACGATTTTGGTTGATTTCTAAATAACTGTATCAATAAATAACTATATCACTATATCAACTATACATAACTGCATAGCATTTAAGTAACGATGGCGAAAAAAGTACTCCAGAAAAAAGTGCAAATATAGTTCAATTGGATATTTCCCATTCTAGTCAACAGCAAATTCGATTACCATTTAATACGCTAACAAGTTTGGAATGTGCTTAGACTTCTCAAGACGCTCGCTACCTCCTGATAGGGGACTTATCATTGAAAGCACCAAGGACCTATGTACGTATACTCCATGTGATTCTCTGGATATGTTGAATTTTAATGCTCATACATATAGTCAATGCAGTCTAACCAGAATAATAAAAGTTACGCGGAAAAAGTAGTACTAGCAATAACTTTTAATAATTACAATTATAAATGTAAGAAAATTGAAAATGCAAGGGTTTGATTAAAGTCTTCTTTTAACATGACTAGACTATTACTGGCTAAATTAGCTAAAAGAATGAAATCTTTCGACCTAACGCCACTTTTGAGAATCAACCTAACGCCACTTTTGAGAATCACAAAAGCCAATGTTTTCTAAACAGCCTTTGCCCATTCCTCTATAGTTCTCTCCACCCCGTAACTATGAGCACCCCGTTTGGACATTTTTGAGGCAATCCATCACCATCTTGACAAAAGATGCATGCCAAGCGATGAACATGGTGCCTAACTAAAGCAGAGATCGTTCTATGACGATATATTACAGTCGATATTTGAGCAGTTTCAAGCAATCAAGTGAAATTTTATAAGTAAATTCTTCCATTATCATCGAGCATATTTCGCTGCTGTATAAATGTATGAGTTACAGCTAGATAGACAGATGCATATTTTCAGTTTCACCACAATTCCAAAAAAGTTCCGCCGGACGAAAAATAAAAATTTCTAATGCAACTATTTGTGCTGGAATTCCATCTTTCAGCCATATGATATAAGTATAATTTTTAAATTGTAATTTTTAAAAAAATTGTATGAACGATGTGCTCAAAATCCGAGATACTATGCCTACGGTTAATTTTTTGACTGTAACACTATCCTATAGGATAGCTTTTTGAATACAATGGTTATAATTTATAGATAAATTAATATTAATAAAACCAAATAAGTTATTACAATTATTCGACTTCTTCGTGATAACATAATTATAAAATAATATATCGAACATTCGGCCAAGTTTTCCAAAAGTGAACAAACTGAAAAAGCAAAAAATTAATGCTTCAAAAAATGGTACTTCTTTAAGAAACAAAAAAGAAACGAACTGACTACAAAAACTACAAAACATATTACAAAATTACAAAACAAAACATAGTTCATTTCATTGTATTCATTGTATTTAGTATTTAATACGATTTTTCTTAGATTTTTTAAAGATACTCACCAGTGCTGGTTAGACTCGCTCCGCTGGCTTATCGGATTAGACAAACATGTCAGGGAATTCCATGACGATAGAAGTACAGGTGATCGCCAGCATCGCTCCGACTTTCTGACAAGTTTACTTCTGCTGGGATTAGAACCTCAGTATTGGGGTACAGCGCCGAGTCCAGCAACGAACCAGTGAGCCATTCTACTCTCCATTCCTGTCTCCACTGCCACCCGATGAAATGTGGTGCGTCAGCCAAGTCCCAAGTCTCGGTCCACTCAGCCATCGACGCACCCCCTTTCTTAATTAGTAGATCTGACGAGATTTTACCAAACTGTTCGATTCTAAATTTGACAAGGGAGAAGAATGGTTCGGCTGAGACGTTGCCCTCTTTTCCGGCTGCAAATGCCTTCCGTGGAGGCTCCCACCCGTCTCGCAGAGTCCCAGCGAGGTGGGCGGCACTCTTGCCTTGCACTTCTGCCGCTAAGCGACTCGTTAAGGAGCAAAAAATTCACCGAAAATATCGAAATTTTATGCAAATTTAATTTGTCGTATAAGAATGAATTCAACAAAATTAATTAAAAATAATATTATTGGAAAAAATTTCATTTAAAAAATTAATCTTTAGCAAAATTCAATCAAATAAAAAATGACAAAAATTTACAACTTATGGGAAAATTCCTTTCGAGAGGGGTAAATTATTTACTTACTTCTTTATAAGTGCTGCTAGGATCTACGATGAAACATACAATCGTTGCAAGATAGATAGCAATCTTTAAAGCTAAATATTAAATATTCCGCTGCTTCCACGGTCCATTTAGTTCCCTTTTAATTTATCTCTTATTTTTTTATTGTTTTATTGATGTGGTGATTTGTTGGTTGACTCGTTAGCCTAATTCAAGTTCCATGTTCTTCTTAATTTTATGCGTTCAATCAATAAAATTCTTTCTCATATAGAGGAAAGGTCATATTTTTTTACGTCATTTGCTTAAAAACAGCCTTTTTTTATAGAAACAACAATCGAGATTGTTACCAATCAATGATTTACGAAAGTGTGTAGGTAAGTGACGAAATCGAATAAGTAAGTAAGTGGCGAAAGTAAGTAAATAAGTGGCGAAAGTAAGTAAGTAAGTGGCGAAAGTAAGTGACGAAATTAAATAGATAAGTGACGATATTCATGGTTACATTTGATCGCCGAATACTTTTACAATTTTCACGGCAAATTTCCTATAAACAAGGACAAATAATTGGTAAACATCGAGAATATTTTTATTTCATCGATAATAATGGACAACTTTTTCTCGATGATATGAAAATTAAAAATTTTACTTCGTCTTATAAAGGTTTGTGTTTTTTTTCTTATAGCCCTTTATCAGATAAGAAAACTATAATTATCACAATTTTCATTCATCATTTCTTAAAGTGAGCCTGGCCGCTCACCATTTCTGGTTTGGTTCACTCTTAAAGTGAGCCTGGCCGCTCACCATTTCTGGTTTGGTTCACCCTAATAAAGCGATTCTTCCGCAAAATAGTCATCATTTAGTATTAGCAGATCCATAGTGACTATCCGAATTTCATTTTTAATGTGTACTTTTGCATTTTTGAAAGAAATATTACTTGTTTGAAACAAACGAACAATAATTGACAATTCGACAATAAAAAGCCTTTTTTATTTGGAATCTATGAAAGAAGCAAAAATGCATATTATTTAGAAGAAAAAGAAGCTTAGTGGCCTTATTTTAGGTGATGGAGTCAGCCAGATTACTCTTATACGTTTTAAGGGTTCTCACTGGTTAGGCTCGTTCCGCTGGCTTATCGGATTAGACAAATATGTCAGGGAATGGCGATAGAAGTACAGATGATCGCCAGCATCATCTGGATTTTTAGAGGGATCTACCGCAGGAATTAGAATCTTATCATCGGCGCTTCGAATTGAGCAACAAGTCACTGAGCCTCTCTCATTTATGTATGTATATGGCATATAATTAATTATTCGTGGATTATCCATTAACCGTGCTTTGAAACCGTATTTCCCCGAAGGAATCCTTGGCAAAGGCCCTCCAATGCTGAACTACCTATTTCTCTAGTAGAGGACCTGAAATTGAGGAAGGAATTTATATATATATATATAGTGATTCCGTCGATCTTATTATATGGCTCTGAGACAGTCACTGAGAATAGAGAAATATTAAGAAGTTTTCTGTTTTTGACCACTTTTGTCAAAGGTACATTTTACGGGTCCATCAAGCGGGTAAAATACCACATGATAGCATCCATCTTTATTCAAATACCACTTGCATAATGTTATTATAAGCGTCGCCTTCGGTGGTTAGGGCACGTTTTCCGTCGTCCACCACAAGAGTTATCGCATATATCGTTATTTGCTGAACCATATGATAGGTGGCTTTAAAAGCGAGGGCCAATTAAGTCCTGGGCTGATACGGTCAGAAAAGGTTTTGGACGTATAGGTTAATGTATGGAAAAAGGAATGTCTTCTATTACCGTTAACGATGGCATCTAACTTCCTTGCTTGGAAGCGTCTTACCCTTGTTGGAGCTAGCCTAACCAGTGATGATGTGAGGTGCTAGAAAAAGATTTATATGTATGTATATATATATATATATATGTATACATAATTTTGGGGCATAAAATAGCTCAGTGGGTTAATTCGGTGCACCGATGTTGAGGTTCTACTCCGTTCTACTCTGGGAAGGAAAGCCTATCCAGAAATCCGCATGATTCTGGTGACTCGCTTATTCTCCTATCGTCAAGGGATAGTTATCTAGTGCGACAAGCCAGCGGAGAAGTCTCTAACCCATAATGGGGAGAGCTTTTTAAAAATTTTTATAATATGCATATGCATTTGATTATTCACACAAATGTCAACTGAGCTGCACAAACATAAACCATTCTGAGTTTTAAGATCTTTTCTTGTACAATATGTTAGACTGATTCTGACTGAATTTTAAATTCTTCTTGCTGCATGATTTGACTGTAGAAAATTTTCCAATTTTTTCGAAAAATCGAGTAAATTTTATTTAAATAAAATATTAAATAATATTAAATAAATGAGTAAAACCGAAAGATCAAAGTAACTTTTTTTCACACAATTTTAGATACACAATTTTTGGATTTTTTTTTTACTCGATTGAAATTAAATGAAACGGATCGTTATCAAAAAGAATTTCCTTATGTCAGTTTGTGTGGACGAGAAATGAATTTTTTGCGTTGTGGTGATCGACCAGTCGTTTTTACATCGCTTAATGCCGACGATGATTCGTGGAATATTTGCAATTGTACATTGAAAGTACCATTCAAGGTTTGCATTAATTTGTAATTTTTATTCTAATTACCATTAAACGGTAGAGTAGTACAGGAAGAGAAATAAATAAATAAGAGAAATTGCATTCATCAAAAATATTTACCAAATGCTTTAACATTATTTTTCTGTAAAGATGGTAGGTAGTGCAGATGGGCCTCCAGAAGGATGGTTCTCAAAATTTTTCGTACCTATTACAACTTTTTTAAACACTATGTCCCTATTATTATAGAATTTTACTCGATTTTATTTGTTTGAAATCTGTGCGAAATTTATCCTTTTCTTTTATTTTATGAGCAGAAAATTTCAAAGCAGGTTTTATTAAGATTGCTGGCTAAATCCACTGGCTGTCAGGTTAAATAAATATGCCAGGAACTCATTTTACGTATAAGTGCACGGTGAGTCACCAGCATCACCCATTCATTTTTCTTGATCTAATAATATTATTACTTATTACTCGAGCAAAAGTTGTTTTAAATAATTCAATTTTTTATTTCATTTCTGTCCGCTTGCCTTTCGCTTTTTAGACATAAAAATTTTTTTTATTAGTTTTATTTTTATTTATTAGTATCATTAGTTTTTTTAATACGATGAGAAATTTTTGCCAGAAGCCATTTTGGTGAAGTCGTTTGGCTCCCCAGCACCACCTGGTTTTTTAGGGGCCGAATTTCGATGCTGGAATGGATAATCTGAACAACAGCTAATCGTTTCTATCCTCTCGATAAAATTATTTTATCTTATGATTGTTATTGATTTATTTTCAGCCAGAATATCTTTGCATGTTTGCAAATGGTCGACTTTATCATCCAGCTGCTCTCGATAAATATGGGTTAGTCAAGTCAAAATTGTCCAGTGATATATTTCATCATTTTATATTTGATGATGATGAGCAGCAGCCAACCCATTTTAAATGGAAAGGCACGATTATAAAATTAAAAAATAAGTTTTGATCAAGGTTTTTATGGGATTTATTTCAAGCATTGTAAAATTGCATAGATAGTTTGGTCCATGCGCAAAAATATTTGGTAGTAGTAGGTGATAGCTGAATACGCACATTTTGCAATCACTTCAAGGATCAGCATATCGCCAATCGTCGGATTCGAACGTCGGATTGATTCAGTGAAAATTTATTGCTGGTTTAACGAAGATTACCCGAATTGTTTTTATGTATTTATTTACGATCATGATTTTATGATTAAAATTTTTGCGTTTGTAAAATATTTTTTATTATAATCTTCTGGAATAAAATTGTTTAAAACAAGGTATATTTATATTTGTGTTCCTTAAAAATTGGGCATAGCAAATACAGCAGAACTTCCATGAGAGATTTGCGTGAATCTTTTTATTATATTCAGTTTTCATTTCTCATTTCATTTCATTCAATTTTACCTTGTCGCAGTCAAATTATTGGCAGTTCCTTCTAATTATGTTGCATTTTCCGATAATAAATTCGGCTAAGCTATATCTTATTTCAGTCAGACACGTCGCTACATTTACACATTTGCGGAGTTTTGCGATACAAAAGAGGCGAAGTACAATTCGAGGTACAATTAAACGTTTTTTTAGCGGAAAACTAGTTGGAATAAATGGTTTGTAATAGTAATTATAATAAAACTTCTATTCATACACTGATTGCTTCTTGCTTAGCGTGAAATCCCTCTTGCAAAACTCATTTAATGTTAGAATATCAGTAGAAATATCGTTAAATATTATCGCTAAAAAATCACTATACACACGGCGGTGCATGACCGACGTATCCGAGAAATTCGAAAATAGCAACAAAATTTTTATTAAGGCGCGATCACAAGATAAAAAACAAATTATTTTTAATAGCAATACCAGCGAATAAGTCAAGAAAAAAGCCAAACAAAAATTCTCATGCGAAACATAAACGAAAGCACTTTATTTTTTTTTCGTAGAAACCGAGATAACCTTCACTATTATTATTTAACATTATTTATCATTATTAAAATATAAAAAGAAAAGAGTAAACGAAAAAAAATTGCAACGTACATTAAGGCGTATTTTATTTTTATAAATTTCGTCGCTGTTTTTCGCTGTTCGCTTTTTTGGTCGGAATCTTTATTCGAATTTTATATCTTTTTATATCTTCTTTTTTTGTCGATTATCCTATTTTTAAAAAGAAATATATAAAATACGCCATTAAATAAAAAAACAAACACAAATATATATATGGGAAAAATGAGAAAAATGAAATCTAAAAATCAAATTTGAAGAAGGATCATTTTCATTTCAAACACAAAGAAAATCCATTAAAAGAAGACAAAGCATAAAGCTGTATAGGAAGAAAAATTTGCGAAGATAATCACTAATGCAAAGAAAATATCCGTTGATTCTGGATAAAAGTGATAAATCTACGGATCACAATTTGCAGTATATGAGAAAGAATTGATGATAAAGTACTATAAAAGTGAGCTTGATATCCTTACAATGAAAAAAACTGATTTAGCAAGATTAGTTTAGCTGCCTTATTGCCTTTTGGCTTATTTCAATGTGACTTGTATCGGATATAATAAATGCAACAATCATTATCGAAAGTGGTAATCCTGATGTTCGATTTCTCAACTTTGGACTTTTCTATTTAAAATTTCGAGCGAAACGATCACATTTTGTGACGATGCCTGTAGAATTTCCTAAACGACGACGAAATAATACGATGATAGACATGAAAATTTCCCAAATCTGACTAATACTTTGACTTTTGCCAGGAATTTACGGGAATTTTATCGAATAATTGAGCAAAATTTCGCAAAAATTCCAATATTGCTTAAAAATCTTCTAAATAATAGATTCAAGATTCAATTCATGAAACTATTACGTTGTCTGCCGAAACTCCTAGGATGAAGAGAAAGACTTTCCAAATGTATCGGGATATGCTTGCGTATTTTGTGTATTGGCTGCCTAAATACCCGATTAGTCTCGCCCCAATTATTTTTAATCTCTTCCTTAATGTGGATTTTGTCTTATTTGCATCTGCACAGAAGAATATGTAGTATTACGAGTATTCTTAAGAATATTTGTTATTACGAGGATAATTATGGTTATAACAGTTAAAACTGTTGTTGTTCACTGCTCAGCGATTAGTCTCTTCAAAATACTTTTTATCTTCTATCTCTGTTAGATTATCGATTAAAAAGCGACAGTTGGCTCATTATATAAATTTTTTATAGAATTTAAACAGCTCATGCAAAGGACTGCGCGAATATATTTTATAAATTCCGCTTGTAGGCTGTTACCAAAAAATGACGTGCTATTTAACTTAATATGAGTTAATAAATTTGCCAATAATCAAGCAGATTAGTGATGGCAAATATAAATGCAGCAGCAAGTACCACTATCAAAAATTTTTTTAAAAAATTTAACATCAAAAATTTATATTAAAATGATAACATTTCGTTAATCAGTACAGAGAAATTGAAGCTGAAGGATATACTTCTTTATATCTATCTTGCAGGACGTTATGCATTATCTCTTATCAGCCAACAATCAATGGATAAAAAATAAAAGAGGCCATGCCATCTTAAATTCTTGATGTTGATGCACCTACAGTTTTTTGTGATTTATAGATCAAGGCAGATATTAGAGCAATATTTTCCAAAGAATTATTAGATTTGCAATATGTTTCGATCACAAATAAGCCAAAGAAGCTGAGTTTGAGATTATTATAAAGCATTAAAACCATAGTGATTAGTGGTTAAAATTCAGAAACAAAAAAATTTAGCAGTTTAGATACCGATAATTCTATGAAATCCCATCTCTTATAATTCATTCCATCCACTTACGATGATTATAAGAGGAAAAAAGTGGAAAGCAGCCAATTCATTTTAAGTTAAGCCTTATCATAAGGCGTTCATAAGGGGGCAATTACCGACTATTGTATACTGCAGCAACCGCACTTTCGTTTTTCGATGCGAACACATTCGACTTGACTGGCTTTGGGCAAATCATCAATTGCTGGACCATTTCTCATTACATCCGTTAATGGTGTTGTTTCTGTTACTGTCTTCTCAAATTCTTTTTCTGCCATTAAAGAAGATGGTGAAAGACCTATAATTAAAGTTAAAATACTTCAATATATTTGAAATACAATGAAATTAAAATTTTTTTCTAATAGCAAGCAGCATTTTAGCTTTTATGGAAATGTATCACCATGCACCATAATAATAACAATAATAATAGTAATTATTAACAATAATGAATAATATAGAAATAATATAATAATATGATAATAATAATAATTAGTAGATGCTCTTATCCTAATAAATATTCATAAAAGAAAGAATGAGTTGCCTTTAAATATACCATTAACAAAAGCTTGATTGCCATTCTTTATAGGAGAAGCGTTTTGTGATCCGGGCAGTGATGGTGGATAAGGTTTCCTTTTATATGCTTCAACGATTGGATCAACTTCATGAAAAAGAGTGTCCTCAGGACGAAAAGGATTTTCCATTTCATTTTCCATCCTTCTGGATTAAATAAGAAATATTAACAGAACATTAAACAGCACATCGTATTAACGTGATTGTTTACTTTTTCCTTCACAATAACCATCTCATTGGTGACGAAACACAGTGTTAAAACAGTTTTTAAATAACAACTTACTTTACCAAAGCAGGCAAAGGTGGACTGACAGGAGCACTTCCAGTTCCATCCACCTGTGCGGGTGGAAGAATGGATGTTGGCATTTCTGACCGCTCCGCTATTACGGTTACTCGATTCGGTGGTGCGTTTGGGCTTAAATAATATTATTCATTTGTATAGTAACATAACTTTTCGAGCAAAAATATAAAATGAAGTCATAAAATAGATCTTTATCACAGCTTTTTTCATTAAAATTATAAGATAAATAAAAATATTGAAAATTCATAAAGTGTCATATGGATCAATTAAAATTCAAGGGAAACTCATTGTTCCCATAACGGATATCTTCTTCAACATAAATATGCGAAACAAAGATACCAATAAATTTCTTGTTCTTCTAGACATTCAACTTTCACCACTTGGCTGACTCTACTGGTTGTTAGAACAAAAGTAATGTCGGTCTCAGCATTAGCCAGATTCACTCCCGTTAAACAATAGGAATTGTATCAAGATTTGATCTTAATTGAAAGACCTCTATCTTCATACTGATAAGCTGATAAGTTAGGACACAATTGAAAAAAATTTCACCGAAATTTCTTAATAACAAAAATATTTACGTAATATATCTCTGTCGATCATATGATAACGATCAATTTCGTTCAGATTTTTCGAATAAACAATAAAACATATAATATAAATATAAAAATATCAAAACAAATTGGTTGATTGTTTACAATCTCTTTTATCTTTTTCGCCACAATTACATTCAATAAGTAGAATTTAATTTAACTATTCTGGTTCAGCGGCCATATGCTGCATTCATACTAATTATAACTCAGAAGGTCGGAAATTATAATAGCAAAATTCCGATTTTTTGCCCAAAAAATCCTCAAAGCTTAATTTATGCACAATCCGGCAAAATGAGTTAATGAGTTCTATGTGCTAAATAAGAACCAATAACGTCGATTTTACTGGCAAACTGTTAAATCGTCAATTTATTTTTCTCGTTTTTGGTGATTTGTCCAAGAAAGAAGAAATGATTTGGCAATTTTTATGGCAGAATGTTGCCTTTAAGCCGTTCTAAATGATAAATTTCGAAGCGAAGACTCTTTAATTGCATAAAAATAATTTATTTCATATCAAAATCTCAACTATAAAATCGGCCACAAATCGGATGTAAAGTTATCGTTCATCTGAGAACGGTTTTTATTGGTTTCACTTTGCGACTTGTAAAAGTTTGGATTTGTGGAATAGCACCACATTATTGTTCCTCCTGATTATGCCTATATTACATACAAGATGAATCACCGAAGGGTCGAATGGTCTAACGCGGGTTTAAAAAGTTAAATATAAAAATCTAAACTTTTATAAGTCGCAGAAAGAAACCAATAAAAGAAATTATATAAATTTAAGAAACTAAGGGAATAAATAGGCTAATTATTTCAGATCAAGCTGAACGGGTGGCTTAATGGCAAGAAGATTGCCATCTAGAATCAATAATGGCTTATGTTCGGATTCGGCCTACGCACCACGTTTCGTCCAGCGGTAATATCATTGAACTCGTAAAGCAAAAATGATTAGAATGGTTCAGTGTTGACCAGTTTGGAGATGGCAGGTTCTACGCTGGAATAATAACTGCCTTTCAAAAATTCTTCCCTTCTATCACCAAGTAACTCGCGGCGGATTCCGTCCGACAAGCCAGCGGTGCAAACCCAACCATCGATGGTGAGAGCTCTAGGAAAGAAAAAATTTCGAACTGATGCGACACTAATTGGACAATGATTCGCTAAATTTGCAATTAATCAATGGTTTTATATTTAAATTTAGCCATATTTGATTAATACTGGGAGATGACGGAGAAAAAATAAGGTTTCGAAAAGGCTTTCGGACTAATCTCGATGAAAAATATGTTCGAATGATAATTATGTTTAAAAATGGTTTTGTTTTCACGCACAACTAAGCGATATCGATGGCATTCCGCCAGAATAAAACAAACAATTTCATATGGCAACAAAAAGCTCTAATTGGCATTCAGTTGATATTATTTCTGATTTTTTGGTTAGCTTCATTAAAATGATGGGAATCACTCAGGACAGAGTAGAAGTGGATAAAAGTATGGTGCAACTCCGAGTGGAAAGGATTCCAAGGCTTGAGACCTCTCGAATCAGGGCAAGCGCTCGAAACCTGTCGAGAGAAACGAACAGTTATCTGTCAGCTGCACATGCGGCGAGATGTCGGCTGTAGAACATGGAATGCTCAGAAATTGCGAGCCAGATGATCATCTGCAAACTGTTCGATCCGTTCGATCCGCTCTGAAAGCCAGGTGACGATCAAACCGTTTGCGCTCAAAGAGAAATCGGGGGGAGATTACAATCATATCTAGGTTATGAAGATGTCATAGTAGACTCCATGATTGGCAAATATGGCTCTGAATCTTGAGTATCAACAGAAGGGGCTTTTTCGCTTTGTCGAGAGGGCTTTTTCCTACATAATCAGGCATCGGAGAAAACACTTGGTTACATATAATTCTCTGGGTAACCAAAATTCTATGGAGATTGATCAAATCTTGACCAATCGCCATTGGAAGAGTTTCTTATTAGATAGTCATCCTTGACTTAACCATGTTATGATTCGAGCCAAAAAGCCAATAACACCGCTCTAAACGATCAATGAAATGATCCGAGGTAAATATGCCTGACAGAGCTTTCAAGAGCCGTTTTGTAAGATGGAGGAAATCCTTTGAGACTTAGCCACGACATGCCACCTATTATTCAGGACATACCTATTATTCAGAAATGTTCATCGCCCACAAAATAAGAAAAATGTCGGTCATTCAGAAGCTTAAGGCAAATAAAACTATTGGATAAGACGGTCTTCCTATCAAATTCTTCATATATTATCCAAGGTGCTTCCTTCAACAAATGTACCATCAGATATGAAGAAAGAACTAATACTAGATAAAAATAATCCTGCTTCCAATCTCCAAGAAGAAATAATAAAACGTGTTGTGAATAGAAACATAAAGAAATTTGGAGGATTCTCTGGGAAAATTTTCGCCTCCTTTCTACTGAATCGACTTATGGCAGTAAGATGTAGCTCTAATTAAGCTGGATTCAAACCGAACAGCGGATGTAGTAACCAAATATTTACGCTAAAAAGAGTAATAAATCGGGAACACATCACCTGTTTCATTAATTTAATCGCTTCGATTCAGTTGGTAGACCGGCGCTCTGGAAGAATGCGACGGTATCCAGAAAAGATCGTTCAACTCAGGTATTTCACCAACGTACATCAGTAGAGATCAATGCATGGGGAATTACTTTCGAAATAATTATTACTATCAGACTCCGTCCTTTCCCTTTCGACAATGCGAATAACTGGGTTATAGACACCGTCACCACAAAATTCGTCCATAGCATAGTACTACACATCCTGAATATGCTGATAACGCGATCCTTTTTGGTGATAGTTAGGAAGATATGCAAAAAATACTCGAAAGTTTATCAATAACTGCAGCAAAAATTGGAGTATAAAAAAGATGAAATGTATCAGACAAAATTCCCATTTTAATTAATTCATCACAGACTGAGGAAACGATAGACTTCAAATGTGGCTTGAATTCGGTTTGTACCAAACCGACAACAAGAAACGAAATCCGGATAACAGCAGCTAGGAATGCGGCCGGGCAAAGCCTCTATGAAATTATAAATTCGCATATATGTGGTATATCTGGCTGCAATGCACATAGCACTATATAATTGCAAATTTAGCCAATAAGAGTGGAAGGCATTAAGAAGCTTATATACCTTTGATCATGGACATTTTATGTGCTCGTCGAGAGGATAAAATCTCACAACCATCCATCTTCGTTTAAATAGCATCTGCACTAAAAGCATACGTCGTCTAAACTGATTAGGCCATGTTTTTTGCCAACAATCGCAGAAACTGGCGTCTCGCTAAACCTTATGATGGACAGCTTCAAAAGCAAAGAGCACCAACTAAGACCTGGATGGAGAAGAGATTTTCAAGATGTAAATAGCCGAATGATATGGGCTTGAAACTGGAAAAAGGAGTGGCTTCAATCACTCTCAGGAAAGGCATCAGATCGAGTAACTTGGAAATGCCTTAGGTTAAACCTTATATGCAGAGAGCCAAGCTTAACAAGTAATGCAGCAAGCTGAAAAACAGAAAGTACACGCTCGTCCTCATCACCAGATTTCTCCTTTTGATTCACTCCTCTCAAAGCAGAGACGAGAAAAGCAATGCTTAACCTTAACATACCACCTCACCATCTCACCTCAGTTTACTGAACTCCAAGTTATCCTAGTACGAATTTTCATGTTCACCAATGGAGTAAGCAGTATTGTATTCCTCTCCGATCCTTGCCTCTTGATAAAAACTGAGTTGTCTTTAAAAACGAAAGCGGTTATACAAATAACACTTTTTCGCCACTCTCTGACGAAGGGGCCACATAAAGGCCTCTTCCTAACAGTGAAATCAGCTCGTACTATTAAGGATAAGAAACAGTCATTACTACTACAATAAGCTAATATTTTAATAATTTTTGGGATTAAAATAGATAGATTTAATTAAAAAACCTATTTAGAGATTTAAAGGCCTTTTTGCAGTGGCCAATTTAACTACCAACTGTTTCTTTTCTTCAAAGCAATTTCCACAGTGAAAATTGATTTTCTACTAGGAATAAAGCATTTCACATCAAAATTGGCCATATGCCTCATAGTGATGGCAGTATTATAAAAATAGTGAATGGATTTATCTCGTTAAATACAACCAGCTGTGTAGTTTTCATATCTAAATTTATTACATAAAAATATTAAATCCATATTTTAGATTATAAAATAAATAAATCGCTTTTTTTCTTTCAGTAGACATTTTCTTAAAAAAAAAACTAAATTGCGAAAATTAAATGAGAATGATATTTTATGACGCAAAAATTGACAAAAATAAACCTAAAAAATTATAGAATATATTTAAAAATATAGAAAATGAATATAAAATTTATAAATTTATTAAATCTTAAAAAAATCTTTATAGAAAATTAGTGAAACTCGAAACAATCGATCGAATATAAAAAAAATGTCGAACAGCTGTCTCTTGTTTCGATTCAGTTTGATATGATTATGACTGATTACTTTTAACGATATAAATCATTATTTATTTATTAAACAAAAAAGATAAAATAATTTGTTGCTGAAAAGCTAGAAAAGTTATAACTAATGAGATCTGTTAAATGAGTTTTCACCAAATTTTTATACACACTTTCAGCAAACAACGTTTTTCTTCCAAAACTCATCAAAAATTTTGGTTTTTTTCAAAAAATACTCATATTTATTATTGCTAAAACCAGTACACGTTTTATGTTCACCTTAATTTATTTATAAATAAAGAAATAATTCATAAAATGACCAAAAATGTTTATAATTTTAATAATTTTAGCAACCATTTCAACCATGACATCACCATCATTCACCATTTGACGAACTCCATTAATTATTTTTCGCAAGAAAGTCTCTTCCGGACAGAAAATAATCATTTTCACCTTTCAATTCACTTTTCACTTTCAAGTTTATTCAGGTCCAGAGGTTCCATGTTTTTCTATCTCATTTACAGCAATATGCAACTCGAATTTTAAGCTTATCGTCGCAAATCAACCACTTTTACAAATAAAATGTTAAGAAAATAATAAGTCCGGGGAAAAAGAAAATTTATAACTACCGCTATAGGCGTTATGAATTGCAAAAATTGGCTTTTACAGACAAGGTGTCTGTTCTTAGTAAATCTATTTAAATAATTATTCTAATTCTAAATTAAGACGAATAAATTGAAATAAAAATATTCATAAGTAATATCCATTATTGAAAATAAATCATCGATAAAAATTGTTTTTACGTGTTCAATTAAAATTTTAAAATTTATAAATAAATATAAATACATAAATAAATAAGATAATGCGAGAGATAACAAATAATTTCTCTGATGTCCCGAATTATCCAAAAAATCTGAAATTGAAAAAAAATTTCCAAAAGCTGAGATTTAAAATTTAATGTTTAATTTAATTTTTAATAAAGATTTACAATAACGATAAATTTCAAAACGATAAATTTCAATTTTTAGTTGAATAAGCTTCAATTCGTTTTCAGTCCAATGAATTAAACGCCACTGAATGAAAATAGAATTAAGTGTAATGCTTAAGTGAAAAAGCAAATGATAAAAGCCCCTAAAATTACACAAAAAATGATAAAATGATAAAAAGACAAAATTCAAAAATAATTTTGTGAAAAAATTTAGAAAAAGGAATTTTATTTTAAAAACGAATCATAAATAACAGATGATGAAAATAAAAAAATTAATTTTTTGTAAAATTAATTACAATTTTCTGGAAATATTTTTAAAATAAACCAGTAATTTTTGATTTGAAATTTTTATTTTTGTTTTTAAATTTTATTTTTAAATTTAACTTCTTTTAAATTTTAACTAAAATAACAATAAATAAAATCAAAATAGTTTCGAATTCTTAAAATCTCACGAGAAGAAATATAATAAATCATTTATGGAATCACTGAGAGTGAATGAATAATACTGAGAAAGTTGAACAATATAATAAATAATATTGCTAATTATAGTTGAATTGGTAGAACAAAGGAAAAAATAATTTTTATGAAAACTCCCATACAATTAGAACTATTAAAAATGGAACAGACTGGCTGTATATGTATTCCTAAATGAAATATCTATTTAATTTATTGAACATATTTGTCAAAATTATATATTTTACGGTCGAAGATACATTATAATAGGAATAATCATTTTACAAGCAAAAATATTGGCCGATTGATTGCTGCAGCTATGTAATTTCCATAGGAACATTACAGTATTACTCAGTGAGGGAAAGAGAAATCCCAAAATTTTGCAGAATGAAGAGAAAATGATAACAAAATCAGGCCGTTTAACTTGAGAAATTATGATCAGAGGAACTGCAGTTAAATCTCACTTTGCAGATAACAACTACAATTAGAACCGCAGCCTCAAGCTTTAGGGTGTAAATTGCAGTCGAAAGGCATAAAGGCCTACGATTAGCGGTTGTTTGAAAAGGAAGAGGAAATACGATGATAAATAAAAAGCAACAATATTTTAATAATATTTTATAAACGATGAACTTAGCAACGAATGCTACACTGCCACAGACATTGCTGCTGGCACTAAATTTAACCATTTCAAAGAAATCTTCTTTAAGATTATCAAACCGATTTGAAAAAAAAAATTGTGCGAAAAGAGGGAAAGTATAACGAAAGTCCAACAACAGATTTGCAAAAAACATCAATACAGATGAACGAGGACGACGACGATGAGATGACGGACAAACTAACAGCGACATTCCTCATTTCTTAACAATCTTACGGCCAACAACAAGACAAGCGAAGCAAGAGATGAAAAAGAGAACTAAGCTGCCATATCGATCCCTTCTTTATATTTTATGCCAAAAGCATTATTTATAGAAATTGAAACCGAAAGAATCCACAAAATATTCCAGAATATTTTCACATGGAAATATTAAAAAGATAACATTAACACGATGAGAACGACAAGAAAATACGGTAACAAGCGAAAATTAAAATTAAACTTGGCAAAACAAAAAAATAAAGCAGAAATAAAAGTTTCCTGAGTGTTATCAAAATTATCAAAGTGCATTGTTGATAATTAATATTGATATATTAATTATCAATTTTGACGAATATGAAAAATAAGAAAAGTTCCCAATGGGAATTCAGTTTCAAGAGAAACATCATTAAAGCGAAAATCCGGCTGGCGCCACGGAGCCGAGCGCCTTCCTCTCGTCTTCGAAGTAACTAGCGAGTCCCACCCAACCCAGTAATTGGCCAAGCGAACCAAAGCAAAAATGGCGAGCGTTAAAGGAAAGAGGAAATCTGAGCAAGAAAAACGGTATCGCGCAGAACGGAAAACATAAGCGAACGGCGATAAGTGGGAACATTCGCAATTTTAACGCATAAAAAGGAATATAAAATTGATAAGTGATAAGCAATAAGAAAGCCGACAAATTTCTCTCATTTGATATATTAATTTAAAGAATAAAAAATGAACGAGTCTGATCAAATGACTATTGCTCGGATAACCGTCTCGAGCCTCAACGTTCGGAAGCCAAGCAGAAATTGAGTCCGACATTTAAAAATCGAGGCGCAGCTGACGACGCACTCATCTTTCTGCTGACTCTCCATTAAGAATTTTTCGCCATTCTCGGAACCAGTGGAACGAGTTTCATCAAAGAATAGCTTTAATATCGTACTGGACGCCATTCGAACCTCATGGTGCTTTTGGTGACAAGTTAATTCTCACCAAAGATACAAGCAAGTCTGAAAATCCTGGCGGTGCTGGCGATCCACCCGCACTTCCAGTCGTAAAGAATGCCGAACACTTACTTACTTATTCGACCAATAACGGATAAACAAGAAGATTTCGAATTATTTATAAATGCGCTAATGCTTAAAATAATCGAATAATCGCATTAGAATTTTGCAAAAAATGAATAACAAATATTGCAATAAATAGAGGAAATCTGAACGAAATCCTTTTTTTCCCGGAATAAATCAAAATTTGTGGAAATATATTCATTGATAGATTGGTGATCAGAAAAAAACAACGAAGAAAGAGCTTTCTTTTTTGCTTTAAACAATCGTGAAAATATTGTACTTCTTAAAGGCAAATGGTTTCAGCTTTCTCCTCGTCGAATTTATATGAACTGACTGGCGATAAATACTGAAGAAGGAATGGGATGAAGGAGGAGAAAACTGAGACGGAATTTCATGAAACATGAAATTTCGATAAACCGCGGGGATTAATCGAAATCCACGCTTAAACACGTTTAGTGCAGAACAGATAGTGTTTCCACTGAAATATTAATACAACGCGATGAGAAGAAAAGCTAATGCAGCAATGAATATGGACTTAGCTGGTTTACTGCTTCAAGTTTGTTACTGGAATGGAAATTTTGCAACTAATAGATCCGCTGGAGCTAATCAAATTAGGAATGGTGCGAGTTATTAGAAGAAAAAAGAATACCAAATATTAATTCAGTCTTAGTAACTATTAAGGACTTATAAAAAATTTTATCAGTGAGATGATTTTTTTCAACTAAATTATTAAAATCTTATCAAAATTAACAATTTTTTTAAGTTCCTCTTTGAAAGTTCGTCTTTAGTATATGTTTACGCGATGGGTTGTAATTCAATCAAAAATCCGTGAAAAGATTTACGACACATCCATTAGTCTTGAAATTTGTGCAAAACAAAGAGCGCTGTTCAAATATTTATCGAACTAAGTTCGAAACTAAATAATAAACATATCGCATTAATTTCAAAGGCGAGCAGGAAACATTTTGCGCGATTTCTGTTCATCGAACGAAAATGTTTAGAGTGACGAGCGATAAAATTAGACAACGAACGATGTTTATTTGGTGAATAAATTTCGCGTCGTTTTTTTAATGAACTAAGCTGAATAACACTTCGAGAAAATGTCACTTTTTTGGCCGAAGAAAATATCTTTAACATTGGCTGAAATGAAATTAAATATACTTTACTAATGGAAATATTTGAAAAGTCGACGATGGGCAGTTTATTGATTATCATTAGACTTATTGTTTAGGAGAACGAAGAAAGGCACACCGAACCGACTAAGCAACCACTCATTTTCCAATCCTTATTTAATTATAGGATTTACTCGGTTATCATAAAAAACTTTTGCCAGATTTCATTTAAGAAAGCGGAGAAGGAAAAAGCCTGAAATGGCCTGAAATGTTATCAAAAAATTAAGGATTAGTTCCAAATCTAAATCCAGAATGTTGTCCATTTAACAGATATCCAGAAAACATAAATATTCTATATCAAAAGAAATTTCTTTTCTAAGAATGCTCACCATTGCCGATTATGCTCGCTCCGTTGACGTTGCACCCGAGAAATTTTTGGCAGAGAGTCATTTGGTGATAATTTGGTGATAGTACAGTTAACCCAAGAAGATATAATATAAAAAATGAAATGACACATTAAAAAATCCTCTTCTTAACTCCTGTGGATGATATGATTTATCGTCGGGGCTAGAGATCTCTGCGCAGCAGCACATTGGCTGTTCCTAATACTCTTGCGCTCTTCACGCTCTTCAGTTCTCTGACGTTTTCCACGGAATCCACTTGAAGTTATCTCATATTGTTGAATCCAATTTCAGGACACAACCTCTGGTGTTTCTACCAGTGGGACTATTTTGGTCTTCATTTTTGATATTTTTGCTCTTGCAACTTTTCTAGCTTCTTTCGTATAATGCTGATCCTTCGTTCTCGTTTACTATTTTGACATCTGGTTGATTGGCAAACTTGCTTGCCAATGAGGAGATTCTCGATAAGGAAATTCCACTGGATTTTCACCTGATTATCCTCCACGATTCCCCTATTATACACCATTTGTGAGGAAAAATTTTTTTTAAATTTTTCAACAGAGCTATAAATTTTAAATTCAATTTTGAATTGTAAAAGGTGAAAATAGTAAACTAATAATAAATAAATAATTAAAAAAGGACGAAAAAGGAAGATAGGAAAAGGAAGATAGGAAAAAAGGAAGATAGATAAGCATTTGCATTTGCAAAATCTTTAGATGGATACTTTAAAATTTTTTCCTTCCATAAATGCCAGCTAATTATTCTCCGATAAAAAATGATCATCGATTCACATATGACTAAGACATGCAATAATGATAATAATAAGTAATTGTTTAAAAATGATATCGCTTTTCTTGCCAACAATATCCATTAAAAAGATATTTTCTGTTTTCATTCAGCAATTTTAATTCAATTCAGCAAAGGATTTTTAGTGTCACAGCAAAGGATTCTCAAACTAAGGCCTAAATGAAATTTGGATCTAAAAAAATCCATGTATTTTTTATATTTAATCCCTAATTGATGTTTTCCTTCAGTTACATAAAAGTGTAGATGGCCTTCGTAATTTATACTTATGCATTTAAAATTATTATTATTCAAAGGAGTCGACAGCATCAAGAAGTTAATAAAGAGAGAGTTAGTGGGAAAAAAATACGAATCCATGTATGAAATATTGTATGAAATTAATTTATGTCATCTAATTCACAGTAGATTAGTAGATTGGTTGCCTTGACTACAGACACTTTATAAGATTCCTCTCCTTTGGTGAGTATAATCAGCCATTAGAAATGCGATGTGGATCGAGCTGGGTGCGCATGTGTGATTTTATTTTTATCTAAATGTATAAAGAAGAATAGAACCAGTTGCACCAAAAACTTTTTGGCAAACATCATTTAAGCACCAAACTTATATGGAGAGATTATTATTGCAGAATACAGTAATAAGATTAATTTACGCATGTTTTTAAGAAAAATTTTACTTGAAATACGATATATACAAAGTGTTTTAACGTAATATAAGCAATAATTTCTGGAATTCGTGAAAGAAGTTAGCTAACAGTTCAACGATCAAGTAGATCAAATTTATCCTTAGCCAAAGACACTTAAACTTTTTCACTTAAGTGGATGATAGATTATCAGCTAGTTCACCGAAAAATTAAACATTGATATCATTTTCGAACATGTAAACAAGCGAAAATTTTCTCATATCATTTATTAATTTTTCTGTACAATATCCAATCCACATAGAGCTTTCTCGATAATAACGCCATTTTAAGCAGATCTCTCAAAAGATTGGCAGAATGGATCTGCCACAACTAATCTGCCACAATAATAATCGCTAATATAGCGAATATTTTGCCCTGCGCAGTAGTCCTTAAATATGGAAGGCTATACGCAACGACGATACTAATGATCGCAAAACTGTGGATGAATTCGGTCGGGAAAACTGATGATTAATGCAATTGCTTACGCTATCCGAACCAAAATTTCCTTTTCTTTCCTCGTCAAACAAAAATTTTTGTTACGCTTTTTATTTTGTTATTAAAAAAAGATTATGCAACAAATTCTAAATTTTGCGACATAAAAAAATTTGAGTGCCATTTAAGACGCTTCGCATTTTTTGCAGCTTCTCTGCTACCCTCATAGATTTCACAACCTATGACACAATCTACGACACAAGTGGAACTCGGAAAATATCCTTCGAACTTATATTTTGAATTTTGAAAATTCAAGTGTGAAGTACTATATTATAAGAGTTTTTCATTAGAATAGTTATAAAACGTAGATTTGATATCTCCAGCCACTACGCTACAAAGAATACCTAAAGATTTATATAAAATCATTAGCATTAATCTCTCAGTTGACCTAAACAATCCAAAGTTATCCTAAAATACAAAATATAAAAATTTTTTTCCCAAGTTTCTAGGTAAAATGATTATCAGTAAGTCTGTACCTATTGATAAAAATGAAGCTTTCTGATATAAATAATCAATTTTCCATTAACTGAAAAATTAGAAATAAAATTTAAAGTTTTTCATATTTCAAAAATTTCTAAATCGAAAATGCATCTATTACTGTCGACGATGGCGTCAGACATTATAGATTCCCATAAAAAACATAGATTTCTGAATTTAGCGCGTAGATCGAGTCGAAGAAGAATTAAAAATAAAGTATAAAAATAAAGAATAATAAAGAATAAGCGGAAAAATAAAGCGAAATAAATATGAAAGCGAAATAAATACGAACCTTTGAATATTATCAGGTTGATAATTTAATAAATCCATGCTTCGTGTTCAGTTATGATAATAAATGATAAGACTGATAATTATTTATCTATATTTATATTTATTTGAAATATTTTTCAGAGAAAATATGATGATGAATTTCTCAACTCAACGTATGTTATTTTCTCTTTCGTTATGATGATATTTAACAAGCAAGTGACGAGCAAAACTCGAATAAAATAAAACATTGAACAAGAACTGCACCGCTCCACCACCACCCTTCTATTTTCCCCAAACACAAACATATAACACACTATTAATATTTTTACTCGCACCGCTCAATCTAGTTTATACAAACGATCAAACGATTCTATCATATATATTTTTCAGACTTTCTCGTCTCTGTTCTACTTCGTATTATTACTTATATTCATTCAGTGAACAAGAAAAAGAACTCAGCGAAGAAGATCGACCTTCACCTCATAAACGTTGAAGGCATTTCGGTCAGATGCCATTTATCACTTATTTCTTATTTCTTCAAATCTTAATCTTTTTCCATCAAAATTTCCTTTTTTTTAAAATAATTTTTAAAATTTTTGTCTTAAATTCTGAAATTTACTTTATAGTTTTTATAATTATTTTAATTTTAACATATTTTTAAGAATATCAATTTTTTCTGAAGCAACAATTGAAAATTAGTTAAAAAAATGAATTCATAATGATATTTTCAGTTTTTCTTCCTTCCACTGCTATGTTTGTTTGTAAATAATTAATTAATAATTAATTTTCCAGAATAATAATTCCAAAATACGATTATTACTACTTATTTAGTGAATGGCAGTGATGATCGAGCGGTATAACTGCTTCGCTTCGCTTCTAGCATCATCATAAATTTAATTCCGAGGAGGAACTCAAAAAATTCGAGTAGTGAGTGCTGCTGGTAATTCATCTATACTTCTATTGCCAAATGACGAGCCACTAGTAAAAATTTCTCATCGAATTATAAACTAAGCCTAAGTAGAAAAAAGAAAGTGAGCGCTAACCACTTACGTGTATGAATAAATCGCTTCGTTTTAAATTTCTTTTTGAAATTATAGGCAAAAAATAAATGGAAAATCTTAGGAGATTTTCTAACATATTTTTAATTACAATTTCATTAAATTAATTTTATTTTTCTAACGATAAATAATATGAAATGATGAAATTCAAACAAATTATTTGATTAATTCCCAAATATATTTAAGCAAATTCAATCTAGTGGATATTTTCCTTTTTTCTTTCCTTTTTCTAAAGTCACGCAGCATTTTTGCTTTGGCTTCACGTACAACTATGGTGAGATTTCTTCACCGAAGGGACGCCTTCAGGTTAAAAGTGCAGATAAGTCCTTAGTGGTCACCTGGATTTTATTTCAGATAGTGCTTGCTCGTGCCAAGGGATGCGGATCTTTCACTTACTGTATTAGATATTATTCATCTATAATTCTTAATTACATAAGCGTGAAGATCCCAACTACTAGTAAATTTCAAGTTATTTACATATAATTATTCCATTCTATCCTTATTTAAACAAATTTAACAATAATCACTATTAACATTTTATTATTAACGAACAAATTCGCGGTCAATTTATGCGAGCAATAATTGAAATATTTCGTCAATCAAACCTCAGTCAGTTGTCAATTCAATTCAGCCATCGTTTACATCATCGAATAATCATTAATAGTCGAGGATATATATATTATCACAAATCAAGTCTATTTTTTTGCCAATCTCCTTCTATTATTGCATAATTTAATATTTTTTGAATATATAATTTTTTAATAAATAATATGAAAGCCGAGCAGTTTAAATTACCCTGGTAAGAAACAAGGGTTCAGTTCCAACTTCGGATAGTAGTAGTAGAGCCGTTATTAAAAAATAGGAGTGGTGGTGGCAATGTGTACTTCTATCGCCAAATGAATGGTCAATTTCTACCTATATAAGTAGCCAGCGGAAATAGGGCTAATCACTTATTATTTATTCTCCACTGGTATAAATCAAATTCGAATGGAATACAGTATTTTTGATGATCATTTACCAAAGAAAGTAATGAAGACGATGAAAAATATAAACAAAACAAAGCGTTAAGCGTTAAATAAATGAAGAAAATCTTGAATTGCATCAATTCTTAAATTTTCAAAAACTTTTAGAAATAAATAATAATACTTCTTTAAAAAAACATACTCTGTAAAAAATTGTTTTGCATGAGGCAAATTCGAAGGACCATCGATTCCATTTTTTTCATAGACGAATGTTTTAACTTGTTGCTCATCAAACGACACCCTAAAAAAACAACTGTATAACAATATATAAATAATATAAATATATGCATTTTTATTATATTATATTATAAAAATTTCTAAAAAATTAGCGGATTTCTCGTCATATTTGTCGAATTTTTTCTACTTTTTTAAAATGATTTAATTAATTATTATGAATGAAAAATATTTATTTCTTTAATTAACAAATAACTAAGAAATCTAAAAAAATTTAAAAAGTATCAAATTTCATTGTTAATTACAAAAAATAATATCATTTTAACTGCGAAAATGGAATCAAAAATATTCGACTCGAAAATAATTAAATGGAACGCAACGTGACAAAAAATGCATAAATTTCGATGAGTAAAATTCACAAGAATATTTTTATATTTAAAAAAATTATAGTGAAAAAACTATAAAATTATATAAAATTATTTTAAAAATTATAAAAATTGAGGGAGAAATACAATACAAATCTATTAAAATTCAACAAAAAGGGAAATAGGAAATATTTCTTAAAAGAAAAATCGTAAAAATCGTAAATCGTAAAAAAACAAAGAAATTACCTTGCAGTGATCATATTGAAATAGTAAAAGTAAACTTATAAATAAGTAAATAAATAAAAAATTTTAAGGACAAATTCAGTTGGCGTATTTAATAAAAATTCGTAGATTTTTATTACGACTTCCTGACGACCTGTCGTTAACTTAAAATAACCGCATGTATAAGCCAGTGGTAAACACTGACGACCTGTCGTTAACTTAAAATAACCGCAGGTATAAGCCAGTGGTAAACCATTTGCTCATTTTATGTATTTACGATACGATAGTTTACAGGAAATGAAGAAAGATTACTACGTCCTAAATCAGTATTAATAGAGGTCAGCTGACAAGGCTACGTTGGTGAAATGTAAGAATAATTCTGTGGACAGTGGGAACGAGTGGTCAAAGTCCTATTAAAATTTGCAGAAGTAAATCTTCGGATCACATTAAATTATAAAAAATTATAAATTATAAATTATAAAAAAAATCTCACTACAACCGAAATAAAAAAAAGAGAATTTGAATAAATTGCTTAAGTAAAAATTACTGGTAATTACCGCATTTTAATAAATTAAATACCTCTGTTATCATTATTTATTATCATTGTTATCGCTTTATGATTATTATTACTATATTATTATTATCATTATTACTACGTCAATATTATTTTTGAAAACAACGAGTCATCTGACATTTGTATTTCGATAAAAGTATGTATATCTGTGATTTAGATAAAACTTTATTCGATTATTTACCAGAAAATAGAACTTTTACTTAAAATATATTGAAAAAAATCGAAAAACTTGGATTTGACAATGCCAAAAATATACTTAAAATATATAATATCACATTTGTTTGAACTTACAAGGAATATATGTAATGATAAAATCAAAATAAGTATTTCTTATTCTTATTCCAGTATTTCCTATCTCTTATTATAATATCCATTCAAGAAAGTATATCTATAAAGTAAAAGTATAAAATAAATATAACATCTATTCAAGAAAGAATTGCTTCGAAGCTTCGACCAAGAGTAATGAACTGAAACATTATGAGTTTCTGCTCCTTCAGGGGATAAATCTTAAACGTTAAGAGAGAATTGCTTGTGCTGCAGAATCATTTCTTCTTTTCCCAGTAGCTCTCTGGCTAATGGGTTCCACTCTTGCGATAAATGAAATCAGTTAAACCAGATAGAAATTGAAGAAGAATATCAAGAAAGTAATAAAGAAATAAAAAACAAAAATAAGGAACCAAAATGGAAAAAATTGCAAGAGAAAATTTTAATTAGTCAATCAAATAAGTTGAAAAGTATATTTGCCTTTCAAGAATATATCATGAAAATCATTTCCAAGGTCATTCTATCTATTCCAAATAATTTCTCTACAAAAATTTTTGTAATTGCTGAAGGTCATAAGTTGTTTTTTTTCCTATAAAATTGTCTGAAAAGTTCCAGAAAATTTAAATTGGAAATCGCTCTAAAAAAAATTCCTCTATCGGATAATTAAAGGACGAATCATTTTTCATATTTTCGCTTAATATATCTCAACAAATCACCTATGAACATATGCATCCAATAACGTATTTTCGATGGTTCCCTTAAGCAACAACATATTTATTCTTCAACGAATATTTTTGTATACATTTGGAAGCAATATTTTGGATCACCGTTATTTTATTTAATTTCCTAGAAATTTAAAAAAGCAACGAGGAAGAAAGCGAGTGAGAAACTTATTTTCAAAAATTTTATTTCCTGAAGAAGTGAAGAATTTTAATTAAGTTCCGCAGTTATTCCCAATTTTTAATTAAACATATCCAGAAAAAATTAATTATTATGTAGAAATGAAAAAATGAATTTAACGAAAAATTAATAATAGAACTAGTTTGTGATTAATTAAAATAATTTCTCGTTAAATTCGCTCTTTTGCCTGGTAGGATGAAATAGTTTTGCCAGAGAGTCATTTGGAGATTGAAATAGAGATAGAAATTGTTTGAATGACAGATTTACTATTGACACGAATAGTGATCCAGCCACGAACAGCAGTTAATTGTGATAGTAAACAATCCTTTATCACTATGAAATGATAAGGAATTACTGCTTTACATGATTTCAATAGAACAAAATTTAATTTCAAGAGTAAATAATTATAAAAATATTATTAAAAAATTGAAAAAATAATTTGCAAAAACTAAATGAAATAAAAAGTAAAATTATAGCAAAATTAACCAAAATTATCATTTTTTGTGCATAACAAAAAACCATGAACAATTTTTATTGAAAATTAATATTCTCGAGGAAATTAGGAATGCAAACTGCGTTATTTGAACAAACAAGGTCAGTCGCGCTCAAAAAAAATGAACATATGATTTGCCACGAATATTATTTGGTGCATGAAAATTGTTGCCAAAGGGGGAATCGAGAATTATCGTATAAAATTATTTCATTATATAAATGGTTAGCGTTTACCATTTCTGGTTAGGCTAACCCCGCTGGATGTTAAAATCTCGAAACATCGAAATTTTTTAATGACAGGCTTCTCATGTCGAGGACAAAGAGCCGAACTCTGTTTCTTAACACATCATTTGATCCGAATCGCTTGATTATTTTCCACCCAAATCAATTAAGTTTTAGTTATTTTAAAAAAATGATAATTTGTTTGAATGGTGCCAAATTTAAAATTTTACAGAAAATTTGGATTTTTAAGACTTTTAAAAAGATTGTCCATGAAAATTTTCGACTGAAATTAAAAATTGGACACAAAAACTTATATATGTATAATCAATTAATTGATCAAAATTGGATGATTTCTCAATTTCTTTTTAAAAATAATTTAACATCACCACCGAAATATTTAAAATTTAACAAAATTTTCAGTGATCTTTTAAAATTTTTTTGCTCAAATAATTGTATAAAAAATAATTTATGATAAATAAATCTATTGTTGAACTGTTTTGATAATTTTTATCATAAAAATCTATTCATTTTATATAAAATTCCAGAAATCTTTAAATTTTAGAAATTTTCTTTTATAAAAAATTCATAAACTTTATCAATTTCTCAAATAACTTAAATATAAAATTTAAATTTCTAGGCAGTTTTAGAGAAATTAAGAGAAAATTATTAATCGAAAATATAAATGATGTATTAAAAAAATATAAGTAAATATTCCTCATGTTGAGAACAGATTTCCATGCGCCGAGACTGCCGAGTGGTAGGAATGAGTTTATAGATTATAGTAATGATTATTATGAGAGAGAGTTCCTGTTATCTGCCCAACAGAAGTAAAACATTAAAAAATCCGTTGATGCTGGCTATCCACCTATGTTTCCATCGTGAATGGCTCTCTGATAAAAATTTATAGCTTCGAAATTTTGCGGATCTAAGAGTTTGTCGAGATTCTAGAGAAGTATTGTTTAAAAATAAAATTTTTTAAAAAATCCTCTTTTAAAAGTTGTGCAATTGTTTCATTATCATAAAATTTTTCTTATGAATTAATTTTAAATATTATAATTTCACGAAAGAGAACAAATTTGATAACCTCTTAAATGATATATTATGAATCGGCGAATCTGGCTTTTGGCGATCAATTGTGGAATCAGGCACGGCCATTGGATTCAATCGTTATCTTATCAACCTATATCACCTATTTTCTTTCTCATCTGTACGAAATCTGAAACAATACTTGTTAAGTGAAAAATCTCAAAGAAATTTATAAAACTGGAAAAATCGCAAAAATAGCATTTATGTAACTAAAATATACGGAACAATTTTCACAAAAAAATGAAATCAAGGAAAATTGCTTCGCAAAAAATAAAAAATCTCCTTGCAAAAACTGATTGATGGATAATAGAAAAGAAAATAGAAAAAAAAAATGAGTTTTTGCAATTTTCAAGTTTATTGAATAGAAAGGATTTGCTATATAAATAATAAGTTAATCGAAAAAAATTCAATGTATAAAATAAAATAATAATTATTTCAAGATGTAAATAAATAATAAACTTTAAGTATGGTTTTTTATCAAAAAGTAAAAAATCGAGATGAAATAAAGCCGAAATCGTTAAGAAGATTTAAATTTGAAGATTATATGGACATGTGGTTGTTATTATTCCTAGATTATCGCCCCGAGTGCCAGGATTCGAATCCAATCACCAGCAGCAATGATCCACAAAAAATCCATCGGACATCGGACAGTCACCAACATTGCCCAAACTTTCAATAAGAGGTTTACTACTCTCAAAGCGAATCCTTATCTCCTCTCAACACAATAGTCTAATAAAATCCATTCGACTACTTGCACCTATTCGTTATCGCTTGTAAATGCTAGATTAGGACTGTTATAAAATGAAGATTTGGCGAGAAACTAAGAAAATTTAATAAATTTTTTTAAAATAAAATTGGGATCGCCTTAAGTAAAAAAACACTGCGAATGAGCGTAAATAACGATTTAAAAATTGTAAACTGGTCGTAAGGATTTTTTCACAGAATTTCAGTGTGGATAAAAGGAGCGAATCTGTTTATAAAGCTAATCATACCGTAATTACCACTTGCAAAAGTTTGTTTAATGATGTGGCAAATCTGGTTTGAGGATTTAACAACGGCCCATCATTCTGTTTTATCAAGCTTACACAACAAATATTAAGCACTTATCGTTCGCTAACGGGCAGCTAAAAACGACCAAATATTGATGGAATAAACTCGAAATAAAAATGGTGGTAAGTTTAATCAATACGTTCAATACAAGTGAAGACGATCAGCATATGCAGAATTTCCTGAATAGTTTGGTTATATTAGTTTCGACATTTATTAGGGCAATTTGCATAAAATTGCTTTGAATAAAAAGTTATTTTTACGGGAGATGAGAGCTAAAATAAAGTGAACAGTATTGATTCCTATCGTTTTTAATCGTTTTCATGCCATCATTCAACTTTAGCCAGCGGTTCTTTTCTTGAGACTTTTGGGTCCCTTCTCTCATTCCCTAGTCCATTAAATTAGTCATGTGAAATATCTGCGATAAAGACACGAGGATTGCTAATCCTACTGTGGTTCACTGCCCCATCCATAAATGAAAGAAATGTTTAAATTTCAGTTAGAAGTGAATGACAATAAATATATAATATAGATTTTTTTCCTTGCAGTTCATACGGCTTACTTATATTAAATTATAATTTTAGTCCAAAAAAGTTAGTCGATTTAAATTTTCGCTAAATGCTGAAAATTATGAAGAAATTATGTAGAAATTAAGCGTGACATCAGTTAAAAAAAAGATTTCAGTTGTTTCCTTTAATGATCAACTGTCATCCATATATATGACGAAACTTGTTTCGAATGTTGAGTAGCAAATGCATGAAAGATAAATAGAATTTTTAATGTGAGATTGAAATGATAAAGCAGAAGGATAAACCACCTGAAAGGTACCATTTATATCATCTAAAAGAACATGCCCCAAGTGAACTTTGAACCACTGAAAACATCCATAGATCCGTGAATAAAAATACTTAAAAGGCACAAACTAATCTAAGTTTATCTTTATTAATAAGTTTTTCTATCGCCACCCCTCGGATAGAATTTCTCCAATCCAATCCATTTCATAAAATGTAATAAAAACTGCTGCAGTTACTGTGCTACGGCAATGATTATTTCACCTACAACCGTGGTACTTATCGTTTCGGAATCGGGGAAAAACGATTTATTCAGAAAGAACTTTAAAAAAATGAAATCAATGAGTTAAAAAAAGGTCGTTAAATAACAAAGTAATTTATTTATTCAGTTCATTTAAGCATTTATTGAAAATTTTTTTGAAGAAAAAGAAAGAAAGAGAAAAAGAAACTGAAACTGAAGAAAATATCGGCGAAATAAAAATTTTCATTTTTTTCGACTAAAAAATAAAATTGACAAAAATTTTTATTAATTTTGAGAATATGAAAGTAATGAAAATAATTTTAAAAAAGAAAAAATATAAAATTTATTTGTAACGAATTATTTGAGAATTTATTTTAAGAAATTCGTAGAAAAGAATAATCATTTGAGTAAAATTGGAAATTACAAATATTGTTATTATTGTGCAACAAAGGCATTTAAAGCATGCAACTGATTCTGCTAAATTCTGCTAAATTTACAAACGAAAATTTTTATAGTTAAATCAACAACAATTCTCTTTGTATACATTTGCAATAATCAATCAAAAATAAGGTGAACAATGTGAATGCACGATGAACGGGACGGTTTCGTTGTGCTACATTGGACATCATATAACACATATTGTCATGCATATTCCATGGTTTTAAGCATGCACACTGACGATGAGTAATAGTGGCTGTAGTGGCAGAGGTTGTGTCGTAGTATTATGGCAAGGAGAGAAAAAAAGCGAAAACAATATGCTACCGAACGAATGAATTTGCCTTAGATATCGAAAATAAACATTATTATTGTTGATAAAACGAATGAATGATTAAAAGTTTAGGACAGAAAAATAATAAGATAAAAAAATTGAGAAGAGAATTTTCCGAGTTTTGTTGAAAAATTAAAACCTGAAATTTTGTTTAAAACAATTGAAATCTTAGTTTTATGGAAAAAATAGATAAAAAAAAGTTTAGAAGAATCGTTTTTTTTTTCAAAAAATTGTTCAGTATAAAATTTTTGGTTGACATGACTCATTGCGGACCTCAAACTTTTGGCTTTAAGGGCTACCGTTTAAGGCAAGGATGACCGAGTGGTTGCTACGACTTAGTAGTATAGTATTACAAATCAGACCTTCCATTTTGTCAGAAAATTTGCCATTAAAAAGTTCGTGGCCCAAGTGTACCTCCCTGGCAGGGTTTTCCTAAACAAGAATGATGAGCATAAGCCATTTATTTAATTTATTTAAATTTTAAAAGTTTTTTTTAGCAAAATTCACCTAATTTGCTAATGTGAAATTATGCTACGAATAGGTATACTTTTTGAAAAAGATGCCTTAGAAATGATCAAAAAAGGCAGACAACTTTGCAACATAATGCTGAAAATAATTTTGGGCCTCAAGAATCTCTTGAAAATTCTCAATAATTCGAGAGCTATTAATATATTATTTTAAATTATCTGAAAAAGCGATATTATTTTCAATAAATAGAACAAAATAGCACAAACAAATCATTAAAATTAATCTTTGGAAAGGGAAGAATAAATTGACATTAATTTATTGATTCATGCAAAATTGCCGTGGAAACCGAATATTTATATATATTTAACGATGGATGGATGGATGCACTACTCAATGAGTCAGTGGATTTGAACGAATAAATATTTTAAGCAACTATTCTAACCCGAAACAGTGAAAGCAATTACTTACTACTTTCCAAAAATAGAATAGAATGGAAGGCCTTCGATTACGAATGATAGCTATAAAAACGAGAAATAGGCCAAAAATGCATTAACTAATATTCTTTGAAATGATAACAGATAAGAAATATAAGAATATATATATAAAAAGTAAAAAAAAATTGAGCACAAAATTATGTCCGGAAAAATAAGTTAAAGAAAAGATTAGAAGCAGATTTTGGATTTAAGGAAATCGTCACTGGGCAAGTAAAATAGATCGGCATTGCATCTAAAAGTTAGCTCATTTTAGACCACTTGCAAAAGATAGAATTTTCTGGTTATAAGAATATTTTCCGGTTTTCTGGTCATGAGAATGTTAAAATTAATAATAATATTAAATATAGATTTAATATATATGAGAACATTTCGTATTAATATTAAGCATTGCTATTTCGAAAAAAGATCATTTAAATTTATATGAAATTTAATGTAATTAATATAATAGATTTATTGGATTAAGTAAGTAAATAACTAGCCTCATTCAAATTAGCCCCGTTCAAATAACTGTTAGCAGGATGAGACAATTTTGCCGAGGGCATTACTTGGAGTTGAAAGTGCAAGTAGATTCTCAGTACCACCTGGATCTTTTTATGATACGTTTATTCCTACGGGGGGCAGGAATCGTACAACATGCTCGATATGTCAATCTAAACAACAGCCATTCGCCCACTAAGTTTATTAGATTGCATGTAATTTTTCAAAAAAAACATTGCATGGCTGAATTACTGAAACTATTAACGGTTTTTTTCATGATAAGCTGCTCGAAACTGATAAATAAAATACATTAATAATTAATATAAGAACAGCTGTTCTGTGGAATATTGCCGTCTTATAACCATCGATTGTTTGGGCAACGTTTCGACCTCACCTGTCATCAGTTCAGATATGCTAATAATCCAAAAGGCCTTTCTATTTGCTATTCGATTTTCAATTGTAATACGGAGAAAAAAGAGCATAAGTAAGGAATGGAAAAGAGCGATGAAAAGAAGAGAGTTTGAAGAAATTTGGAATAAAGATTTATAGTTGAGGAATAGAGGAATACTCGCGAAAAAAGATTCGAAAAATCAAATTTCTGCATCCATTCATAGCAACAAAGATGAAAGAAAATGAAAGAAAACAAATCAGCACTCTAGAAAATTAAATATTTCGTTCCCGTTGAGTAAATAAAATTGGAATTCGGTTAACTCCGGTAACCCATCGATGTTCCTACTGACTCCAACCTACCCTAGCGAAACGATCTCATTCACGTAGCCAATACTGCTAGCCAAACTATTCAGAAATAGCTCGAGTCATTGAAGCAAGAAATTTTTTTCCATGATTCAGGGATGAAAAAAATTTAAGTACAATTAGGAGAAATAAATATGACTCCAGTTTCTTTATAGTCTGACATATTGCTGCATTATATTTATTTCGGGAAAGACCAAACAAAGCAAATGTGTTAAATGAAATGTTGTCGTATAATAAAATATTAAATATTATATATTAATAAAGTTAATAACTGATAAATAATAAATTTATGAAATTAAAAAAAGATAAAAATAGAAAAAAATCTAAAATTATCATACTAATTACAAATGGATTAAGAATGCGTTTATGCCAAGTACCATCAGGGATAATTCTATTCAATTTATTTTGAAATTGGATATTGCATAACTTATATCAGTTGGCCCAGCCATTTTTATGATTATGGCTATGAAAAAATTAAGTTATGAGAATGACAAAATTATGAGGCATCACTTCAGTCTCGTAAGGCTTCTAGATTATCTCTAAGGTTTAGATTTCAAAAAAAAATTTCATTTACCCAGATTGGTCAGTAGAATTCAACAATTATTAAGTGAAAATCATATTTTCTTTAATTTTTTATGTGGATTCAAATCATCTATCTTTTGGCTCAATAATGCCTAATAGGCTTTAAATTGACCCAATTGAGTTATTAAACCTATGCCCTAAGTATTCTGAATATTGACCAAAGTCTTATGGTGAATGAGAAAAGCCATGGGCTTATTTTCATATTCTATTAATAGCTTAAAAAGTTATCGAACATTGAACTCTCTAAAAATTGAAAACAAGTCGGGTAACTTTATTTTGATTGATCACTCTTGAACAATTGTTCGTAGAACCCAAATTTTATAGTTTTTGTAAGAAGGTCGCAGAACAACATTAAATGAGAAAAACAGACAAACAGATTTTGTTATTTTCGATGACTTTTAGGAGAGATTTATTGATGGCAATGAGATCTGTTGCAATGAGGAAGCATGCAGATAAATTCTCCATTTAGGTAAATTCTCCAGTTTTTCAGAAAGAAAATATGAATCTGAGAAGGGATTATACTTTTGTTGTAAGAGCACTCAGTATGTCCGTATGATTTCGTTTTTTTTTAAGAAAATGAGAAATCTTCAAAGAATTAATGAAATTCAGAACAATTACACTTATTGGCCTATCGATAGTTAATCTCAATCGGCAAAGTCAACGGAAAAACTTCATTTAGGGGAATTTTTTGCAATAAATGAAGAAAAATGAAGGGTTTCGTGTCACAAGAAAGTTTAAGTTCGAACTTGAAATATCTTGAAAAAATTACAAATGAAGACAGTAGTTCCAAAATTGGAGCGGAATCCTCAAGTAACATATTGCATTGGCTAAGACCAGCATATGGTACCAGAAATCTGCTTATACCTTCTGGCAAAAGAATCTCTGAGAGCTTCTAAAAGGAAAAAAAGAAACAATTTCATAATTGCCTCAGTTTTGCTAAAAGTTATAAGACTTGAAGATCGATTCTTCGCAAAGTTCGTCCAAAAAAACTACGTGAATTTTCCGAATATTCCCCCTTGTAAACAGATAGACAATAGGAGGCAAAATAACTGAGTGGCAATAGCTTAGATTATCTTCTCAAGCGTCAGACTGAGTCTCCTGCAGAAGCAAAATCGTCACTAAAAACCTAAAAAATTGGGATGCAGACGATCCACTTGTACTTCAAAATTTCTCATCATATTAATGGCCAGAGGAGCCACCCTGAACCAAAAATGATAAACGCTAACCAAATTTTATTTCTTTTAATGGATTATTCATTAAAAAACGCAAAAAATATAAAAAGGATGGATGATACAATATTTGTGAATACACTTGTAGCAATAAAACTGATTAGTTACTTAACGTTTCCTGTTGAGCAGATCAGTTTGTTCAAACAATAGATGTTTAATTTTTTCTTCATCCCAATAAATATTTGCTCATAACTAATGAATGTTGATGAACGTTACTAAACTAATTCATTTTGCTCAATTTTGCTCATTAAATAGGCAATTTTATGTGCACCATTGCCAAATTTGGCTGACTTAATTTGCTTAGCAAAGGCTAAAATAAATAAGACTTTATTGATTTGAAAAATTATGTATGTATTGGGTAACATCGAGAAAGAAAAAAAATTGGATAAGCAAATCCAAATTTTGAACTGTTGGAATACGGCAGAGGTAGAGAAACCAAAGCGGTATGGTCCAAAGCAACTTTAAATAATCAAAAAAATCCACAGCCAATAGCTAAGCGAAGATAGAATGAATCGCCTAGTATTCTCAAGTTCTTCAAACTATTGACAATTGGACATATTGACGGCTTTTTTAATACATTAGGACGCCCCAAAGATCCTCTTGAATTTCGAAATAGAAACCTATGACGGAATTATTTAGGTTATATCCGCTGATGAAAAATAGAAAAATACTAAAAGGTTAGAAAATTTAAGTGAATATTTGAGTAATAACACAAGATTATTACTGCTTACTAACGCACAAACACAATGACAAATCCATTTATTATTCCATATTTTAATTAAATTTATCTCATCTCACAAATGAAATATGCTGACATAAATTGTATGATATTTATACTACTAGACTTGTTTTCTCCTCAGCGATATTGTCAACTCAAAAAACCCAAATTAATTCTACAATTCCCAAGCGGTTGGTGGAAGTCGATCTCTCTATCCTCAAGTGACTCTCTGGCCAAAGAGAAACCAACTAAGAGAAACGCTTCGTTCCAGTAGGCATTACAGGCAAAAGACCAGAAATAATATTAGAAGAATATAGCCGATTTTATGACATATTAATTACCTTCAAAACAGGAAAGGAAAATTTTCAAAAATAAAGGGCCTTAAAATAGCAAACAAATAATAAATTTAAGAATTGGTAAGTAAGTAGATTTTATTGTTTTTACAATTTGAAAGAGAAATACAAGAGAAATACTGAATAAGGAATTAAATGAAAATAATGTCTTTTATTGATCGATCAATCCATAAATTATAAATGCAGTATATGCAGGACGATAGGACGCACATATACAAAGACTAATTGACTAATTTTACATAAAATTTCGAGAGAGATAATGGATTGATTGCCATCGTAAGCAATCGTCATGACGGACAATCGTCATAAAGTTTGTGGAAATCGAAAAATAGCAAATTTTTTTTCGATACGTACACAAATAAAATTCATTAAGCCTTCTTGCAATAATTTAATAAATGGCGAACGCGCAGTATTTCTGAATGGTTCCATCGATTATTTATACGGTCAGAAATTTTTGCCAGAGTTATTGGCGATAGAAACAGCGGTGAGTCAACAGCGTCACTTGGATTTTTGAATGATATGTTTACTTCTATAGGGAGCTGAATCCCTGGTCCTCAGCGCAATATCCACCGTTTATTTATCCTACCTCTTCTTAAAACGATTAAAAATAGCTGGTACATCTTTTGAATACCCCAATGGAAATAATTCTTTCCAATTCGCAAAAATGCTAAATTTTTTATCCAGGAACAATTTCTAATGATCCATTAGAAATAATTTCTTCTTTCTAACCGAATCTGACTCCGAATCTGGTTTTGTTGACTCCGTTTAATATTTAAATGGCCTTTCGCTTTTGGTTACAGAGTTACTTTGAGAGAGATATATAAGTGGTTCCATAGTTATATCAAAAAATTCTCTCCTGGAAGATTCCGCAAAATACGTAATTTTGATCAACAAATATCGGAAATTTTACTGATTTCGAGGCCAAATCGAAGCTCTCTCACCAAAACTGTGTCTTATAAAAGTTTTCGCGCACGACTGACTGGTATCCTCGATATTCTTTATTAACAAATAAAGCTGTCTTAAGGTGGCACACTCTCATCGCTTAAAAGGTTTGGCTAAACCACAAAAGCCTCTAATAAAATCAAAATAAAATAATAAATAACAAGCAGTTGACTACTTCGAAACTTTCTAAATGATCAATAATAGTGAAATCCAGTTGTAAATCCAGTCACGTATCAATACATTTCATGTAAACTGCAATAAGCCGAAATACAAACGAAAAGTGATTTGAATTATACTTTTTTTATAAAGCATAAGTACCATCTACGTCTTAAAGAAATGACACATCCTTTTCGTTGCTGAAACCTAAGCCAAACCAGAAACGATAGATTTTTAGAAGTTAATTGGAGCTTAGAGCTTACCACCAATCCAACTCCACTGGCTGCTCATACAATGCAAAATTGTTTCAAACCAGGCAAGCACTAGAAAAATACACGTAGACTGTTAGCAGCACACGATTAATAAATAAGGAAAAAATTGTCGAATGTGATGAAATTTTGAGACCGTTTTGCATATCTCAAAATCTTAAACCTCTTTGCTCAACTTCTTAAACGCAAAAAAACTCGCTTCGTTGAGAAAGTATGAAATATCGGCAATGACACGTATTAGAAATGAAAGCAACCATTAAAAAGTGAACAAATCACAAAAGGTTTAATTTAGTTATGTGGAATATTCCCGAAGCAAAATAGTCGAGTGGTTGGTTGTTGGTGCTAAGGTTGTAGTCTCCATTAAGATTCGGAATTATTTATCCCATGGGAGAAAAGCAGTCATGAAAAAAATCAGAATATTGCTGCAGATGCAACTATTTTTCTGCTTTCAAGTAACTCTTTGGCTTACGAAAAATTCCTAATCATATTAACGACAATAAGTCAATAGAGTAAGAACAGACGAAAATAGTGGGCATTAGCCACTAATTTTCATATTTACAATATAATGTTTCAGAGGAACCGTGTCAGCGAAAATTGTATATTAGTGGATGTGGAGAGTTCCTCCTTACTCCTATCTGGCAAAACGTTGCCTTTCTTATAACCCGCGATCATCCAAACCAGAAATGATGAAAGTTGGAAGGAATACATAAATTGAATGAATGAATAGAATGAATTTAACACAGCGATTGTTGCTTTAAAATCTACTTTTATTTTAATTATTTATTTTATTTTAATTAATTTATACATTATTTTAAAGAAAAATTTTCGAATTATATAGAGTAAATAGCGAAAAACTCAAGAAAAGGAAAAAAAATCATTTTATCGTATGACAGCAAATAAGCTCAGGCAGATGTTCTGCAGAAACCTTATATTCGACCAATGAAATCAACCAAAATTGGTAAGCTGCTGCTAAGCAAATATGAGCAAGACAGTGGAAGAAATTAATCGGAGTGGAAGACTAAATATTGATTCTTTCGATTACGGGAAATATTCAGGCCGTCAAGTCAAGTCAACCTCTCAGACTTCTTCTTAACCTTTCCTGTGCCATCCACTCTTTTTTGAGGGTCAAGAGCAAAGCGCTTAGGGGACCCATGGACCTTTAAATATATCTCGATCTCTTTCAAATTATATTCAATCTAGTGACTTACAAAAGAGGTTTCAAATTATTAATTACATAGAATCGAGGATGGCTTGAGTTTGAATTCGATTGATGCATCATGCTTCGTCTGGGTGCAATGTCGTAGAAAGTAAAAGGAGGTAAAATGGTTCAGTGGATTGCTCAGTTTAGAATGGTGATGCTATGGTTCTATGCTATGGTTTCAACCAAGAATAAACCTGTCCCCTAAAAATCTGGGTGTAGCTGGCGATTTGTTCTTTTATCTTTTATCACTGGTAAAATTTGTTTGGTCCAAATCTGCGGAACGATCCTAATCAATAACAATAAAGAATATTCATGGTGGTATTATTTCCAAAGTTTCAAAGTTTCAAAGTTAAATAATAATCATCATTATTAAATAATCATCTTAACATTCGAACTTTTTCTTTTAAGAACGCAGTAATGGTGAGTACTGATTAGACTCGCTTCGCTGGCCTGTCGCCAGCACCACTTAGATTCTTGGATATGTTTATTCCTGTGGGGAATAAACCTAAACATCGACTGTTCAAATTGAGCAACAACCCACTTAGCCATTTTATTCCTTAATCCAATTAATTCAAAAGTCTAATCAAGTGGTAAATTAGTAATACCATTCGCATTTAGAAATCATAAGCTAACATTCCAATAGATAGATATTATTGAAGGGGCAAGAAAGAAATAAACGGATAATGGCTCAGATGCTCGGTCTCTGCCTTCGATAGGGGCAAACCTGGAATCCGGATGGTGCTGACATTGTACTCCTAGTTCCAAGTGATTCCTTGGCAAAAATTTCCAAAGCGAAACATTAATAGACAGGGGAACGAGCCGACCAGAAATGATTTGTGCTTAATGCTTATTTGCTTTTCTTTAATTAATTGCTTGTATATAAATACTTATAGAAAAAAAAAGCCTTTATGATCGCCATTTCATCAAAAATATTTAATCAAAAAGAAAGGCCTTATTGAAAAGGTAGAAAAAATTATGAGCTAGGAAAATATACAACAAAAGATTGTAAAATTTTAATTATCATCGCTAATTCGTTAATTCATTTTGCCATGCCAAAATGACTATGCAAAAACTTTCGCAAAACGGGAGCATTCTGTTTTCGAGAAATTTATATTTTAAACTTTTCTGTTTTTTTAAAGCGTCTTTACTACAGGGAAAATTCGTAAAAGAAGTCCAAGAAATTTTCTTCTATATGACTAAAGGATTATATGGTGTCAAGACGAATTTTTTTTAAGAGCTGGAAGTTAATTAAATGAATTTCATGCAGTTATCACTATTGGTCGATTCGCTAAATTATAGATTTTTGCCCATAGATTTTAGAAAAAGAAGGAATTAGATTGAGCCCTAAGTAAATAGAAAAAGAAACTTTAGCTGCCATATCATTGTACTCAGAGAATAGTGAAGGGGCGAGAAGATTTCCAGGTTAAAATGGGAGCTGAAAAGTCATGAAAGAAAACTTTTTTAAACATTTTTCTTGAAAAATTTTCTTCTTCAAACAGTATTTACTACTTTTCGTTTGATTTGCTAAATTTAAGAAAGAGTGTAACTGTAAGAAAGAGTGAAAAAATAATTGGGAATAGAATCACAGGTTCACTGCTGTTTAATGAAATTTTTAAATCTAACAATTTTGAAAAAAACGAAAGCATAAACAATGACTTGAGGCTTTTCTCAATTTCCGATTTTTTATTATCCATAGCAATCATGGAATTAGCATTTTATTCTTAAAAATCCTTAGTCTTCAAAAAACCCTATTGGTTCGTAAATTATGGTAATATTTTATTCACAAATTAATTCTGGTAATTTTTCATAATTTAACAATTCTTATTTAGAAAATCCTTGGATTTCTTGGATCAGAATTCTTCAAGATTTTTTGGGAATTTCCTGATTGAAATCTTTTATTAACCCAAAAATAGTATTATATAACGAATCGAGGTTATTTATTCTCATTACTTATCAGCTGTAGGAGAGTAAGATTTTAATACAACCGATGATGAAGACGGCGTATTTCTGCTTATCCTGCTTATCCTGCACATTGCTACTCCACGTTATAAGGTAATTATATAAACCTATGTACGATAAGACATACGTTCACGTTACGAAGATATGCTAAAAATTTTACAATCAAAGTTTAATTAATCGAAGTTTTGCAACATTTGAATATAACCAACATTCATTGACTTTTATCAGTGACATATCAGTGATGACACTATTTATTAAGAAATGAGCAAAAAAATTTGAAAATTCAAAAGTTTTTCTTTTCTCTTGAATCTTAAATTTGCTTAGAAAAAAATAATACTTTTTAGCTGAAATAAGGATGCTTTACTTTCAGATTTTTTCGTTTTAGAGGGAATAAAAAAGCAAATATGAAAAAAAATCTCAGCAAAATTCAAGAAAATTATATTTGAAGATGAAACAAATTAAATTTTTAAAGGAAGAAAATTTCATCCAATTTTTGCACTCTTCGCTTGAAACAATAATTGGACAGTGTGAATAACTATATTCAAAAGTATAGGAATTTCTTCGAATATGAAAAACATGTATTTGAAAGTTTCTAAACGGACAACCGACATAGCCCATGAAATTAACCTATGAAAAAAAGAGTAGTAGTTTTAGCAAGTGCGGCGAATCAGTAGGTTTTCCTGTCAAACACTGCAGCCAACCAAATCAGAAATAGCATTTTTGCAAAAAAAGGATCGTTTCATTTATGTTCGTCAGAACTTCTTTATCTTGTGGAACTTTTCTGTTCTTGAGACTTCTTTTTTGAACAATACTCACCATTTCTGATTTGGCTGGTTCCACTGATTATTAGGGTGAAATATGTCATCAGCGAGTAGAAATACGGATTTTATTTTATTTCGATCAATGAATTGAAATTTTGATGATTTTTTGCACTCGATTTTTTAGAAAATGCATTCATTCTATAGTACAGCGGATTATTTGTATATTTATTAAGAGAAATTAAAGAAATTTTAGGTAAAAAAAATCGATTATCAGATTTTAATTATTTACTTCAAAACAAGAAGTGCTAGGATATATTTTTCTCGGAATTTCAGAGAGAGATGAGCTTAAGGGCACAATTATTACTCAAATATCAATTTTCGTGCTTAAACCAACATAATAAGACAGGGTAAATGCGAATGGTGAACATAAATTCAAGCTTTATTTTAATTCTATGACGCAAGCCACTGGAGATAAAATAATAAATCAAAAATTCATTGTAACTTAAAAATATAGTTAAGCTGTTAAGAAAAGAATTAGTACATTTGCAGGAGTATCTCTTGCAAACAGCTGTCTTGTAGGGGCAGAAGTGGATAATGATTCAAATGATCATATTGATAGGTAAAACTTCGGCACATTTTCGTCCCCAAGGCAGAAGTGTAACAAAACCGACTAAGCCTTAAAAAATAAACTAATGCTGATGATCCTTCTACCGCCTTTATCGCCAAAATTATTTCCTTTGCAGTCAGCCAAACGAGTCTAACCAAAATTTTTAACAGTTGAGCAAGCTTAATTGGAAATGGTGAACGCTATAACTACTTACTCAATTTTTTAGTAATATCTTGTAAAATAAACTCTATCTATCTATTAACTTGCCTAGATTAATGTACATTTCGTATTTCTACCAAGCCAAAGAAAAATTTAATTTCCTGATAAGCGCTGGTTTAATCGTTAGTTGAGGATAGTGAGAATTATATCGACCTGCAACAAAATTGCAACCAGGGATTGCCATCAAAATATGGATTATTAAATAATTGTTGGATGAATCTGGTCTGGGTCTAGGAAATCCAGAACTTTTCTCTTTATTGCCCGGCTAATTTCTATTCGAAAAACTTTTATTTCATGGCATTACAACATTCAAGCTCCAGAAGAACGTGAATATTTCGGCCAGACTTTTCCACTAAACCCTAAGCAAATAACATACATCAAACAATAAGGTGATCTCAGCGGTTTAATGCTTATAAAGAGTCGAAAATTTTAAGGACCACGATGTTATCAATGGTATGAACGTTTTATATCAATGATTCACGTAAAAGTTTATAAATTTATAAAAAGTTATTGTTTGCAGAAATTAATCAATTCTAAAAAATTCAATAACGCAAAGTAAATGAAACAAGATAGCCAAGTAATTGTTGCTCAGATTATTGTCTTAAAGGTCGGAATCCGATCCTTGACAAGAATAAATTTCTATCGTAAAATGACTCCCTAGCGAAAAATCCTCATCGTACATCCAGTGGAGCAAACCTAATCAGAAATGATGAGTGGTGCTTGGTAACTAATAGATGGTCAAGTATATTTTCACCGATTGTTAAAAATAAAATAATTGATCCGAAATTCTTTTCTCATCATTTCAATAAAAAGTGAAAATTTCCCTTAATGGGAGAAGACTTCTCGAAAAGTTTTATATGAAAATTTACAGTTTGAGAAAACGATTAAAATAATTGCTAGAAAATTTGCCATTTTTTTCGCATCAATATGGTTTTTTTAAAATTGCTGTTTTTTTTGTTCAAATTTATTTTAAAAAATTTTGGGTTTTCCATTTTTTATTTTATTTCAATTTATCTTTGTTTATTTTGCTTTACCGAATAAATGAATGAATTTAAATTAATAGAAAAATAGTTTAAAATATTTTAGAAATATTTAAATATTTATTTAAATATATTTATTTAAAATAAATAAGTTTTTAAAGTTTTTAAATATTTCTTTTCATTAAATTTTGATGAATATTCAATTTAATTTAAGAGGTTTAAATGCGTGAAATTGACGATCAAAATTTACCTAGCCTAGTTTTATCAAGAGTTAGGTAAAAAAGAGAAAGCTCCATTTCTGATTCGCTCCACTGAATATTAACAGGATGAAAATTTTGTGCCAGTGAGTCGCTTGGAGATATAAATACGGGTGGGTCGCCAGCAACAAATAAGAATTTCCAGTACCGTTAAGAGTTTTCAGGTGCCCACTGCAGAGGGTCGAAAGCATTGTCTCATATTAGTAGCGAATGAAGCCAACCCAATCCAGAAATGGCCCGTAAGAAAGGGGAATTACATATTAAAATAGAAGCCTTTTTTAAAGAAATGAAATAAATTTATGATTCCAACAAACTGTAAACGATTTTTAGAAGTTACTGAAGCCACTTAAAAAAAATTTCGAAAAAATTCAAAAACAAATAATGGCGAATTGCATTGATAACAATTGGAGGCTAACAAACAATTATTTTGAGCCGTGCAAAGAATCGATCGGAAGAAGGAAAAAGCATGAAATATGCTTCAAGAATTCGCAAATATGGCGAAAAGGCGATTAGTCGAACTAATAATTGCCGAGAAATTTCACCAGAATCCTCGAAAATTGAGTTTGCAAATAAAGATGATATTTATTTGAAATTCTTCTAAGCTTAAAAAATAATTTAATTTAATAATTCAAATTTAATTTTTTATTCATGGATTTTTCTTAATAATTTTTACATTAAAATCATGACTGAGTTGAGTTATAAATTCTGCTTGGGAGTTTTTGTCTTTTTTTGCTCATTTTAATTTTTATAGATATGTAAACTTTTTGAAGCACTTATTCATTCATTTTTGATGCTGAAATCTCCCTGCTAATTCCCTAAAAATTTTACTGATAACCTATATTTTAATTTGTTCAATGACAGTCCAATGGCCATTGGCTTGAGGAATAAAAACAGCCAATTTTTTCACCAATATATCATACAGATTCAGTTCTTCATTTAAGACCACTTTCATTTCAAATGTGTTCTCAGCAACTGCTGGAACATACAAGGGATCGAACCAAATGAACCAAATGACCAGAGCAGAAGCGTATCAAGCAACCACCTATTATTATAATTAAAATCTGCAAGCTTTGGCAACAAGAATAAAAAAAGAAGAAATAGATTATCACTGTGGTATATAATGGAATTAGACTGGATAATTTTAATATTTTACCCTTAAGCTTTACCCTTGCCTAAAAACATACTCATACCTTACCTTATCTCTTATTCTCACCTTACCTTTATCTCTTAATATATTCTTAATACTCTTAATATACCCTTATTAAATTATACCCTTCTTAAATCCATAAAAGTTTTTATCTTTACTTTTTATTTTTTCATTCAATTTATCGCCGCATAGTAGATTATAGCCTTTATAAGTGAGAGTGAATTATGTAGTATACCAGACTTTCTACTCCTTTGTTAATGGCATTTTGGTAACTTTTTTAATTTTTATCCCATCGATATGACACTATTATCAATATGATAAAAATATTATTACCGATAAATAGATATAATAAATAGATCAATAGTTTGTTATGACTTTTATTATTATTTCGTTCCATTTAGTTTCAATGGTTTTTTTTTCGATTTAAATCTTCCTTGATTCTTTCATACTTATCAAAACCTTATCTCACTTTTCGAATACATAAAAATTTTACAATAACCAAACTGTCAGATGAGAAAGAGTGATTAAAATTTTTATTCTGATATTTATTTAACAAAAATGTATGAGAAAATGTGTTCCCTATTCCCTAAAAATAAATAAGCAAATAGACGATACCTAATTTTGTACTAATTCGTTGTGGTACCTCCTAAAAATTTATTGTCCTATAATTTATTACGTTTAAATCGTTTATCATTATCATATCCATTAAATATTGTCAATGCAACTTTGCTTGTTTCCCATTTTTCGAACTTTTGATCTGAATTACTTTTATCTAATTTAATTATTTCTTGATCTTAGCCTTTATTTAAGTAAATAAAAAATAAGCGGATAGCATTTTTAATATCTTTCATATCTATGCTATAATTATGCTATAACTTCGAGCAAACACTTTTTTCTCGAAGGATTTTATTTACTACTAGTATCAAAAAATCCGAAACGATAAGGAAATAATGATAATGATATCATCAATAAAATTGATTATTCTAAGGAACAGAAACAATGCAACGGGATTTGAAGGAACGTTGAGGAAGAATGTGAGGAATGTTTCAAGACCATATAAAAATGCATTATTGGAGTTTAAAAACAGATTGAAGAGAAAGAGGAATGGCGAGATTTGGGAGATATTAAAGAAGTAGATGGGATTTGAGGTGTTGGGGAAAAGCGGGTTTCGAAATAGCAGACTGCTTAGTAGGAAATTATACGATTATAGATTATAACATAATTGCTATAACATAATAAGAGAGAAAGGCCAACGTTAATCGTCGTTTAGCGATAGGCAGCATAAATTTATGATAATCATTACAATATTTCTTAATTCCCATTGACAACTGGAATAAATCACTTAATAATGTGGTGAAATAGCAGAATTGAGTTCACAGTTTAGATTATCGTGTTGAATCGATGCCGCGAAACACGAAAATAAGGGTATTTTGAGATCGACGACCCGCACTGGTTCCTTTTCTTTTTCTGCTTTCTTTTTTTATGGGTACCGTTCTATTTTAATCCCTTCGATGATTCGCTACCTCCTTCACAGCAAACCAGACGTACACCCTTGCTTGGATAGTGAAACAGCCAACTATTAATCGATCTTCCATAACTGATAATTATTCTAAGACAAACTGGTTGAAATCCAGACTGTACATTAGCATTTACATTAGGGTTTATTGATAATTCCCTCGAAGAGGAGTAAACGTGCCATTAAAAAATCGGTCCACCTGAATTTCTCAATCGTCAAGTAATTTGCAGAAATTTCTGACCGTACTAACCAAGCCTAATGGTGCATTCTTACCACGATGTGGTTGGTCTCTTCATCATCTCTGCATAATTTTAAGTGAACTTTTAGCATTCTATAACTATTTCATTCTATTTCACCATATGCACGTAGGGTAGACTTAAATCAGTTTTATTTTTCATGAATGCAACACGTTTAGCGATCATCGTTCCCTAGGCTATAAATTCAAACGCATGTCAGTATGCCCCGCTTGGTTAATATTATTTTATACGAAAGCAGTTCAGGCTTATTGCTTCCTTTAAATTATAGTAATTAGGCATAAAATCGATTCTTTTAGACATTTAACATTTCCATTAATTAGAACATCCAAATACGCGCAATGTTCAGTGGATCAAGGTCACTGGATTAGCCTTCGCCATTAGACAATGAAGTCAAAGAAGGTTGTTGGAAAAGAGATAAAAGGAGAGTAATTATTATGGAGCGATAAAGGATCGATTTTTCAAGCAGACTGATTTCAATAACATTTGCACCATTGTTCTTCTTTAAATGTCCATTTCCACCATTTCCCCTACTTCACTGACCACGAGGATTCATTTGGTCGGAGATTCAATTGTATATATATTACTAAGGTGCGGTATTTTTAACTAGAAATTCACCTGAGGATAGAGCAAGTCAAGTCACAAGTAACCATCTGCGTTCCACTCTTTGTGATATTTTTGCTCAAGGAGTATGAATCGAATGCTTGGCGCTTATTGAGATTTTTTCTTCCAATAAATATTTTCCAAAAATAAATTTACATTCACGTCGAAAATAATTGCTATAATAATCATCAGTTACGATCGCTTCTTTCCTTTTTTGCCGTTCACAATTGACTGATGTTTGATGCATGAAATTAATAAATTTTTTTTTTAAACTCGAGTACTTCGTTAAGAAATAAACGTTGAAATAATTCGATACATACATTGTATAAAATATAAACATAGCGAGAAAATAAGACTCGCTTGTTTAATTTTAATTTCTGTTTAATTAATTACAAACACTGTTCGTCTTCTGATAACCATTCGCACCATTTATTTGGTTTTCATTGGTTAGTCGAGTGGGCCACTTTAGCAGAGATGCAACACGCATACCTCCAGCAGTTTTCGCTCGTATATCAATTTTAATTACACGTTTACTCCCATCAAAAGAGAAAGGAATTGAGAACCACGCAAACGTTTGTTTGTAAATTCTCTTTGTTCGTTTTTTTTCATTTTCTTCAATCAAAATTTTGTAGTGCAATTCGTAGTATTCGTAGTATAACTATGAAATTTTTCGTAAATTTTCGACTATTTAAAATATCGAAAATTGCTCGATAAAGGCCCGATTGTTAGAAGATTCATTGAAGCGTAGTAGTTTACATTGTGCAGGCCTATTCCTATTCCTCATCCACGCAGCTGTTCCGCTTTATCGTTTATGTTACGGCACTATCACGAGCCTTTTTAATTCTTAATTATCTCTCCTATGACACCTATATTTTGTTAAATGTGCTATCCATCTATCTATTTAACTCATTCTTCCCACTAAATTGTTACGTGGTACCTATAAAATTAATGTTTCATTCGGCTGTTCATTATCTACAACTTGCTCTGTATTCTTGTTTGGTTAGTTGTGCTGACTAAAAGAAACCCTTTCGCCAAAGCGATAGTTTAAAATGGAAATACGTATGGATCCTCAAGCTCGCCCAGAACCTCTTTAAATTAATTAAATATCTTTTAAGTCGCCAACTGTCCAAATGATTCGAAACGCAGCATATGCATAAAAATTTGCATATCGTTTATTCATGGATCGGCGATGCTTCAATTTCGTTTCAGTTTTTATAAAGCCGTTTCTGATTTTATTTTAAATTCATCTTCTTATTGTTCCTGTTAATTTCCATAAATCTTAAAAAAAATGAAATGAAAAAAATTGGGGAAAAATTTATTGATTGTGGGACGATGAATGAAAAGGATTGGAAAACCTTATTGAAAGATCGTTTTGTTTTGTCGTTCGCTTCGTTGGTCTACTTTTCTCCACAATTTCTTTTTCTACACCTATGTGTTGGTGATGAGAGTTGTGGTGTATCGTACTACTTTGTCTCTTTCGTACAAAAACAATAAAAATAAGGACAAAGACGACGGTGACGACGGTGACACCACTTCAGTTTTTCTTTTTTTAACCTTTTTTCTATAAAATGGCACAATAATAATAGAGTTTTTTATCTATAAGATAACTTGTAAGAAAATTTGCAATGTGTTATATATAAAAATTAGTTGGTCAGTTGGTCGGTCAGTCGGTTAGTTGGTCCATATAGGCAAATCTCCAAGAGGATTCGCAAATATATGCGAACATTCATTTCTTAGATTACATTAGAATTTTGTTTCGAGTAAACAGATATAAGAGGAACTTTGTTGTCTGCGCGAAATCTTCTTTTAGAATTATTACTGACCATCATCATCGTACCACTTGCACCACTTATAATACACTTCATTGTTGTTGGTTTGACCTGAAAGATTGTAATTGTCGTTTCTATTTGTAAAAAAATTTTATGTATTGTCTTGTGGTAAAATTGAGGAAGGAGGACAGCTGGATGGTTTTTTGTTTTAAGCATTGAAATTGGCCTCTGACTGGAGTAAAAGCACTAAAAAGTCGACGGGGAATTGAGCAAGACACGAAGCGTGTAATTTCTAATCCCCGATGGCAAAAATTTCTTATCACATCTACAGCCAGGAACCAATCTAATCAGAAATGATAAATACCAATCAAAAGAACTGGGAAGTTTTTTTCTGGCAAAAAAATAAATTGAACTAATAAAATTCCTCGGAAATCGATTTAAAGAACTGAACATTCAATTATTTGGAAATTATTCATTTTAAATAGAGTTTAAATAATTGAACAAAAAAATCCGTTGAGAATTTTTTACGACTTTTCTTACTGATTTTTAATGAATTAGCCGTGGTAATAAAAATTTCTCGTTTTTTTCTTTTATGGCATATTTCTTTTAAGGTTTAGGATCGCCGAGTGAATAGAATTGGGCTGCTGCATTGTGAAGAAGAAGGAAATCTGCATCTGTGAAAAGAAAATCCGGATAGCGCTGGCGACTCAGCTGTACTTCTATCACCAAATCCCTCTCTAGCAAAAATTTTCAACTGTATTAAGAGCTGTTAGTTTAACCAGGAATTGTGAATGCTAACCACTTCTTTTAGCTTTTTTTCAACTTAGTTCCAAGCATCACATTAAGGAAAATGGAACGAATCGAATCAGTCCAAGCAAACATCAATAATTCATTTTATTTCAGCAAACAATCTATAATAAATATTTTGCTGTTTGTTTTGGTTTGTTTATTGCTTATTTTTTGAAATATTCTGGAAAAAGCTAAAACATTTTGAGAAGATGCACGACTTATGGTGCCTTAAAATCTTTGTTCAAACGCTGAAATCAACATAGCTATAGCGATTTTGGAGAAATTTATGACCAACGATCCCTTTCATATGTGTGGTTACATCGGTCAATACATCAATAATTTTCCATAGTTTTTTCTCGTGCGCCTATTTGTCTACATAAAATACGTATTTACTTGCCTAGTTTCCCAAAAATTCCTCTTACTTACTTAATTATTTACTTAATGTTTTCCATTTAGCCGACGCGAATTATGCATAGTTTTATGCACATAATTATCGAATATGATGGTCACTTTATGACTAATTTATGTTTTGTCTTAATAGATCACTCGTCAGAGTTTTATAGGTTCAATAAATTTCTTGGTTTTTTCTACCTTTCAGCAAATCGGGAGAAAGTTCCAAATGTAATATGGTCGAATGGAGTGAGCTTTATCACTGAGTTCGATTCCAATCCCCTAAGCTCGTCATTAACATACAATGCGGGCGATGATGGGGATCCATCCGCTCCAAAGGAATTCCTTACCAAAAGGATTTCACTCTAGTCAGTCAGTGGAACGAGTCAGAGTAGAAGTGGTGCGCAGTTTTAGAAGTTCCATGTTTCATATAATCACATCCTTCGAATTAGTATGGAGCTTCCGGACTTTATTGATTTGAGTAAAAGCTTCATTGATGATTTGCTAAAGGTCAACGAATGAACTCTGAATCGCACCTTTTATTCATTAATTTGCCGTGAGTGTCATTTGGCCTCATATTTCTCGCACGCGATGCGGCTGCCAATCAATCATCTTCAATATGTATAACATGGGTTATACATGTGGTCTGATCCCTTTATTTAAAAGAGGTGAAGCCAATCTTCACCTCTGCTTACCTTGTTTTGTCGAAGCAACCGAGTGCTTTTTGCTCAAGCCGTGAGGTTCGGGCTTAGACAGAGCTCCAATACAGAAAGCCTCTCTTTAGAAATTTGGATTTGAAATTTGGCTGCTATAATCCCGAGTACCTCTATCGCTAATTCTGGCGAAAATCTCTTATCATAGTTGCCATCGAAACGAGTCTAAGTCTAAATAGTAAGGGTTTACTTTTTAACTATTAAATACAAAGTTTATTATTAAATACAAACTTATTAAAATTTGATTCTATTTTTATCAGTTATTGTATTTACTATATCAACACTACCAACTTGTGGTATTGATAACAAACTGATCAAAGAACACGTAATCAATAAAAAAACTCGAAATTCGCTGACCATCGAATTCGATATCACTGAAAACTTTATGATAATACAACAGTTTTTAAAATAGTTCTAAATTCCTTTAATCCTCATCAATCCATCCATTTTTTACGTAAAATGCAGATCAAGAGATTGTTGAAGACTGAAGATGGTTCATAGTGAACTGATGGTGCATTTGATAAGACTTTTTTAATAGTTAGAAGCAGAATCGATGCGATAAAGTGTTCTGCTTTTAGTTTATTTTTAAAAATTCCTTATTAATATTATAATAGATAATAATGATAAAAAGTAATTGTAGGTGATATCAATAGATAATAATTATATTAAAATTATATTAATTAATAATATTAATAATAAATGGTAAAAAATAACTGAAAAAAGTTTAACAATTATAATTTCTTGGTTAATTGGTTTTGTTGATTTGCCTGTTCTTTTAAAAATAAATTCACGGTTGCAGCTAATGTAAACGCGCAGTAGAAAATACCACACAATCGCCTAGGGGTCCTTAGGCCTCTCCAATAATTTATAAATAAAAGCCTCCTAATTTATTATTAATCGATAGTGTTTGACATATATAATCTTGGATAAGATCGAAAAAAGGATTATTCTTCTACTGCTGGACTGGTTTGCCCCAATGAAGTGGTATAATAATTGTCCAATAATATTGCTTACCAATATTTGATAATATTTGTTGATAGAATAAAATACGCGGAAACTCTTATCCTCGTTTAATTTTCACTCTGAAATGAAATATTCTTTCTCTATTTTCATATTTTATTCCAAATTTTTAAAATATTAATTTTAAAAAATAATCTTAGATAGAAATGTTTTAATGATTTGGTTAAGTGGCGGTTTGGCAGTGAGAAATTTTTGCTATTTTTATCACTTGAGGGTAAAAATATGTGAAGGTTATCAGCGGATTTTTTACTTATAGCTTTTCTCGAAGGCTGGAGGCAGGACTGACGCTAGCTTCAGCAACAACCACTTGGCTATCCTTCATTTGATTAAAGCCAGTTATATGATTTTTGATTAATTATGATGAAATTTTCCTTTAAGCTTTATTCTTTATTAATTTTATAACTAAAATATTCTCGATGGCATCAAACCGCGCCGCTTGGAAGCGTCTTACCTTTGTAGCCATTGGAGCCAGCCTAACCAGTAATGGTGTTAGAAGAAGAAGAAGACTAAAATATTCTGCCTTTACTAGGAAATCAAGAAAGTAATTAGCGATATATCATTATTCCTGGTCAAGTTGTTAGCGCAATTTTTTGGTAAGAAACGGTTGTTTGGCGGTAGAAATACAGGCGGCCACCCTGTATAGCCACCCGGATTTTGTAAATCTTTTTGCTAGACTGATTTTCATTTACTGCCATTTACTGATGCCAGTTTAAGCGAACAAGGTCGATTGTAATCGAATGTTTTATAGTTTACCTCGAGAGATCACCAGCACTACCACCGCTCAAGTTTCTGGTGAATTTGGTGAATTTAAAAAAATAAAGTGGAATTTATATTTGTTCAGTTGCAAGTGATATTGTAATGTATTTCACGTGAATTTTTTGTTTTTTGTCAAGTGCTTACGATAAAATTGCACGCAAATGTTTAGGTTCCGATAATTTTTTACACTCGTATTCGATTTTTTATCTCTTTTCATTTCAATCCTTTTTTTCTTTATAAAGTTGTAAATTATAAATTTCAAAATGATCAAACAACATTTTTAAAGTAAATTATTGAAAATCCAAAACATATGTTTCGCTTATTTTTATTGCCAATAAGCCATCCGATAGAACGGAATTTGAAAAAAGATTACTGCCTCTGCTCAACTGCAGTTGAGAATCATCGGGTGTTTTGAGCATTGCTTCCAACTCGGAAATCCTGAATTCCCGGATTTGAAGGACCTTATTTTTCTTGAATTGTGTGCCTTTATGTAGTGTTGATGCGTAAAGATTTCTAGAAAAGCCTTATACTTAAATATTTATCGTTTTGTCTCGTGCAATAATCTTTTGCAAATGGCACCCTACTGAATGATTTTAGCCATTAACTAAGTAATTAGCATTCATTATCTCTGGTTAGATTCATTCCACCGATGTTGAAAATTTTCTCTGGGCGTCACATAGGGATGCAAGCATAGATCTATCGCCAAGTGACTTTTTAATAGCAGATTTAATAGCAGATTTACTTCCGTCAGAAGCTGAGGCCACGACAAGACAATCTATGCAAAAAGCATCGGCCATCCCTAATCTACAAAAATCGAGGTAAGTTGTGCTAGTGATGTTACTGTCGTCGTCTCATTTGTTGGTTGCTTTGGATTTAATTTTTCATTCTGCGTGAAATATTCTTTATCGATGTGTATGTGCAAAAAGTTAAGCGTTCATGAATATTCAGAGAAAAACAGCTGATTCGACTGAAGATGTTTAATTTTCAGATCCATCGTTGTTGGTTGATCAGAACAATTACGCCTTGTGGGTTGGCTGATCAACAACAACTTGTTTTTCAAATGTTTTGAATAAAATAGAAAGCTTTCTTCTTTTCACTCTTTACAGTCCCATTCACTTTATATATTTTCCTTAAATTTCAGTAAAATTTTATATTTTTATACCAAAATTTTAAAAGTGAAAAGTAATAAATAATAATTTGGGTGTCCTTGGATTTTCCTTCCATTTCATCCTATTTATAAAGGTTTCAAACCATGGAGCTGTACGATTTTTCTAATAGCTATGCGATATCAACAGCTAAAGGCTTATTTCACTGGCCATATGCGTGTATCTGAAGCCGAACGCTTATGTTAAGTTACAAAAATATTGACAATATTTATAAAATACAAGATTGATTCTTCAAATTGATTTAATTAATAAAAAATTCATCTATTTTAAAAATTTTTATTTTTTTGAAGTTTTTTGAAAATTATTGGATCTGTAAAATTCGTCCGAACCACTGATACATTTTGATGGGAATTGAAGCTGAAACGTTGGACCGACAAAAGTTTTTTCTTAAAAAAGTTGAATTATTAAATTGCAACGGAAACAATTACATTTATCTAGTGTAAGTAATGCATCACTTAGGCATCATAGATTAAATAATATTTTATCAAAAAAACGATAAATTTAAAAATTACTACACCACAGTGACTATTTTTTACGACCCGTTTTTTGTGCTTTATGTTTGCTTAAATTCTTCCTTATTATTATTGATAATTTGGTTGCTTATTTTCCTTTACAATTTTCTTTTAAATAAGCATTCACCACTTTTGCTTAAGCACCACCAGTTGTAAGTACGATCAGAAATTTTTGAATCATTTTGAGATGGAAGTCCAGATGGTCACTCGGCCATCTTACATTAATATCACTTATCATTATCATATTATAATATAATCATTTAATATAGATAGTTATAAAACATGCTTGCTAATACCAATTTTATTCTATAAAATTTTTAAAACTCAACCGTAGAATCACAACAAGCTTTTGCGATGTATTCGTTGTGTTTTGTTCTGGTTTTTTTCTAATTTTTTTGTTCTTTGTGAAAAGTGTTGACGGGCGAATTGTTAGTTTGCAAGTTTTATTTTTTACTGAATAATACTAGTTTTCGACGGGGAAAAATAAAGCAATAGATCGATAATTTTTAAAATAATTTTTCAGATTTTCTAAATTGTCAGTGCATATTTTTATTTTTTCCCCTCTACGATTATATAATTTTTTTTTGCGCGGGGAACTACTGTTTGTATAATTTCATTCGATAATTGTCTTTCTTATTTATATAAGTGTTTTATATATATAAAACACTTCAGCTGGCCTAATTCTTTTTTCTTCCTTCAAAGTGACTTTATTTTATAAATTATTCATTTATTTATTTTGCTATTATATTATTATATTAATTAGCTTCGATTTTCGCAAAAATAAAAACAATAACAGATGAATTCTTCGATTTCAAGCTGGTTACCACTGAAATTACCTATGAAATTATCGTCCTTTTGGAAGGTATATTTCTTCCATTTTCTTTTTTTTCCAATATTATTTATGGATCACAAAAAATTTATATTTTTATACATATATTTATATATTTTATATATTTTTATATAAACCATATATTTTTTATATTTGAAATATATTTTTCTTTCATATGCCTTATAGGCCATGAGAGGAGATTCCAAGTTGCGTTATCGACTATTCCCCATAGCTCGATTAAATTAGTGGATTATAAGATGGATTTAGTTTGGATAATTAAAATTTTGCACGGTAATGCGGTAATAAAGATCTGTCAGTTTACCAAAAATATATGTGGATCATCGGCATTGCCGTATTTTTTATGGCTTTCTTAGGTTTTTTCATCCTGCCCCACATATATCTAAAAGTGTTCCACAATAATTATGGAAGAAAGATTGGTATAGATTTTTCATAAAATTTTTGTTATGATATTTGATATCATTCTAGACTCAGACTGATTCAAACACTGAACTGAACAATCAGCGAGCATTGTATACGGAGGATGTGTCAGTGAGAAGAGGAAATGTTACCGTGGATAATTGGCAAATGCGATCATCTGGTGAATGGGTTTACGTTGAAGGTTATTTTTTTCTATCATTTTTCTTTTTCTATCTTTTTGAAAAAATCGTCAAAAATCACTCTATAAGGTACTCTAGGCGTCATCGAATATAAGTTGTTCTTTAAAGAAACTGAAATTAAATTTTAGAATATCTAAAATTTTAATCTAAAATTTTTAGTGCTTCAAGAAGATCGTTCATCACCTGTTTTGGTTCCGATCTCAACCATCGAACCTTTGGATGATACTTCATCCGTTTCGGATGTTTCAGATGATTTGTTATCAGTTTCCGAGATTTTAGATGCTCAATCATTTAATCTTGAACCTGTTCACGAATGTGATTTATCATTACCTATCTCTCCACAGTCACTGTACAACAAAACACATAAACAGTTGCTTTCCCGAGAATCTTTTCATGATGAATCCATAATCCACCATACAGAATCACATGCACAGTTGCAACACACTAAACTTCGTCCATCGTTCTTTCCACATATTTTGAAAAGCATAATCTGTGATTCCGTTAAACCGAAACTTCATAACCAGGAATTGCAATTATTGGTACTTTTTCTTATTTGATATTAATATCCTTTCTAAAATTAAATTTCATTCTTTCTATCATTCGTAGCAAAATTTATATTTTAGGAATATAATACAAATATTATGAAGCCAGTGGCGACTGATTTGAACTCGGTCGTATCGATTGTTGAATCCTTAGAAGCGAGATTATCAGAGGTTAAACCAGAAAAGAATTTAGAAGTGATTATTTCCCATTATTTTTTAACTTATAGGTAGATTATTGCATACAAAAGTGTACTGCAAAAAGAGGAAAAAAATATATTCAAACGTGTCCAAACAGATAGTTAAAATCTTGGAAGTTATATAGAAAGACAAGTTTCTTTAGAAAAGGGTGATTGAACATCCTCTAAAAAAGCTATTGTGCTAATGGAATAGAACAGGTTCGAGGAAATGTTAAACAAATAGAATCATTTTGAAGCAATAGGGTTTGAAAGAGCAAATTCGAATTTCGAAGCGCCAATTTTGGAACTCTATTCCCTTCTGGAGCATTTTGAAATTCCGAATGGTGATCTCCCTGTACTTTCTAAAATATTACAAATATGCATTATTGCAGATTATCACTATGTAGATGGCCAGTTCATAAATTGGAATTTTTACCACTAAAAATTGGAAAATAATTTTTAAGATAAATTCTCGTTAGATTATTGATAGTATAATTATTTACAGAGGCAAGCGCTTACAGTTTCTGACTCTCCGGCTATTAGTGCTTTGAAAAATTTTTGCCAAATAGCCAGTCATATGGGAATCGAAGTACAGGTGGGTCCCTAGTACTTTTAGGTTTTTTTAATGGTAGGTTTTAATGATTCTTTTTTAGTGGTAGGAGGCAGAGTCCGAAACTTGGCGCTTGAGATGTTAATCTAAGCAGCAACTACTCGGCTAACTTTCTAACTAAGTATTCATTTCGAAGTAATATTAGATATTCCCGCGATCAATTATATTTTTTCTGCAATCGTTGATTTATTTTTTTGCAAAAAATTTCAGACAGTTAAATGTGCAAATATGGGTGAGAAAGCGGTTAATTACAAGAAATTAAAATCTCAACAATCTTTTAATAAATTTAAAAGGTTCGATTTTTTAATTCTTTCAAAATCCGTTCTTAATTTTCCAATTTACCGATTTGTTGGAATTAAATCCAGTTCGTCCAAAATCTACACAATTCTATCATACAATTAATCTTAAAAGGACAGTTATTTAATGGATTTTCCAGATTGAATACAGCATGTCGCGTTGCCGCAGAAGGCAAAATTAAGCAACGTTCTAAAAAAGTTGCAAGATTCTCTTCAGGCTTCAATAATAATCGTAAGGTCAATAGATGTTGAACGCAGAAGTTTTACTTCACCCTAAAAATATATGCAAAAGATCAATAGGTCAACACGCCTAATCCACTTTTAAAATGTTTCCATTTATCCTTATTTTTTAATTTTCGTTTATAATAGATTTATTTCGTCGATAATTACCAGAACTCTAAATTTTTGCCGTTCACCTTATACCTATGAAGATTTATACTTCAATCTTTGATAATTTCGCGATAGTTATTTTGCATAATTTTTTTTCTACTATAGAGAGAAAGATTTTTTTTTAAGAGTCCTCACCATTCAATTCTTAAACTCGTTCAGCTGGCTTGTCTCATTGGGTAATATGCCGGAGAGTCCCTTGACGATAGAAAGACAGCCGAGCATCACCCTGATTTTTATGTAGGTTTACTCCCGCGGGGAACCGAATTTCAGCATCAGCGTTCCAAATCGAGCAATAATCCACTGAGCCATTCTATCCCTATCTCAAAGAGAAAGGGTAATCGACAAATAACAATCAAATTTTTATTTTACGAGATATAATTTGAAAATTAAATTAGTAATTTTTAATAAATTAGAATTTTTTAAAATTTGTAATTAAAAATATATAAATTTAATAAAAAATTTAATAAGTAAAACTTAATAAGTAAAAATGTAGTCATTGTAGGTTATTAAAATATAAATAAATTGTAAAATTCTAACTCATTTATCAATTAAAAATTTGATAAAAAAAGATAAAACTAAAAATGCTTGGAAGAAAAGGATTTTTTTAGTGGGTTAACGAAATTTCAATATTTTTGCAGGAATTTGTAGATCTTTAGATTTTGCAGATCTTTAGATTTTGCAGTATTTATATGGTTTTGCCTTATTCTATCATTTACCTATCATTTTTTAGACGTCCATTTATTTATATATATATATAATTTATATAATATATTTTAAAGAATTTTCTGGAAATTAATTTGCTTCAAAAAAAATGTTCTGAATTTCTGACTTATGTTATTTATTAGTACGAAATCAGTTTAAATTTATTTTTTGACATGGTTTCTAATTATAAATCTATCAAATTTATTTATTATTTATCCAGTTATCAAATTTATTATTTATCTAACTATCAAATTTTCAGAAAAATGTAAAATAAGCAAAAATTTTCTAATGAGTGATTTTATAAATTTTAATCCAGTGATAATAAAAAAAAAATTCACTGAAATTATCGTCCTATTTACTCAGTTGCATAGTTTTCACGAAAGGTTTTCGCTTATCATCGGTTCTTAAAGTTTCAAGGAACTACTGTCTTCGCACTTCTTCATATTTTTATTTTTGAGACTGGTTTAGATATGTGAAAACCGTATATATATATGTTTTTGGCCAAGGTCTTAGTATCAAAATCCCTTTCCATGAAAATCCTGAAAAGGATCTTCTGAATTCTCAGACGTAAAAAATAGAAATTTAGCTTCTTCAGAAGTAGAATTTTTCAAAGAATTTTCTGCCAGGATCATATCATTTATTTAATTTTTGTGGAAGTTTTTTTGATGTTTTAGTTACATTTTAGTATAATTCGAGTATAATTCAATTGGTTTGGCATATAAATTAGGTGTTTTTTTCCTATAAGATTTTAAAACGGAAATTTAATATTTATTTTTTTCATATATTATATTCATAGATTTTATAAAAATATTAAATCGGTTGAGATCGCTTCCATTTTGTTCATCATTTCATCATTTTTTCTTTATTAGTTAATACTTTTAGCTTATCATTTGTGATAAAACTAGTGGAAGTAGAGGGAGTGGTGGTATCTCAGACAGCATTAATATGAAAAAAAGTGGGTTATCGACTAAATTCCTATCCAAAATTCCTTTTTTTTGCATTTTTTGGCTTTATTTGAATCGTCGTGTTGCTTACTCTCAAAATAATTTAATTCATTAATTTTATAAGACAAACGTGACGTGAAAAGCTTTGAAAGTATTATGTAAAACCATCCATCGCTTTTTCGTAAGAGTTGGTGGCTGATTAATGTAATTTACAAAACCCTCGAGATTTAGTCGGTTTTGATTAACAAATTTCAAAAGTTATAATTTTATAATTCTGCCTTAATCAAAGTTTGATCTCATTTATCTTCTGAAACGTGCAGAATTGCTTTAAATTTGCAATTTTTTTAGGAATTCATCTCGCTTTTTTTTCATAACAAAACTTTATTTCTTATATTTGCCCTTAAATTACCTTTCAGATTTCTCCCAAAGAATGAGGATTACCTGAATTTTTAGTTTTTATTATTATTAATTTGCATTAATATTTGCAATATTGGATTTTCGTCATTTTTTAAGTAACAAATAGTCGTTATTTATTAAGTAAAGCATTGAAGATATTGTAAAATATAAAAGATTAGAAATGAGTATTTTTTTTCGTATTAATATTTCATATTTACCAATAATAATGCAATTTATCAATTTGTTCGTTTTTTACTATGACGGTTTTATTTAGTAAATGTTTTGTGGATGTTTTCCTCGTACAATGTCTATTATTTAAGCCTCATTTTCAAGTACCTCTTATTTTTGGTTAATATAATTTTTTTGCAATTGATTACATAATTAATTGACTTTTTCTTCATTTTTATAATATTTTTGTATTGTATTGTATAAATTTTATAATAATTAAATGAGTAGATTCAGGAGAATAAATTTTTTCGTTCAGGGAATTTCAATTTCATTTGTTTTTTCCCAGGTAGTGAATTTTTTTGCAAAAAATTAGGATATAATATTAAATACATTCGAAATATATTCGAAAAAATAATAAATTAATGCCAAGTTAGATCGGCGAATAATTTTTTATTTTGTGATTTGTTAGTCAAAATTTAGCATTAAGCAATGCTTTACATTTCGACAGTAGAGGATTCATTACGTACATTATATACTAACCTAGTGGCCATTGAAATATATAAGGCATTTAGGCAGAATTGGCCTTTGCTGAGCTATAATTGCAAAATTAGAAGCAAGTTTTACAGTTGGTGATAATGGGAGTAGCATGGATGTATTAGCTTTTCGCATTTGAAATTAAGGCTAACGAAGTAAAATACATAAAATACTCCTTTGACGATTTCCTTCATTGTACCTGCTAGAGCATTAAAGTTACATGCATTACATGCAAATAGGTCTCAATTCCGATCTGGTTTCACGGTGTCTGGTCCTGTTGAGTGCGAAATTGCATCAATGGTCTTATTGAATCCAATATATGCATTATCGCAACAATAACGACTGATTAAGTGAAAAAAAATGGTAAGACGGTGATCGTAAATAATAAATAGTAAAGTGCGAAGTAAACGCATGTTTTAGCATTTTATATAATACGGTGGATTGATTGCTAAAGCAAATAGCAAACGAACCGATCAGATGAGAATGAACAATTTCGTGATAAGAAATGATTGAAAAAAAGAGCGAAATAAAAAACTTGATTCATAATTCGCTCAATTATTTTTTCATTGGAAAAAAATTCTGGAATTTCTTTTGTCGTTTTGGCTCAGCTGGTTGCAAGCATAAACCACTCGATCCGGCACCTCACCTGAACAGTATTCTTTTTGCACCATCTAAGCCCATATATCACAAAAAATGAAACAATTTCCTCCATTCTCATCTTTTTTGCTACATCTGAATATTTCCTATCACTTTTCATAAAGCTCGAGAGATGGGAATCTGGATCAAAAATTTTATCACTGCAATAGTCAAATGGTCACTTTGCATCTCGATTTTATAATTATCTTTCAGGTAATTCTAGCGCTTTTTCGAATTTATGACGCATAAGGAGCTTGACGAGCTATGGGCTTATACAATGAATGAAGTAATGGCATCTATCATTTTCAGATATGGTGACGATCGAAAGGCCATCTCATTTTTTAGCCAGCAGAGCCGACGTAAAACAGGTGTACCTGCTAAAATAAAAAGAATCGCAAGGATATGATATCTTGCGAGACATCGGCTGAAATTGGAAGCAATAAAGCAAGAAATGAATGTAAAAGCGAAAATTTTTTTTCACAAAAAATGAGGTTTTAAAAGGAGGACGTAAAAACCCCCGAAATTGCCTTTAGGGAAGCATACCGAGGGCATCGACTGAGCTTACAAAGATATAAGGCATAAGAGCCCTTTTGGTTTTCCTGCCAGCTTTGAGTGGCGAACCTCTAACCGAGATTTGCGAGCTTAAAACTCACAGCTCTCAATGCCCCTACCATAAAGTTGGTGGTAATTCAGTCGCTTGGATCTTATGCTTCACGTTTTAGCGACGATTTGCATGACATCCATTTTCAAAACTTTCATAAATTTTTTATTGCAATGATAAATTCAATGATAAATTGCCGGCGGCAATTATATCTTTTATTGTAGGTTAAAACATGAAATAATAGAAATCCATCGTTGAAGATAAGCCTAAGTATTGCATATTTTTATTAATAAAGCTCTTTCCTATTTATTACGTCTTCAAGTGGATGCGTGCAAATGTTGACGGTTCTCGCGAAGGAACAATAAAATACTGATTTTAAAATAATTGCTTAAGATGTATTCGATAGAAATATGTTTGGCGCGTGCAATTTCTACATTAAATTCCCCTTCTAATACGACATTATTGTTGTTATTTTTACTGACCTTTTAGTTTTTATCGCGTAAAGTGTTGTATAATAACGAAGAAGAAATGGGAAATTTTTACGATTTCTATAGAAAGATTTATAGAGAAAAGCAAAAATCTGCTATCACAGCCATATAAATAATGAATTTTTAGATAATCTTCCCTCCATCTTATCGCCATAAAAATGCAAATTCGCTAATTGATCATTGTCAACTTTTTTTGTCATTATTCTATCGCAAATCTATGATAGCAATTTGGCCCAACGATTTTAGGTAAAATCTTTTAGTTTATAAATTCTCATTTTGCTATCAACGATGATCTTTAATATACAAAAAAAATTCATTTGAAAAAATTCATTTGAAAGATGTTTGTATAGAAAACTTATTTACATTTGTATGTTTATTATTTTTTATTGCTATGTAAAATTGTTGACGCCGTTAGAGCAGTTCGTTGGGGAGATGCATGGCGTTAGAAACATAGGCCAATTGCAAGATCCACAGGGATGATAATTCCACTCATTTTGGAGTGAACAGAACCCTTGCCTCTCGGCAGGCCAGTCGGAGATGCTTTCCACTCGGATCTCCATTTATATTTGGTTATTCTTCCTTAACAGCACTCACCATTTTCATTTTGGCTGATTTTCATTTTACCGATAAAAAGTTGAAGTAAATTTATTGCCAGAGAATCGGCTGAATAAAATTATCAACAAGTTGGTCCACTCTTCTTTCGGATTTAATTTTTTCTGCCAAAATTGCAGGGAAAGCCGAACCATGAGCTGCTGTGGGCCGAAACAGTGCACAATCCAGGAGCCATACTTGGCCGTTTAGTCCACATCTAGAAATCTGATAATTGTTAAATACTTATCAAACAAAATATTCGGATTAATTTTATTTGCCTGTCCTTGTTACATTGAATGTTTATCTATAATTTTGATATTAAATCGAAGTAAAAATTTATAAGTGATTGATTGACCTTTTCCAGTACGAAATTCGTAAAGGTCAATCTCGAAACTCATCTGGCCCAACCCACCGATAAAGATATATAAAAGGAATCGCCCTATGTGGATTCATCGATGAGCGATGAGCGAGGCATTTGTGCGGTGTACTGCTTTTATAGTGTTTGTATCGTAATCCATTTAGTCGTTTTGTATTATATTGGTGCGGTGTGTGGTTCGGATTTTGGTGAAGGCCCAAGGGTAGTAGCATATAGAACTGAGCACTAATGGGGTACCAAATCTCCGAAGAGGATAAATGAGGATAAATGAGATGGTCTGCTTCTTGACCATAAGTTAGTGTTGCTTTTTTGTCGTGTGGAATTATTTTCTTCTGTTGTCTTTTGGTTCGTCTGGTTCCATATTATGAATGGAGCTTTCTTTGCAAAAGAGAATTCTTTCTCGAGAACCCGTGGTATATATTTTTTATTAGGAAATTATTTTCGGGGTTATTTCAGTCATATTCGCTTTATATTTCGAAAATATTTGATAAATGAGTTGATAGCCTCGTGCTGTTGACTCTCATGCTGGGATATTTCCAAACAGAAAGAGCCGATGGGATAGTTTCAGGTTAGGAGGAGGTCGAGGACAAACTTAGGACAATAGATTTCGTAAAGGAAGTAACGGGATATTAGCGAAGAAAGAAATCAGTCGAGTATAAGTATTTGCGATGAAGAAGCAAATCACCAAGTATATGCAATTTTCTCAAGTTATAGGAGAACCCACTTAAGAGGTTGATCAAGGTCTTTAAGTTTTTAATTGTTCCTGTGTCGACCTTGTTAGTATTTTCCTGGTACTGAATATTGAATTAAATATGGTTGAAAAGACATTGAGTTTTCATTGTGAGGAAGTGGTAATGGTCTTTGAAGCTGAATGAGTAAATTTTCTCTTAATGTGGAATACGCGGTATGCCTACGGGAACATCCTTTTTAGTTTTTAGTTTATTGGTTGTTTAAAAGCGGCTCTTTCGCTTACAGGGTCACTGGAAATACTAGTGGGTCCCTTCCACCTATGGCACGGCACTTCGGTCTAACGATGGGTCCATTTCCATTAAGGATGCATGGTTGATTTCAATAAAGCGTCGCTTGATCTCGCTATCGTTAGGGATATGAAAAATACCTTTAAAAGAATACGTTTAACACTGCGGTATATCCGATTGGTTTGTGGTTTCAATAAGATATTTAAATATTTAATATTTTATATTTCAGGACATTATTTTCTGGTTGAAGGCGAATTATTCATTCAAGCGAATATTTCTAAAACATCGTAGCGAAAGAGAAACTCATAAATATCACGGTGATTTTTTGTCGGTTTTAACATATCTAGCAAAAAAATTAGCTGAAGTAAATTCCGGTAGATAATTTGCTCGAATCTGCCAACATCAGCAAAGTCGATCGTTGAAAGGAATGTTTTTTCAGGTTTCCATGGGAAATTTATTTAACGGATCGAGAATGAATCTAACTAAAGGTAGGTAAGTTTTCAACTAAAGTATTCAGTATGTTAAAAGATCTCGAAGAAACGCCAATTACTTTGCTGCTTTTTTTGAAGAATTATGAATGTATCAGTGGAACCATGCAGAAATCACGGATGATTTAATTCGCCTAAGTGGTTTTCATTGGAGTGATTCATTTTCGTTCTCAGCCTTGGGTAATTAAATCACCGAATCGGTGGACCAAAGCGTGGAGCTTCGTTGCTATGTCGAAAGAAGATTGGCGTCTTTCAACTTTTGAAGTGTTGAAGTATTAATTTTGAAGTATATGTGACTTTCGACTTTTATCAGCTGGATATATCCGAATGGCTCTGTTCGTTTCCCCCTCTGCCACAGTTTTCGCCTGTTATTTAGTATATTAAGATATTGCACATCGCGTTTGCTGTGCTTGTACTTGAATCATCCACTGATCCTAATTCGCGAGTATCGGTGGTGGTTCCGCTTTTATAAAGGCATTTACAGTCATGAAAGGTTGTTGCTTTTGTAAAGACAGATTTTTTGGTAGAGATTCATTGGTTTTTTGTCGTACTTACAAGCATTTTAGATTTTTTATTTCTACAAATATTTTTTTTGCCCGGTGGAACTCTTGAATTTGTGGAAATAAAGAATAATGAAATAATAGATTAGTTCCAAAAATTTGCTTTCAAAATAAGAATCCAAAAAAATAAAGAGTATTTTTAAATATCTTCAAAGACAATAAGCGGGCACTGAAAATCGGAGGCTGGGGCAGTGTCTAAAAATCTTGCCATTTGTGCATCCAGAGCACTATGTTACATCCTCCAGCCCAGGCCTGAATAAGGCGAGGGCCTATTGCCCAGTAGTTGGTGCTGCAGAACATGAGATGAGAGCAGAATTAAATCCAATATGAACTGAAAATTTCTCAAAAAAATATTTTTTAAATTTCTATGGATATAACAAAATAGCTTCTAAAATTTAAAAAATTTTTCTAGGAAAAATTAAAAAGTTTATTTTTTTCAAAACGGACAATTGCTGATAACTAGTGCGTTAACCAGTTGGTTTTTAGTCAGGAAAGATCCCTTGAAGTTGATAATCCGATTTAGGGATTCGGTAAATTCGAAAGAAGACATCTGGATGCATGGCAATGTGGCTAACAGATGGTTCCCTAGGCAAAACAAACTTTGCAGTTGTCAAAGGCCTGTAAATCTAGCACAAACGGCATTAGTGATTGCCAGCCATCATAGAGAGCGGAAGGTTCAACCATTTGATAATTCGAAAGACCTGCTAGAAGTCCTTTTAAGCACTCGCAAGGTTTCCATTTTTCGCTATTTCATGTTTGCAAATTTATCAGACGCCTCTGCTCTGTGGTATTCACTAGGATGATTAAGTAGGTATCGGATTGATTTAAAATATAGTAAGAATGAGGACATAGCGAGGGTTACGGTGTTTTCTAATATTTGCAATTTAATATTTGCGGTTTTTTTCTGAGAGCGCTGGTTGTTTAGGCTCGATCTGGAAACTTCACGGACAAATTTTAAGGCACTTTACGGAGTTACTTGGCGTTTTACATCGGCGATCCGAACTGAGCAACAACCCATTTGATCTATTCAATCTCGTATCACCTTGGCCATGCGGCTCACAGTGATCCACCAGTTTGTCGTTCAATTCGGGGCGCCGATGGTGAAGTCCCGTTACCCACAGCAGTAAACCTGCTGAAAGGTCCAGATGATGGCGATCCCCCTGAACTTATGTCGTCAGGGGATTCTCTAGCATGTTTATCTACTGTAATAGGCCAGCGTAGGGAGTCTGGCGGCGAGGGCCCTCAAAAAAATTACTTGCCCATGCAGCGAAGTGATGTTTTGGACCGATTCGGGCTTAAGTGGTCCTCAATTCTCGGTGGCAGTTGCTGGCGCCAAGCCATGCATTCTTACATTGTATATCCATATTAGAATCCTCGTCCAGTAATTAGCAAATTGGATTGCTCGCAGCCACTATGCGCCATTTCCATTTTGCGCTAATTTCTTGTATTTTTCTTTGCATTTCCGTTCCTTTTTGTTGCATTCTTTGTTTCTGAGTTATTTTTGAATTATTCTTTTTATTTCCCCTCTTATTTGGCTTGTCCATTTTTTTCAAGTGCCTGCATTGTATTAAATTGTTTTTATGAATATTTTTCGTAGAATCGATTTCCTATAATTTTATGAACTGTTACTGTTATCGTTAAGGACTGCTTGTTTTTTATGTATGAGCATTCGCTAAAAACTGTATTGTCTGTGGAAACATTTGTATAAACATTTGCTAAAAACGATATCAAATATTTAAAAAATCACGGAAATAATTTTTCAAAGGTTGATCCACTATTGCGAAATAAGAAGAGGAACTTGGGTTGGGGGTGTGAGGCACTTCAACTCAGGGTGATGCTTATTTGTGTATAAACAGGAGGTGCATAAAGAACTTTTCAACGTGCAAGATGGCTAAAGGACTCGTTTTTTGAAACGTTGGTAGGTCCAAATGTGGAGGTTTTTTAAAGCTCGTCTTAGGTTAGCAAGTTATAAGGGTTTCTGGCAGCCTGTGGCACCCTTGTCCTCGTGCACAAAGCGGGTTCTAGTTACGCCATTACAGTTGCTCATTTATTTATAGGTAAATAAATGTAAGATTCGTCTATATTTATTTATTTATTTGTTAAACAAAACAGCATTAAACCACAAAAATCTAATACATTGCTACGAAAACTTTTAGGTGAAAGCATCTTTATGTCTTTTCATTTTCAATTTTCTCATCGAATTCCTTAAAAGCTTTTTCTGAAATGTCGTTGCTCTCGTCTTTCACTTCCATGATATCAATTACTTCAGGTACATAAAACTGCAGCATATTTTTAATACCAGATTTCAAAGTTACTGATGAACTCGGACAGCCAGTGCAGGATCCCTGAAAATAAATGGCTAGAAAGAAATTGGATATTAATCGAAACTGACTGACCTGTAATTTAAGGTGGACAACACCGTCAATAAAGCCTTTATAAATAACGTCGCCGCCGTCTTCTTGCACCATTGGCTTAATTCGAGATTCAAGCAGTTCTTTTATCATGGCAACAGTATCATCATCATCGGAATGAATCTCTAAAAAAATACCGGATATCAAAAATAATTATCCATTCAAACTTATCAAAGAACTGCTAAATACAAAACAATAAAATTGTAATCTATTCATGTTGTAATAAACCTGTATCTTCAGGGCCACTAGGTAGATAGTCGTCCACTATAATAGAACGTCCTGACTGCAAAAAGTCCATTATTGTAGAAAATATTTCTGGCTTCATCAAAGACCAATCCTCTTCCTCATTCTGTTTAGTTATTGTTATGAAATCTTCACCAAAAAATACACGTCTGATTCCACTAACTCGTAATAATTGCCTGTAATAATGTGTTGGAAAAAGGACCGGTGTGCCCAAAATTGCTGTATTTTGCGTAATCCTCATTAAACACACGCCTAGGAATCCGCTATTACTTTTGACACTCTGTTTCAATATTTACTTTTGCCTTAGTTGGGAGTTTGTTAGACCTTGTGTCCCTAGTCAGATACTATCTTAGATACTACTATAAATAATTTCCTCAAAATCTGTTACAGCACACCTTCGAAATTTCTTTTTATGTTCTTTTGTTAAAATTTCATGGCATTTCTTTAAGCTCTCTGGTAAAGTGGAAGAATCTAAGACGAATTTGTCAAATGCAACTGTTGCTCTAAATAACATGGCCCAACCCAATATTTTTGAAGTTGTGCCATTCTTTTATACAAGAATCACAAAACTCCCGTATTACTTGCGAGATATTGACTCGCCATGTTAAAACCCTCTAATATTCCCTAAAACCTACCATATATTGTGAAAAATTTCCTCAAACCACTTTAAATATCCTTTTAACTCCAATGAAATTTTATTCTTTTTCCATAAGATTAAGCTTTTTTTGCTACCAATTGTGGTTCCTTAGCATATTCCGCCATGAACCGTCAAAATAATCGAAATTCACACCAACATTGCTAATGGGCTAATCTTCGCTTCTTTGATAGAATCGAACTGCAATGTACCTCGACCTTGACCAAGAATTGGCATCCCCGGTACAAACTTTAAAGTTAATGGATTTGGCGTTTCCAACACTTGGATGAAAATTTTACGTGCTGAAACCGTATGGAAAATTAGAAATCCAGAAAAAGATCCATAAAATTTATCCATAAAATCCATTAAAAAATTTTACAAAAAAATTGCAAAATTCAATGAAATGAAAAATAGCATAGATTTATTAAAAGCATAAAAACTTCTCTTCCACTAAGAACAACTAAGAAATTGTATATTGCATCGGATAAGTACTATAAGTACTAAATACTTATAATTGGATTTCTCACCAAATGGTCTCAAACTTAATGACCAATGAAATCTTGAAATGTCATGAAGACTTCTGCCACAGCGAAACGGAGTAGATGACGCCGACAATTAAGCAAATAGCTAATATTAACAAATTTTAAATGGACTCGCTCCACTACCTATCGGTAGGATGAGACAATTTTGCCACAAAGGCCATTTGCCATTGTATTTAATTTTATATTTATTTATCATAGATTTATGGATGTCAGGAATAGAGGTTGACCGCGATGTTTAAAACATTTAAATATTTAAACATTTAAACATCGAACTACACGACGATAACTGGAAAACTTGATTTTGAAAAAAATGATACCCGGAATGTATGGTGTCCAGGGACAAATTTCCAGCAAACCAGCATGAAATTTGATGCTTTTCGTAAAGAATCGTTGCATAGCGCCACTTAATAACACAACATAATAATAAATATTTTTATAACGACCACCACTTCCGATAAATCAATCCAAAACGAAATTCAAATATTACGCACCGCTTACTGCAAAAATTAGCTCAGCTGAACTTATGCACTATGTTTAGATGGAACCTAAGAAAATAACGACATTCTCCCATAGAGTTCCAATCGAATCCTTCTGATATTAGTTCATAAAAATAGATATTAATTCTGCTCGAACAGGAATGATTGGTTAAAGCAAATAATAACTTTCACATCCACGCAATTTATTTAAAAAATCTCACAAACAAAACAATAATTCGTATTGTAAAGAATTACCATCGTAAACATCAGCATTCGAAATATAGAAAATTTAAAGAAAATTCACCTTTTAAATAAAACATTCAACTGAAACTTATAATAAGAGATAACAATATTTCAATAAAAATCTGCTGCAATTTCCATTCACTGTATTTTTATTTCTTTTTTACTGGCCTTTGACAACAATTTCATTTTTCAATTTCAATCTAAAATTTGATGGCAATTAATTTATAAAACACCAAACATTCTAAGAAAATTCCACGAACATCATTTCTAGAATTCAAAAATTTTTTAAAACTAAGTCGAAAAAAACGAAACAGCAACAAACAAATGAAGCATAATTTGAAAAAATTTAAAGAAATTGTAATTCATTTCAATCCAAGCAATTCAACATCAAAAATCAAAGTGGAATTTGGAGGTATAGTTCCGGGTACTCCACGACTTCCGTAACCCATATCTGGACTTATCGTTAGCTTTGCTCGCTGCCCAACCGACATCTGAATTCCATTCAGTAGATAACTTCATAAATTTCTATCCTAATTACAGCGTTTGCACTAATTTTACAATTTTAAGTTCATTTTTGAAATTTTGAAGTTTCGTTATGCAAGTATCAACGTCATGCAAAATTTTTCTGATCGATTCTTTAAAAAAATCAGTAAATTTGTAATAATTTTGTCAGAATATGGATTTGGACTCTACAAAGAAACTTGTAACTGTTCTGAAAATCCTTAATTATTTTAACAAACAAATATTTGAGAAAAATGCAACTTTTTTTTATGAGCTCGAGAATTATCAATTTAAAAAGCAAATGATCGTTCAAAAAAATCATCGGAGAATTTTAATTTAAAAAAATTACTAAAAAAATTACTTTAGCGACGCCTTCATCCCATCCTTTAATAACCTGACCTTGTCCAATGTTAAATTCGAACGGTTTACCACGAGCTCGAGAACTATCAATCTAAAAACCAAATGATCGTTCAAAAAATCGACAATAAAATTCATATAAAATACTTTGAAAAAATCCATTCAAAATTGCGCTGAAAAATTTTTACTTCACCTAGAAGAATAGAAGATATACAATTCAATAAGTTCAGCATATTGTCTCATAATTTCATCACTAGAAGCAATAATTATCGGAACAATCGTATTTAACCAGAAATGATGCTTCTGCTCTAACTATTTCCGGGAAGGAAACTTATAAGATTATCCATGAAACTATCTAAAATATATGTGCTAAATTCATTGCTGTGCATTTTTATAGATTTTAATTTTCTTTTTATTTTTTCCATCTAACGCCAGTATATAAACATTTAGCTTTACCTTGCTTGGTTCTTCTTTTAAAAAATATATAAACACGATTAAAAGAAAGAACAGTGAATTGTACAAGCGTAAATGTTTAAGAATTTGAACGAAAATAAATAAGAATGAACGAACCTCTTTGCCATTTTGCAGAGTTAGCACGTAATGGCAAATAACTTTTTGTCCTTTCTTCGGAAATGTCGCCTCTAAAATATTTCTAGAAAGATTAAAATAAAATATATTGTAAAAAATTAGTAAGAAGCATTACCATCTCCAGCTTTAAGAGTTTCAATTTCCACTGGCATAGTTCTCTTTTACTTCTCTAAAATAAAAAATAATTTTAAAATAATTAAAATTCGCATAAACTATAAGCGAAAATTCATTTTTTCAGATTTCCAGGTCAATCGTTTAACCCAAAGAAATGTACTGCTTCGGTGCTCGGGATACTGGCGACAGGAGCACTTTGACTGGCTCTACTGACTGTTAGGAAGGGGTAGTGTGGCCCAATGCTCGCCACAGAGATTATTGTCGTGATTTATCTCCCAGGCAGCTTATCAGCGCACAACAGTCAGTCTCTATCCCAATATGAGTCTCTGCTGCCTTCTAATCTAGCGTGGTCTTAACGGAAATGCTCACTGCCTAGCACTTACGCACCGAACTCCTCACTGAACACTTTTTGCACCAATATTCACGATTTAAATAACGATTTTTATTTCTCATTAAGCATTAATTAAAATAAATTTACAAGTAAATCGCCTAAATTAAACCTTAAAAACGAGAACGAACGAAACTAATAGTGAAATCCAACAAAAATATATATGAGAAATTTACGGACCTACGGATAACGAAGAAAAACGTCACATAAAAGCCCCAACCAAACTAACCGCGGCCGATTTTTAGTAATGCAGAAAGAAAAATATTTTCGAAAAAAAAACCGGAAAAATTTATATATAAAAATAAAAATAAAATAGGAAATCGTCCACACAAACCAATTAATTAAACTTTTCTACAAAACAAATTTCCCTTTTAACTTTTTAAATTTGTAGAAATTTTAAAAACGATTTTTCGATTTTAAATTTGCTAAATTTGCAATAAAAATATTATTTTCATTGGACAAATATTTCAAAAAATTACTTAGCAAATAGCTTAACAAACGTTAATAAATAAATCAATTTTGAACAGAAATAAAAAATTAAACAAATCGATGAAAAAAGATGGAAACGAGTTTTTAGTGCATTTCGAGGACAATTAATCTTAAAACGTTTCCCTGACTTTTGAATTCAAAAAGGGAAATCCGTAGAGCTGTGTGTGCAGCTGTGTGCACAGTGCTTGTTCGCGTGCGTCCGTGTGCAGTTTGTGCGTGCGGTGAGCGGCTGTGTGCAGCTTCGTGCGTCTAAGCGCGATGTATGTGAGCATGTGGAACTGTGTTCGTGTGCCAATTTCAAAAGTAGATTTGTGATTATTGAATGTTTTTAATGCTTTAGAGAATCCTTTATGTTCAAAAAATTTTCGCACTTGGAGGTTCGAGAAACGAAGGAAGGAAGTAACTACGTCCCAATTTTTATAAAATTTCCCCTTCTCCTCTTTTCGGCAAGTTTTTCCTGTTCGTTGAATTAGCATTGTTTATAATCGAAGTTCATCATCGATCTTTCGTCTTTCGCGTTGACCTTGCGTGCATCGATTTGACCCCGGTTTGACCTTTTTATGTGAATTATTTAAAAAATTTGAACATTTTTTCAAGGATGTTTTTGAAAGATGTTCTTCACCAAAAGTTCATTTGTTTTTTATTATTTTTATTATCAGATTTTTATTTTTATCCTTTTTTTCATGTTACAAAATTTTATTTCAAACTTTTTAGTTTCGAAATTGCTTTAAAAAAAATTTTTTTGTGAAATTAATATACAATAAATTATTTAATAATCTCTCAATTTATTTTTTTATGTGTCTGTTTGTTTGTTTTCTCTTTCGTGAGGGCACACTAGTCGACTGATTGTTGATTGGATGATTATCTCGAGCCCCCTGAATTTCGCCTTCGAGAGGAGTAAACCTTTTATTAGAGAATTCCGAGCCGTTTCTAGAAACTTCCTTCTCTTATCGTACTTGCAATCACTTTAATGAGCCCAATTCTGACTTTGTTTTGTCTATTTTCTTCCTTTGCGATCGTTGCAAGTGAAATTTGATATTTTATATTTATTCGTTTTCCTTTTTCATTTGATTATTCTTGTTGTCATTATTATTAAAATTAATATTGTTAAAATTATTATTATTATTAAAATTATTATTATTATTAATGGCAGATGTCACTGTTTTTTATTTTTCTAATATTTTACTACCAGTTTTATTAATAATAGTTAATTGCAACCATTATTTTGATATAACGATGTCTTAGAAAATTTTAACTTTATAAAATGTATTCTTTTTGTAATTTTTGCTGCAAACATTTTGCGATTCTCGGTGTCTTCAATTGCTAGGAAGAAGGAAGAATATTATTGCGACATTATTACCGCTAACTCGTTGTATGTGTCGTTGTATGTGTAATGTCTGCAGGATCGAAGTTCTAAGGCAGTGTCGATGTTTTTCCCGCATCCCCCTGTTTCCAGCAAAATATTCCCTCGAGTCATTCTGCCTAAATATTTACGAATTCAAACATAAATATCTGTTGTAATGTGATAAACTTTTGAAATAATGGAATGTAGATAGTGGAATTTTTAGATGATGAAATTTCTCGTTTTTAAAAATGACGAAATACTTTCGTAATACTTTACAACTGATTGGTTCGTGTGGGTTTTGCGGTTTTCTGAAAACTTTTACTGATAATAATTTTATTTTACTGATAAGTTTACTGATAATTCTTGTTGAGAAAGTTATCTAACTAATGATTATTAAATATCTTCAATATTTTAGATTATATTGCTAAGTTTGTATGCAAAAATTTGCGAAGAATTGCTTCTTCATTATTTCTGCTTTATATAAAGAACACTTCAGCTGACTAGCAAATTGGGTTCGTATCATTTTTTTGTTAAAAGATAAAATGAAGGAATCATGTCCAAGATAGAACCATTATTAAGTTAAAACTCTCAGTTTTCATCATCCAATATGCACACCTTTTCTGGTTTGGCTCATTCATATCACTAAGGTGATTCATTTTCCTGATGTGGCCTAATGTCCAATAGGAATTGAAGTCATTCCTTTTTCCTTTATTCTCCTTTCCTTCATTAACCATTTTTTTCCAGTTGTAATTTTTTAAATTTCAGGATAGTTGTATGCTGTCCAGCAAAATCGTTATACTCGTTCTTCATTTACGGCCTCCTTAGCATTTCTTTATTTCACAAATCATTAATTGATTTATAATAATTATGGTAAGGATTGATTTGAGGTTTTTTTATTGGTGTTAAGTGATGAAATGAGAAGATTAGATAATGAAATTTTATTAAACTTTTCTTCTCAAATTTCCTTTCAAATTTTTAAATTCTAATAATTATCTGAATAATTTTTAAATTGCTTATCTTTTACTTTTACTTTTTTTTATACATAAATTATTTTGCAGTTCTGTGAAGATAAAATATCTGGAATCCCAAAATTTGAAATCAATTTTGATAGTCAGAATGAGTCGTTGGAAGAAGACTCATCGAGTTTCACCATCTATTCGTCCTCTTCAAATCCAAGTCCAGCTTCGTCGATTGTTGAAGATGAGCATTTTTTTGAAGGTACATCTTTAATTTGTTCACGTTGAATTCACATCTGAATACATATCTGTTTGTTCTAATAGAACAGGCTAATTTAGATATTCGTGCCAATTCATGGGGAATCGAATATTGTTCCTCAATTTTTTTTTTTTTAATAGGAGCTGAAAAACTTTTGGAGATATGGTTTCATAAAGTTGATTCGACCTCTAGTGGATCTTTGCGTTCAGTTCCACATTTTGAGTTGGTTAATATGCTTCAAATAGCCAAATGTCATATACTTCATATGAAAAGTAATGAGTATTTAGATAGTTACATATTGAGGTACGTGTTTTTTTCTTTTTATTTAAATTTATTTGTAGTAGTAATGGAATTTGAAAAAAAGTTACAAGAAAACTCTTTGAACTCAATATTAACTTTTTATATAGTGAAAGTAGTATGTTTGTCTCGGACAATCGAATAATATTGAAAACATGTGGCGAAACACGTTTACTTCACGTAATTGATGTGATTTTACATTTGGCGAAACAGTACGCGAATCTTACTGAAATAGCGAATATATTCTATTCACGGAAGAATTTTTTGCGACCTGAAAGGCAGCCTTATCCTCACCATTCATTTGAAGATGAAATAGAATATCTTAATAAATATTTCAAAGGTTAGATTATTCGATAAAGCGACTTGCTGAAGTCTGATCTTGAGGCCATTATTAATAGACTGTTCTGTGAAATCTTTAACACTTAATTTTTAATTTTCTGAGAGTTTTTGCAGTTTCAGTTCAAAAATGGATTATTTTTATTTTTTAGATGGTGATGGATTCACTATGGGATATTCACTTCCAGACAAATGGTTCCTTTATACTCTTAAAGAACCAGAATACACTATTCACCATCCAGATCATACATTAGAAATATTGATGAGTCATTTACCTGATGAAATCTCCAATGCATTTACTAGTCTTTCAAAAAATGGACGAAATCTAACACTGGTACCAGTTTTAAGTTGTTTTATAGGTAGATAAAAAGAGGAATGAGTGTATTAATTGGAACATGTTACATTAATATATATTAATATATCAAGTGGCTAAATATCATTATGTAATGATAACTTACTTTTATTCTTCCTCTTCGCATACATTATATTATGAGTCTGTTATTTTATAATTTGATATAAATGTACACCCTTAACGAGTGTTAATGAAGTAAATATGCCTTAAAAGTAAAATGCGGATGATTATGGGAAATTCATCTTTAAATCTGTTTGAAGTGAACAGTTTTGGAACGAAAAGATGCCATCTTAAGCCGTCCGAACTGGAAATAATATTTAATATTTAAAAAACCAGTGTTTTTAACGTGAATTCAATTTATGAATTTTTTGACCTACGAATTTATTTTTTTCTGGATGCAAACATCGCTCAAATTCTACCAGTTGGAGCAGCAGTGCACGAAGAATTATTTGAACCGTGTGGCTATAGTATGAATGCTTTGATGCCGAATAGTGTCAGTTATCAGTTATGAATTGTTGCATGAAATCATAAATAAATATTTTTTTGCTTATCCCATTTTCATTCCTTTTATTTCTGATATTTTGGGCAGCTATTGAAATTCTTCATTTCCTCTGGCAAAAGAGTTTTTCAAGTTAAAGGCTAAAAAATGGTTTAATTTATTTATATCTAATATTTGTTGATTTCAGTTTACAAATTTTAGGATCAGTATATAACTATTCATGTAACACCAGAATCAGATTTCTCCTATGTTAGTTTTGAAACGAATCAAAATAGAACGTGTGTTTATCGGCAAACACTTTCAGTTTTAGAAATATTCAAGTTCATTTTTATTATCTTTTTTTAATAATTTATGGTACAAAGTCGATTATATTCAAAGCGATTTTTGATTTTCTTGTGTTATAATGGTAAATTTCTTGAGATTTTGATTTAAAATTTAAAGCGATTTATTTATTTCTATACTGTAAATTATATTTGTTTTCTAAAAAAAATCATTTTGTTTAGACCTGGAAAATTTATGATTACTTTATTTGTGAATAAATTTTCCGAGAATGGCATTCGAACACAAAGATTATTGTGGGATAATGAAATTATTGGTTACAAATGCAAGGATCGTCAATATATCTCGTTAAAAGTTGGTTTTTTCAAAAAAAAAGACACGCATTTCCTTCTTAACGGAAGAAATAATTAATTTACACTCAAATTTATACTCATATTTCATTTTCTACTTCGAATGTCATATCGATTTGAAAAATGTATTTAAATTTTTCAAATGAGATGGCTTTTTATTTTAATAATTTATTATTTTAAAAAAGTAAAAAATAACAAAATATTTTCAGAATGACACAGTAATGTATGCGTTATTTATTCGATCATGAAGCAGTTTAATATATCTTCAAGGAATATAGTTTTCTTCCTCGTTGTTCCTTTTTTTTTACTTTAATTTTTATTGAGTTATATTTTCTTATATTCATTGTAGGTTATCAGCTCTATTATATTTATTTATATTGCTTTGGTTAGCGTTATCATCTAATTCTTTTCTTTTTAAGTCGATTTTGAATTTAATTCGGAAGCAGGCTTATTTAGTTGGTTCTAAAATAACTTATCAATATGATTATTAAAGCTTTTTTTTTCCTTTGTCATCATATTTCTTTTAGCCTTTCAATCATTTTTACATCTATTTGCTGGTAAAATAAATATTTCAAAATTTAATCTTCTAAGTGATAGTGCTTTGAAACATCTGTCAATAAAATATTTAATGGTTTTGGGATTATTCAGCAATAAATATTTGTGTGTAAAAAATTGGATCATAGAAATATAATATAGATCATAAAAAACATGAAAGTTAAGATATTTATTTCTGGCAATGAGATTGTTTAGTTAAATTTTTAGTCGCCTTTTTCTAAGATTTGCAGGATTTGGAAAATTGAAAATTAAAAAGCTAAGAGAGGTGTGTAATTATATATTTATTTTTTACATTTTCTGTTTCTTTACAATTCTTAGATGCTTTTCGTATCAAAGTCAATTAAACATTGTCTACTTATTGCTATTCCGGTAGTTTCCCTATATTTTTTTTTTAAAATAATTCCTTTTCGACTTAAATGGAAGTATGTGAAGAATAAATGGAGAATAAATAAATAAGAATAAATAAGAATAAAGGAAAGAATAAATAAATGAATAAATTTAATAAATTGCATTATCACTGATTTCTCTTTGCTCAAAGTTGTGGTTGTATGTTGCTGAGCATCGGTGCTCTTTGAAACTGTTTCATTCTTTTATTACACTGCAAATAAATATTATAAAAATGAAATTAATAAATATTTATATGGTAAAATTTTACCATTGTTGAGCCAATGCTGGCATTGTCCTCGTGCTATTTCTGGTTTTCATGCTGCTGATGCTGGCGATGGTTCATCAAAATGATTCTCTGCCATCGAGAATTTATTTAATCCAACAAGTCAGTGGAGGGGAGTCTAAACAGAAATTGTGCGACTCTTAGGAAGAAAAACATGAGAAATAGAACCAGAAAATAGATTTACGATATAATTCTTTTAAAAATTTGGAGCCCAAGAAATCGAAAATCTATTTTCAATGAGCAAATCGCGTTTTAATCCCCTCGAGAGAACTCAATTTCAGTAATTTATTAAAGTGGAATTCGATAATAAACCAACTCAATAGCAAATGTTTCACTGTTCATTGGTTAGGAATGGATGCACATTATTATGGATTTATACTTTCCTAGCATTGTTTATGAATAGAAAAGCGGAACGAATGCAGGCGAAGCCTACTGGTCAGTAAACGACGAACATTGCTGCGCCAGTCTGCTTCTGTTCGTTTCACTACGCTTCAGTGCGACTTTTACTCATTCGACGAGCATCAAAAAAAGAATGGAGGAAATCTGAAAAAGGAAAATAGCTTAACAATATCACCACAATATTGGATTTCTATCATCAATTATTGATAGATTTTTTATGAAAAAAAAGAAAAAAATTGCTGAAAGAAACAAAAAAGTCGACAGAAAAATTTTATTGCTTAATCCATAAATTTTAACTAATTTTATGGATTTAAATTTGAATGAATGAATTTCGATTGTTGTTGAAAAACATTCGCATTCACATAGGTATTCATTTTTAATTGGAAATGTTATGTGAACATTTTATTCCTCAATTATCACTGCACTAATCTCTCTTTTTAGCGCGCTCATCACTCCTTTTATCCGCTACTTCACTTCACTAATTATCCATTAATTTGTGTGCGCATATGTCGCAGCTATTATATTAATCTTAATAACAAATAAAGAATTATTTATTGAAGATCTAATCGTTGGGAAATAAAATCGTGGAGGGCATTAATACTGGTTTTGCGGGGGATTTTTTATCAACTAACGTGGATTTCAACAGCACATTTGAGTTGCTCACTTATTTGTACTGTTTGATACCAATTCTCTCTAAAAATCTTCATCAGAGAGCAGTTTTCCTGGCGATCTCTTTTTTCAACTCTTCTTTAGCAGAAACGGATTGTAGAAGACAACAAATAATATTATGGCGAGAAAAAATAGGGAAATCGAAGAAATGGATGATATAAAAAATGGTAAGAGTATTCATTCTATCAGTTAACTTCTAGCAACTATTGACCTACTAATAACCTAATAACCTAATAATTGATTTTATAGGCAGACTAATTTTTTATATTTGCTTAATTATAATACAATATTCGCACTATATTGGTTAATAAATTAGTGAAATAGTTATACAATAATAATGATAATTAACGAGTCTTTCTTATCAATTTCTTGTCAGTTGTCTACATAAAATACGTCTGATAAGATCTAAGACGCAATTCTGGTTCATAGCGAAGCATATTGGCCGAAAATTTTATCAAATATACTGCTGCATTAAAATAGTTTCTTGAAAAAAACTTGGTACAATTCCTATTATTATTATTCTTCGGTATTCCTTATCTTTAAGTGGTAAATCCAAAAATAATTGTTGATTTTTAAGGAACATTGGCGATCATAGGGAATGAAAATTTTCCTATTCTTTTCGGTAAATGATTATAGATATTCTTTGAGTACTCTGAAAGTATTTAGAGCAAAATTTTGTAAATATAAATATTTTCGAATAATTTAGCGCAAAAATAAATAAAATTAAACAAATACGAGGATATTATTAAATAAATAAATATGTTGTTAACTAAAAGCATTCCGGAAAATTTTGTGGCATCACAATCGCTTTTCTAACTATTTACAAAATTTTTTTCGGAATATTTCAAGAGATATTTGTCATTCAGTTCAATTTATTTGATCAAATAAGACTTGTAAAGATGGGTAGGTAGTGGCTTAGGTTCAGGTATGGCGCAGTTGTAAACCTGTGATCAAAAAACCAGAGTGATGCTGGTAATCCAAATATGCTTCTATCGCTGAATGTCTTCCTGGCACAATTATTCGCAGCGAAAAGTAGCCTAAACACTTACTTGCTTACCTGTATTGTGCTCATGCACACAGTTTGTTAGTCTGGCCTAGTTTGCTTGAAATATAAAAAGACAAAATTTTTTATAAACAAAATAACTTGTAGGAAAGTTTAGACTTCAAAATATCGCCTTAAATCAATTTCTAAACTCCATCTGATAATGCTAAAGGCCATCAGTAAAATAATTCTGATTCTCCAATTCTCAAATCTTTCTTTTTCTTTTATAACCTTGGAAAATCTTTACCTCCAAAAACTATTACAATTCAAGCATCATAGTTCTGTTTCTTTTGGAGCAAATGTTATCGTTAAATGCCCAATATGAGTGGAGCGAATTACTTGGAGTACTACAACTTGAGACACACAAACTTTCTATATTTAAGAAATCGACGCACTCCTGTTACATGAAAATAAGAACAAGTTTGTTCATGCAAGAAAATCATTTTTCATTTTCATGAAAGTCAAAAATCAAAAATTTTTATCGTACTTATTGCAAATTTTTACAGCTAATATCGTTTTATGTTTTATACCCTTCGTTATATTCCTTGTATTCCTTTAAAGCTTATTGCTGCCCTTTTCATAATCTTTTATATATTGTATCAATGTATTAAACAAATTTTATCACTAAATTTTGATTTTAGTGATAATGATCAGTATAATACTATTTTATTATTTGATATTAATTGTTATTTCATAACTAATAGTTCGTTTTTTTTTCGAGAAATTATATAAAATTGAAATTTTCATATTAAAAATTGTTTATTTATTTATAGCATTCTATTTGTTTAAGATGCTTTACAACTTTATCTTTTTAACTGAATGACTAGCGTTCAATACTTCTGATAAGGTTAGAATAGATAATTAGTTAATCCGTTGGTTAGGTCGGTGAGGAATTTCTTTCCAGCAAGCCATCTATTTAAGAAAGCTATTTTATTATTTTTAATTAACTAATTTCTTTCAGTGGATGGATTAATGGATCAATATTTTACTTTTTGTTAATAATTTGTATGACCAGTGGACCAAATTTTCGAATTGATAATGACAGTCAAATTTCAGAATTTATTTATATGAATTTTATAGTTCGAATAGGCAAAGCATATATCTGGATGAATTTATATGGTGTGTTTGTGCAGAATTCATCGCTATATACTAATCTAAGCACAAATTCATGTGCACTGCAGTTTCCAAAACACTCTAAGTAATTTAGAAGTAATTAAATGGAAGTGGGTTTCAAGTTTATTACAGCAAATGATCTCCAACTCAAAAATGAAAAAGTGATAGAAAAAACTAATTTAAACTAATGGCTGGCCTAATAACATGAAAACCGTAAAGGACCAGTTCAACTGGTCTTAAATAGTTGAAAAAATTGAACATTTGCAAAGTAGGAATCGCTATTTATAATACGATCATTCCATAATACGGTGCAAAGTGGCTTGCATGCTATAAAAAATTTGGACTGATTCATAGCCCCCCACATGCCATTCGAACAAATATGAAGATCTTTCTTGCTATCCATTCATTCAACTACAGTTGAAATCCACTAAGTTTTGTTTTTTAATTTGAAATCATTTGTATTATTCTAAGAAATTAGAAGTTCTTTTGCTTGTGACTGATTCTTCGTTTTATTCGGCCGGGATAAACAAATATTATTATCATATTAGCACTATTTAACTTAGTTTAACTGCAACAGCTCTGTTTTATCTTATTGTCTTAACATTTTTAAATTAAACTCGTAGTCAATATACATAAAATTCTGGTTGGACTCGGCCATTATAATGAGATATTTTAACCGTAGAGCCACCTGGAGATATAGGCGAATGCCACTGTCCAGCGTGGATACTCGAAGATGATAATGATGATAATATGATAATCACAGAAAATCTGAGACCTATGAGATAGCTGATGGTTTTTTATATATTCTCAGGATATTTGGTTATATTTTTAATTGATGAAAAATTTAGCATAAACTTCGTTTTAATCAAAATCCACCATTTCATATTAATGCACTTTAAAAAAAGTTTTTATATGAAACTGAGAAATAGCTAAAAACATCGAAAGAATTTTAGTTCATTCACATATAAAAATTTTTTAATTAATTTCGGTTTTTTTACCAATAATTTTCCTCGTTTCTTTCAACGTTCACGTGAATCTTACAGCAACCATCTTTGTGGCAATCACTAATTTATTAAGCAGTGTCTACCTTTAAATTAGTTAAATCCACGCTTTAGGGTAAATTAATTAAGATAAATTTTTTCTAAGAGCGCACCATTTCTGGTTCGACTCGCTCAGTTAGCTTGCTAGAAGAAAGGAATTTCGCCAGGCTTGCTAGAGCAAAAAAAGTTTGCCAGGTTACTCGATGGTGGAAGCACAAGTAGGTCGACACCACCAACTTGTTAATTTAAGAAAATTGATTTAATGAATTTATCTCACTCGGGTTTTACTATTTTTTACTGTAACCCATTTATATAAAAATTTGCTAGTTATTGCACTCTACAATTTATGTTGATAGGTGCGAAAAACCTGTCTGAAAATCGAGGGATTGTTGCCCTCTTTTGCATTCTCAAACCCTATTCTACACACCCTCTTCAATTACGTCTATTGTACTTCCTTACTGTGAAATCGTGGCTTTCTCCTTTTGTATTCAATGTCGTTTCTCCTTTATGCCCAGCTAACCTTATCCTTCTTTAACATCTCGTTGCACTTATGTCTCGAAACACAATTGCATTCAGGCCATCAAGGGAGACAAGTCGCGATTTTTCGGGAGCTATCTCAGCCAAAACCCAAAAATTAGTGGCCTTTAACTAAATTTAAAAATTAGATTTACTTAAAGACAAGTGGAATGGGTGAACGATGGCCACCTTGAGCATATGAAGCCAAGTATCAATCAAATTTATTGTTTTTTTTTTTTTTGCACTGGGTTATATGCCACAAAAGCAAAGAAAACTATCAACCCGGTTTGAAAATTACCTATTTTTCCTAAAAAATTGATTAATCTAACTATGAAGTAAAGCAATTTACTGCATCTGTTCGTCGCAAGAGCTGCTTCAAAAACTGGAAACAAGTTTTTATTTAGTTTTTATTTACGCTTCAATCTCCAACCTCAAAACTCTTTAAAACTGGTTATCTAGTTTTATAACCTCTAAAACTTTCTTAATTCTCTTCAATCCCGTTATGATCGACTAATAGCAAACATTCAAACATTCTTCTCTTAGCACATCCCAGAACTCAAAACCGACGTTTCCTTTGAGTGACTCTGAAATACAGTTAAAACTCTTCATTTCGTTATATTCTTTAATACCTCATCAAAAACTACTATTTTATAACTTTAATACCGTATTATTTCGTCTTAATACAAGAAAATGATAAAATACCTATTTTTAACAATTCATTACCGGTTGAGGAAGTGCCCGATTTTAAATATCTTGGATTTACTCTTATCTCAAATGGCCAGACGAAGGATGAAATTATAACAAGGATAGCGACACCTAGAAATGTGTTTTTCTAGGAATGTGGTTGATGAAACCTTCATGGAGCCGTCGCGAAATCAACATAAAAACTGTAAATCCGCATCCAAATAGCTGTAATTCGCTCGATTTTGTTATATGGAGTTATCAGCCTTTGGCCACTCATGCCTAAGATATTTACGGATCAATCATATAAAATCGCACATGATTGTATCTATCTTCGCTCAAATTCCACCTGTATTAATAATAATGTTACCTGAGAGCATCTTCGCTTAGGGGATATTTTTCGTCACCATCAAAGTCGAAACATATTTCGTTACTTACCCTGTGATAGTTGGCGTCAGAACCGAGGAGTGCCAATCAAGACCTGGACTGTAGAGGAAGGATTTTGAGTGTATAGAGGGACCAGTGATATATGGACTCAAGCGATAGAAAAGTAATTGCTTTCATTATTGTCAATGATGGCGTGGACTGAAGAGCTTAGAGACATCTTATCTCTGTAGCCAGCGGAACCAGCCTAACCAGTAATGATGAAAGTTGTTAGAAGAAGAATACCGTATTATTATCACCGTATTAGTGTTTTCCTTCATCAAACTTCTTAATTCCTCAGCGCATCTCTTATAGTATTCTTACGTCTTTTCTGTAAAACTTACATATTTCAGTACTTTTTTTTTTATTGCATGGAGAAATTGGTAAATAAATCGATCTGTGGGCAGTGGATTGCAAAATGAAGCCTAAGATCAATTCAACAATGACTTGAACTAAAGCTTAAATTTCCTATAGAATTCTATCCAATCGCCTATAAAAGATTTTTCTTTGGTCAGCATATGCCATTTTTTTTCAGCTTGCATATATTAATTTCGTTTTGAATAATGTCCAAAGCTAACCGGTTTTCTAATTTGACCAAAATTTGATGACAAAAATCAACAAATCTTCGAGTGTTTTGATTATTTAATCTAGTTTTAGCTATCTAGTGAAGCTATAAATTTGATTTGAAAGGGGGTTTTTTTTCGATTGTTTCACCGGTTTAATAATCAAATGATGAAAATCATTCACAATCAAACAATAAGATAAAATGACAAGAATTGAAGAATAGAAATCCAATTATCTATGATTTTTATCACTTATTATGTGTTTTTGCTAAGGACAAATATTGTGCCTTATCTGACTGCAAAAGTGGATAATCATTAAAAGTGTGGGTGACGCATGGAGATCTTCCTATATGACCCTCTGGATTAACCTTCTTATCAGTGGCTAGCCAAACCAGAAACATTATGATTGGTGATGGTGAAGAAGAATGGTGGACTGGTATGACTTGGATTGGATTGAAATATTAAAAAAAGAAAAATCGGTCGGTCGATCTTCTACTTCATCTTATTTTTAGGACGATAAAGTTAATATAACAAAACAAGTGCCATTTGCCAAAATTTTTAAGAAATTTTAATCAAATTTTTCACTAATCAAATAATCACTTTGTCAAAATGAATTCGAAAACCATTGAATAAATCTAAAGTTGAAAAAACAAATATTTCAATCAAATTTTGTGGAAATAAGGTATTTCATAAGGGAAATCAAATGGTATTTCGACAAAATTTACTTTGTTTCGTTCATTTTATTTTATCAAAAAGGAAATAAATTTGCTTGGATATAATTTGATAGTCCATAAATCCATAAAAAACATGGCGCATTCAGGTCTGTATAAATGAATATTATCGTCAAAGAGCGTCCTCTACCTAGTTTTGACCATCTTCTTCGTGAAATTCATGTATATCTCGCTATTTATTAAGTTCTGTGATCGAAGCGGAAGCTGGAAAAGTTAATCAAGACCTGGATTGATATACCAAATATAGCTCAATGATATGGTCTTAGATGATGGAAAAAAGTGGTTTCTGCTATTTTGTGATTTGGTAATGACCGAGGAATGGTCTCACCTTTGTATTAGTGGATTAATCTAAGCGAGAGATGGTGCGAGCCGTTAGAAGAGAAATTCTTTCAAACCATAATCTTAATATTCTTAAATTATAATTTTTTCTTTTCAATAACAATCCAGCAAAAATGTTTCATGCCAAAACCACTTAATTTGAATTTGAAAAACTTGGTTTGATAATTGCATCGGTTAAAGAACAAATTCTTGAGTAAACGTCAAAAATCAACGGTTCAACAATTTTTCGTGAAAAATACTGTATAAATACTACTTTACTCGAATAATATTGATTTACGGTGATTGTAATGAACTGTTGCAACTGTTTTCATATTTCGTTAGTTCATTATTTAAAAAATATTTCTAAAAATATTTTTAACAATGCAAAATTTGAAAATCTTTTTGACAAATGTAAGTCACTGCAATGAAGAAGTTGAATGTCCATTTGAATGACCAAGCCAGTTTTTCATTTGATAAATTCGCCGAATCCAGTTTTTTTTCATAGAAATCATACATAATGCATAATATGCTTTTGAGAATGATCCATTGTAGCTTTGAGAGTGTTCATTCTATTTTTTCTACGAGCATCAAACGATCAATTAACGGACAACCAAATGATTAATTAACGAATTCCAGCAAATATTCATGGCTGTCAAGTTAAAACTTTGCCTGATCCTTTTTATTCGTTCGTTCATTAGTGTTCTTTACATTGTCATTTTTGTCATCTATTCTTGCTATTCCTTATTTAAGTACCTTTCGATTAATTAACCTCAAAGTTTTTTCAGTAGTTTTTTTTTGCAGATTATGTCGGACATTTCTTGTCTAGAAATGTTGCTAGCTTAGCTCTTTCTTGATATTACAATAATTTAAGTGCTTTTTTCTGAGACCACCATTCTTCACTGCTATTGGTTAGGCTTATCAGATATCTTGCGAGGGATTCAATTGACGATAGAAGCACAGGCGAATCGCTAGCATCACTCAAATTTTTGAAGAACAGGTTGTTACCAGGAGCAGACCCATAACACTGGTGCTTTAAATGAGCAATAATTCACTGAGCTATCCTACTCCCTTTTTGTTTTTATCATTTCAAGGTAGCCAGGAAGCGTGAAACATGAGGCCGGATTGAAGTCCGAACCATTCTCGATTCACATTGCTAACCACTGTGCAATGTAGATATTTTTATTATTGGTTTTTACCATTTTGCTTATTATAATTTTTAATATTCTAGGAGCGCCCGCTCTGTCAGACTAGACAAATTTTTCCAAGAAGTCACTTGGCGATAGAAGTTCAGGTGAATCGCCAGCATCGTTGGAGTTTTTGTAGGAACATTTAATTCTTAATATTGCCACTAAAAATTACATCATCATTATTGTTAATCATTTATTTATTAGAGAATAAAAGAGCTCAAAGTTACTCATTTCAAAGAGTTTGAGCTTCTTTTCTTCTGCTTGCAGGAGTAAGATTGACTTTCAGCAAATTCGAACGATCATAACCAGAAGTGGCGAGCACTCTCGAAGAAAATAATTAATATTACTGATTGCAATAATCTTAATATTAAAATATTATTAAATCGTATAATGGTCTTAATACTATAAATTATTGTTGTTGGCACATCGTTTCAAATTTTTTCCGCCGCTATATTTTTTAAAGCAATTTTAATATTTCTTAAAATATTAAAAAGTGTAAGCATTATTTCCAACATTATTAATCGGGCACTTTTAAATGCTTAAACTCATCTTTTATTTACTTCTTACTTTAAAATCACTAATGATAGGTTGTAGGTTTGATGGATTGATAGGTTGAGCAGATTATAGAAAATCATACAACACATTTTATCTTATTTTATCTTAGTACATCAGAAAATGAAAGCAAAATAGCAGAGTGCCTGTTGTTTAGATTACCATCGTGAGGTTCAACCATGTTTCTGATAGAAGTAAATCTTTTATTAAAATCTGGTTGAAACTACTTACTCGTATTTCTATCGCCAATCAAGAATTCTTATTTTACTGACAATAAATGATGCGATTCTGATTAGAAATGATGGCCGCTTCATATTTCTTATTATTTCTTATATTGCAGTATTCAAGCCTGATTATCGTGATCCCTTGTTGGATCATAGAAGAAGAGGAGGAAGAGAGGTCGATATGGGTAAAGGACTGTTCGAAAGTCTTCGCGATTATCCGCCAGCTGTTTTTTTTATGCTTGGCAATGAATTTTGTGAGCGATTTAGCTTTTATGGAATGCGTGCCATTTTAACAATCTATGTGATTATTGAGCACCATTTTAGCGAAAGGTTTGTCGAAAAGCAATTGAATTTTTTTTATTTATGTGTATTTTATTCGAGTAGAATAGATTATCCGAGAATTATCCAAATGTAATGCGTTATAACGTAATGCGTCCACCCGCGAATCATCACAATCAGAAACCAGGAATCCGCAAAATTCTCAAGTTAATATTCCCTAAAATTCCCTAATATTGTGGCCAACTGGCCAACTGGGTATTTAATAATTATTTCTTAAGTCTTCTGATAATGATTATTTGAAATGATATGCATGTGCACAATTTATGGTGATGAAAAATACCTTTAAAATGCACAAAATAAACAATTTCAGTCAAGCGTCGTTATTCTATCATGCTTTCGTCTCATTAGCCTATCTCTCGCCTTTGTTTGGATCAATTGCTGCTGATAATTATTTTGGACGTTTCCGAGTCATTTTATGGGTTTCAGTTATTTATATTATCGGTCATGCATTACTCTCATTTGGAGCCATACCATTTTTAAACTATGGTACAAGGTCCACATTCGATTTTAGTGGACTTATTCTCATTGCATTAGCAACGGGTGGTATTAAGCCATGCGTATCTGCATTTGCTGCTGATCAGGTATTTTATAAGTCGTATAATGATGATCGTGAATATTTCTGCATAATTTCTTCTTTAAAGTATCTCCCTAAGGGCCAATTAATTTGGTTTTCTTGGCTAATTATTAAACAAATATACGATTTAAAGTGAATTCTGAGTGGACGCTGACAACTAACTTGTACTTCGTCTTAATCTAACAAACAGCCAAGGGCTATTAAGATAAAAAGTAGTGATAGGGGTACGAAAATTAATCTGTAAAGTGCAGTAAAATTATGCATATTTGAATGAAAAAAAGCAAATTTCCCGATTAGGACTTTCCTTAGTGTCTTTTTGATCGAATTTTTAATGCTTGATTTATTTCAAAAAATTATAGTTTAACGAGAATCAAAAGAGTGAACGGGCTCAGTTCTTCTCATTCTTTTATTTCTCCATTAATGCTGGATCTTTTATTGCAATTTTATTAACACCAATGCTCCGTGGCCGCATTAAATGCTTTGGATCCGATTATTGCTTTCCATTAGCTTTCGGTTAGTCGCCACAAATATACCTTTCCATTCATGTGATATCTCATGCTTATATTAATTATTAGCTTTAGGTATACCTGGAATTTTGATGCTTTTGGCGTTTATTTTGTTTATTTCTGGCTATAGATTTTATAAAGTCACACCGGCTGCCAAAGGAAATGTTGTATTTAATGTTATCGGCTGCATTTTTTATGCTGGAAAGCAAAAAATCCTCGCATTATTCAAGGGGTTAATTCTGATGCTTCGATTACTAAAAATTATTTGTGTAAAATTAATCTTCGTTCATATTTTAGTCGTATTTGAGTACTTTTAGAAGAGAATTCTCTGGAGCTAATTTTTCAAAGATAAGAAATATCCTATTGTTGGTGAAATTTTCAGAAATTGTCAAAAAAAAACGCATTGGCTAGATTATGCATCTCCAAAATATAGCGACGAGTTTCTTTTCGGTGTTCGGAATTTTGTTGCAGTTTCTATTCTTTTCGCACCAATTATTTTCTTCTGGGCACTTTTTGATCAGCAGGTCTCGTTCCCGAGCACTTCATCCAGGAACCGCAGTAAATATCTGAATCAATGATATTTTATTCAGGGTAGCACTTGGGTGTTGCAGTCAAGAAGAATGGATGGCAGAGTTGGGCCTCTAACGATTTTACCTGATCAAATGAATACATTCAATCCATTAATTATCTTAATAATAGTACCACTATTCGAAGCATACATTTATCCAATGGCACGAAGATTCGTTAAAGTAACACCATTGAGAAAAATGGCCTTGGGTGGTTTATGTGCTGCTATTGCTTTTATGGTGGCTGGGTTTCTGCAGGTTTAACTATAAATTTGAATTCATTTTTAAAATTTTTCCACTTATGTTTAATGTTTAATTTCAGTGTTTGATTTGAAAAAATTTCCATACTGTGTTTGTTATTAAATATTTTTTATCTGATATTTCTTTATCGCTCTTAAATACACTTTTCTTTTAAGCTTGAAGTTAATAAAACAATGGAACCTCGTCCTAAACCAGGCCATGTATTTTTGCACCAATTAGGCAACTCGTCTTCACAGTTTTTCATCAATGAAACTCTCGTAGATCATGGTAAAAATGATTATCCAGCTGGAATTTATACCATCTCTTCTAATGATAATAAAAAGTTTACCCTCGATTTGTCCGATGATTCCAAAGGATATGTTCTCGGTTTGTACAACATTGACAATAACACGTAAAATTTTTTTATCTTTCATCTTTTTTTTCATTATATTACTTATTGTTACTTATACTTATTTCTTTTATTTTCAACAAAATCTATCTTCGACTTGTTTATTCTATTATTTACATAACCTTTGTGCCTTATAGGATTAATCCAATTTTTCCAACTGGTTTAATCAGATTTAATTAAATTTTTGAAATTTTGAAATTCATTTTGAAAATCAGCAAATTTCTTTTTCTCAATTTTCCGATTTTTTCTTAAATCGGTGTGCAATCGGTGCAATATTATTCAAATTTCAAAAGTGTAATAGGTACTATAATCGTTTGTTGCTTTGGCTCACGCTTTCGATTCCATTGATAGAAGTTAACCTATTTCTATGGACCTCTTTGTAGTTCTGTTCCTTTTGGTGGATGGAACTTTGTCGAAAGAGCCTCGTTCCAGTAGTCAGTGATCCATGGATTTATACAATACAATGCAAGGATAATAATAAGATCGTTTTTTATTTTTTGCTTTGTTTTACACGTCCGATATTTTGCAGAATGAGCATGTCACTAATTAATTATAATTACGAAAAATCAGAAAATGGTCGGACCAGGTTGTATCTACTCGTACCAAATAATTCCAAACTCAATGGTGGTCATTTCTTTGTTGTCGATTATAAAGGAAATATTCATACTGAAACTTATATTAAATCAGGTTTTTAATTTTGGACTTCGTGATTTTAACTTATCATCATGAAAAATATTACTGAATGGCTTATGAAAGTTAATTTCTAGTCTTTTATCAGAGTCAAGTCTAAACACTGTTGTGACTCATTTGCAGGTGCATATGTAGATATACAACCAGCTTTAATAAGTTCACCCGATTATACGTTTATATTTGGTGCGAATTGCACAAAAGATGACTGCGTATATAAAACTCCATTTTATGCGCAAATGGGAGCAGCATATGTTGTAGAAATTATGGAAGGAAATACTGAAATATATACGGTCGTTAGGCCGAACAGTGTGAATATGTTGTGGCAGTTGCCACAGTTTTTCATTATAACTATTGGAGAAATACTTTTTTCAATCACCGGCTTAGAATTTTCTTACTCTCAAGCGCCAGCAAATATGAAATCGGTTCTACAGGTTGGTTGTCGTCATTATTTGTCTTATTCGATCTTTGATTCGTTGTCTCGATAGTTTTTGACAATATTCAACTTCAGTACATAAACGAGTCGCATGTTTTCAGGCTGTTTGGCTTATGACGGTTTTTTTGGGTAATGTGATAGATATGTTTATTTCTGGATCTCATATAATCACTGAACCAGCCAATGAATTTTTTGCTTATTCATTATTAACATTTTTCGTTGTTTTAATCTTTATTTTATTAGCCAAAAATTACATATACGTCGAAGATCGGCCAAATGAGCAAATTTTCAAGGATAAAAAAAGACCATTGGCTTTAACACATTCTGAAAAAGCAATATAATTTTTGAGAATCCTTTTTCCTTTTTTCTTTTTTTTTTCTTCCTCTCTTCCTTGTCTCTACAAGCTGTATTACTGTATTTGTTTTCTGTATTCAGCGATCGAATGGATATAAAATAATCGTTCATACTAAGTTAATCTAAGCTAAATAAGGAAATCTTAAAAAATTTCAGTGGAGCTTTTGCTTAAAAATCGTATTTTCAAAATCCTCTATTTGAGACCACAATATGTACAAGAAACATTGGTGAATAACGGAGAAGCTGCTAACACCAAACATTGGAGTCAATAAAAATCTTTTTTTTCGTTTTCGCAATTTAAAATTTAGGTAATTCGAATTCTGTATATATGCATAGCTTTTTCGATGGATAAATACCTTCCAAATTTATTGCTTCTAAAATTCATTTATCGTGTTAAAGGGACAAACTATTTAATTGCAATTTAATTGCCATTATTTAATTATTTGATTTGATTAAAATTAGACTGAATTAGAGATCAAATTTAAAATGCCATTACAATATCGGCAAAGAAAACTTGTAATGGGCCATAAATCAGTAATTAAAATTATCTAAGAATTTACCTAACATTTGGCTAAAGACCAAGTTAGATTTGTCTGTTTAAATTCAATAGGTGGAAGATTTTTTTATTTTTGAATAATTCGATGTATTTTGCTATAATACAAAAATATTCAAACTCTGTGTTTCGAGCTTCGAATTACGCACAACCAATTAACGGTTATAAAAATGCGAATATAAATAAAAATGCAAAAAAATGGAAAAAATTCTTTGTCTACTAGTGAAACGACAACCACACGAAGAAAATTTGAAATTTAAAAATAAAAATAAAGAAAATGAAATTTTAAGCATATAAGCTTTAGAGCGAAGATTTACAAATGATGAGGAATAAGAATAAAATTTTGGTCCATGCGCTGAAATGGTATATGTAGAAAGCATCATTGGTGTAGAATGGTGTATACAACAAAACGGGTCGAGGACCTTCTGTGGTAAGTTAATTTAAGGCCAAACAAAGGAGTAACAGCGAGTAATTCTTTTAAAAACTTGGAATAACTTTCAAAAATTTGCGATCGAAACAATTGTTGACTGAAAATACGAAATTATATGTAATTTAATTGAAATTAAATAATTTATTGAATGGATTTCTATATTGTAAGTGCGTTGTTCTGAAGAGTTCATCTCTATAAATTTTCTTCATTATGTTTAATCTTCAATATTCATTAATTCTTCACATTGATCGTCTTCTTCTCTGGCAGGTGAAGGTTCTTCAGGTTGCTGGTAAGTTTCGAGTCTTTGGGGCATAGGGAATATTTGTTCCATTGATTCCGTTTTTGATTCCGATGTTGAAGCAGTTGCGTACTTCATTGCTGCTGTCGGTTCGCTATCCCTGCTCACCGTGATTTGTCGCCTCGAATCAGCAACTTTCTTCATTAGCGAAGATATCGAATCTCTCTTGTAAAGTGGCGCAACAACTGCGTAAAAATTAATCACATCATTATCTTTTTTTTCCTTAATTTTTTTTCGGTCAAAGGCAAAATTTTTCTTGTGATTTTCTGAGTTTATCGTTTCTTCAAATTCCCTTTGTCTTTGTAAATCATGAAAAACTTCAATTATTTTGAACTGATTTTCTTCTGTTGCTTCATTTTCGAAACATTTCGCTAAATGTTTTGTATATTCATTTGCAGAAACCAATAAGCAGGAAACGCGACATAACGTTAATTCTGGTCCAAGAATATGTACAATTACTGATTCTTTTATAATTATATGTGGGTAACTGAAAAATAAAAAACTGTGAAAAATGGGTTTCAATACTTTTTTTATAACTTTGCAAAATTGGCAAAAATAATTTCCATTAAGATTTTTTATAGTTATGAGCACCTTTTATTGAATTTCACCACTCCGAACTAAATGTAAAGCAGTTGATTTAAAGCTCACAAATTTTGGTAGAAAGCGATTTGGCTATGGACAGAGGCAGACCGTCTGCATCATTCGGATTTCTTAACAATCGGTCTCCAGTAGATGGTAAAATCCGAAAATCTGCCATCCTACTCCTATATGCAATGTAATGTACAATGTACATGTCTTGAAATAAAAGGTCATATTGCCAAAAATTGATTTAAAGATAGAGCCTGGATTTAACTTCAATAAATAAAATCGTTACTGCATAGAAAAGAAAATTAACCCAATATTTTCTTTAACTCTGTCGTTGGCTAAATCAAGAATTCTGCAACGCTGTAATAGAGATTCGGTGTTGTTTATCAGTAGATGAACGATTACGTAAGCATGAACAGTGATCGGAATGGGTAAACCAGCCAAAATAAATGCTCCAGGTTATTTATCAATCATATAATTTACCAATAATATGAAATAAATGGTATTTATTTATATTTGGTTAATGCTTCGTTTAAACTTATTTGGCAATTTATTTTTGCATGAGCATGCACCACTTTTGATCTGACTAGCACCACTGATTACCGGGTGAATAAAAGTGGTTAAGCGAATAAAAGTATAGTTTGGTCCTCAGAAATCCTTTTAACGATTTATGCATTTTAAATCCATTTGTATTTCTATTGACGAAACTCCATTTTGCCAATTGACAATTTAAAATTTAAAATTTGATGAATTTAAAATTAATTAAGAATTTACTTTGAATTTCTTCTCTAGAAAAAATCGCTGTAACCACAAATCCGAGACTTTGTAAATGTACCATAGTTTTCGGCGGATGATTAAGAAGTATATGAACATTCAAGCCTTCCATTTCGTTTTCCTTGTCTCTTTGTTCGTTTGATTGGGCTGTGCTATGCCAAGTAGAATCAGCAACCGCTCGTTGTATCACTGGAAATCAGCTTAATTTTGTATTATGTGAATTAAAGCCCCTTTGTTTACTCAGCTTAATAAAAAGGTTATGCACATAGAAAATATCTACCGGGGGGACGAACTGGAGAACTTTTTGCGGCCTGATATGAAGTGGCGGATAATTCAGATGAGCCCCAAGATGTTGACTCAGAAGAGTTTGGTGAATGGCCTTCTGAAAATGAGCTTTTAGGCTCAAGCGACGCTTTTAATTTAGTAAAATCGTCACCGGCCACTTCAACATCACTCCTGCGGTGTTTATTGATATTCTTCATTGCTAAACGCATTTCATCTCTTAATACATCCAACACATGTTCTTTTTCTTCTTGTGGTGTAAACAGTTCAAATTCCAGGAGCAAATCACAATCATTGGGCTTAATTCCTTTAAAATTCATGGAATGAATGATATCGCCTGAATTATTTAATGATGACAATGCAGTTGATATTATTGGAGTATTTATTAAGCTGATAATTTCTGGATTAAGGCTGTATTTCGCAGGACTTATTTCACTTTTTTTCAGTTCTAAATACGACTCAAGCACACTAACAGGTTTTTTTATTGCTCTAACTCCTTCTTGTGCTGAAGAACTGTCTTCTGAAATGCCCCTATTCGTGATAAGACTTGGTTCTTCTGAGCTAATGAAAGATGGACCAGGACCAACTGCACCATTACTATTTCTGATTCCAGACGGTCCTGCTTCATCTTGAATATTTGCTATATTTTCACTAATGATTTGACGAGCAGGGAAATAATGTACTGCTTCATAATCTTCGTCAACGTCATAGTCTTTATTTTCTTGATTCTGCCGTTCAGGATATAGCATTTCTTCAAGCAAACTTATTTGCTGGCAAGCTTTTTCTCTTACTTCGTTGGTAGGTAAATGGTACTTGAAGAGTGGCTGTCTAAATGGCTTATCCATTCCTGACATGGTTACTGTTATTGCACGTGTCGGTCTTATTGGTTCGTTGTGATGCGGATCAATTGGAATTTTCATCATAAACCACTCATGTGGTAACCCGAGATCCACTAATCGTTGTTTTAGGAAGAATAAAAAACAATACTGCTTTAACAAAAAGTCTTTCTGCGCTAAAATATTGAGCTGATTTTCTATTTCATTAAGCATGAATATTTTTCCGCTTGTAAATGTCATATTTGATATATCGCACGTCAAAAAACATTTTTTATAATCAGGTACTGTCTCAGCCATTTCAGCCCTTGGTATTTCAACTGTTCTCTTACTGCCTACCACTTTAAAACCCTTTGCCTTCTGCACAGTCCTAATTGGTTTTCCTGCCTTCTGCAGTATTTCATTTATTCTTTCGATCAAATCCACAACGAAAATATATTTTAAAAATGTCGATGATCGTTCATTATAAATGCATATGTATGACTGAGGTCTCTCACAAGTTCCATCGCGTCCATAATTAAGCTGAAAAAATCGCTGATATTCAAAGATTTCTAATAAGACTTTTCTTAAATTTTTTAATTTTTTGTGGAATTGTTCAATATTTTTAAAGAAGTCCGCCATTTCTGGTTTGGTCACTTTTCCCGCCGTCGCACCAGCTAAATTTGCAGCCACTTGGATAGAAGTAAGGGCGTGTAATACCACGCATATTTTTCAAAGGAAGCTCACTACTCATTCCAATGTGAATAGAATCCCACCACTGGTTTTCTAAAAAAAAAGCAATAAACCTTTCTACCTCCTTTCTCAATTATTTTTTCATTAAACAAGCGAAATGAGAAAACAGCAAAAAGAACAAAATAATTGTCCTAGAATTCAGCCGATATTTAATTGAACCTGATTCAACTTTAGAATCCTTAGAATTTATGATTGCCAGCTGATAAACCTTTAGAATGGCATTAAATGAATGGCGAGTAGGCAATAAGTTTCAAAATTTTCCGAGAAACCAACCCTATTTAATGCAATATTAGCAGCGAAGATTTCAACAGCTTTACGGTCCTTTTCATTTGCCAGCAAACGGCGTACTTTTCTCATTAATGCACCTATACTAAATCGACCCACAGAAGCATGAACATCGCAAACGAACGAGTTTTCGTTGAAAAATTGATTCGTTAACAGTAAAATCTCTAAGCCAAGCCACGATTTCCACACCACCTAAATGAAGCAAATTAGTCGACAATATTCTTATTAAAATTTCTATAGTAGCCTTTCAGTTTTTCAACGAAACCTGATCTGAGATGTTTCATATATCACTTCGAAATAATTTCGAGGTTTTTACTCATAAAAAAATATTCAATGATTTTTATTCTAGGAATTCGCGAGGAAGCTTTAGATTATCGTTTTGTTTTTGCTCGCCACTTTTCGACGTCACTTAGCTATCCAGATGTTGCTGTGGAACTAGTTGCACATTTCCAATACCAATTGACTAGCAGGCAGTCTAACTAGAAATAGTGAATGTTGACCTCTTATTTACTTATATAGAAGCTCAAAAATCACAAACTTTCTCTAAATCAACTCTGAATGAAGCGGTATTATCATAGAATAATTTCGGTGGAAGATCTTCAAATTTAACGAGTACTTCTGCATCACAACTTTGAAGTTGATAGAACGTTTTCACTGGGTAATTAACAACCATTCTGAAATTCCTCATTCATAACGATTTATATAAAATCGTAAAAACTTCTATTAGTTTGGCGGTAAATCCAAATAACCTTTGCACATACTAAATAATACTAAAAAGACCACGTAAAATGAATTTTTGTAGTCCTAACTTCAATGTGCATAATTTCAAAAAGAGTAATTTCAGCAATAATAATAAGTAATGTTCATTTTGCAGAATTTGTGGGCTTAGTTCGACAATCACAACGTCTTCAATCCTCCTATAACCTCTGAAAATTGGTAGGTGAATAGAAATAAGTTGGACTTGAAATTTTCCAAAATCCAGGAATTTTCGACTCACAATATCATTATTAAATCATTGTAAAATGAGTTTAAATTTTTAATTTTTACAATAAATTTAAAAATCATGCAATTCATGCAATTAAAATAAGCCAAACCAATTTCTTCAATGCCCAACACCACAACCATTTTATTTCTCCTCAAGGAATCGATGTTACTTGCAATACTAAGGCAAATCTCAACTGATAAATTCGAATTTCTTATCAGCTGGCTTCTGGCAAAATTTCTAATCGTAATAAGGACTAATTTAGCAAAAAAGAGTAAGCGCTAATCACTCAATTAATTATAATTATTATAATAATATTAAAATTAAATCATTCAATAATCCTATCGATGAGAAAATATAATCCAACTTACCGGAACTTAAATTCTTTTGGTACCATTGCTTTAATGAGATCATTTAAGCGATAATCGAATATCGTAGGACGAAAAATAAAGTTCTCGAACTTCGGAATAATTCCAGTATTTTTGCTTATTGCTTTGACGATTTCGTCCTTCGCTTCTTCAGTTAACAGTTGTTCGTTGAAAACAATTAATACAATTTGGTGACAACAAGTCTCGTACAACGACTGAAAATGCGGACAGCGCTAAACGGTATAACGATATACATACATATAAAGATAACGATATAATACATATAATACATAATACATATAAAGATGAGGATCAGTCGAATCGGCCTTACTTACCTTAATACGTCTGCTTACGAATCCGATAGTATATTTTTTGAGTACATCCAAATTTTGAATATATTTCACATGCATTCTCAGAATCCGTATTATTGGCAATTTTAACCTTTGCCTGAAATTCTTTTTATCATTTACTTGTTTACTTTTGCTCTAAAAAAATCAGTCGAAATATCACTGTTTTAATTAAGTCGTTAGCTTTTAGCTGCGCTATCTATTCATATGGCAAGAAGGGACATTTCGCCATGAAGTATAATACAAATTTCAAATTTCTTAATAATAAGTTTATTTCTCTAATGAGCTGAATGAGCTTCAACACGAAAATCTAAGCCACTCTTCACTCTTCACTCTTAATTACATTTATTATATTTGTTATAGCATATGGAGAGAATTGACAATATTATGGAGAGCTGATTTAAGTTCCATTTTATCTTGGCTTGACTTGGAACTGTAAAAAGAATCAATTTTTCGCCTTCTGTATACATGCTCATTGTTTAAAATGATTTACGATAAACAAATATTGGCAATGAATTATTCACTTCACTTGGATTCGGAAGATTTTTATATATTTATAAAATATGTAAGCTAAAAGAAAAAATGAATGATAAAAAACAACTAACAGGGAAATATCGTATGTTTTAAGCGATATATCATCAGAAACTCGCACTGCTAATGGAATTTCTAATTTCAAAATATTCTTCGCCATTGCAATTCCGCAGTATAATCTCCAAATACTTAAAAGAAATATGATATTCTGGGAATGGAAAATATTCGAAAAGATGATGGGATGCGCTCTATTCATTAAAAATTGGATTAAGATTAAGATCTTCTGGTGTATTTGGTGTATATATATATATATAACATGACTATCACCGCTGTATTCAGTCAAAATGTTCTAGTGAAGACCATCGCATTACTGTACTATATGAATACAATTCCTGCACATGGATTATTTATTAATATGGAAGTCTTCATCATAAATGCGTCTTCAAACACATTGGGTTCCAATTTATCGAAAGAATAAACAGAAATTGGAGCCTACATAGTTGCAACTGGAAAGAATTGTTTACCTCTCGCGACATCATATTCAGATTTTCATATTCACTTCCTCTCAACAATATCATCATAAAATACGTCTACGCTGACTAAACCATCGCCTATCTAAAGAACCAACATATATCGCGGTCCAGGATGGAATAAGAACGTAAAAGGGCGAGATGTATTAAGGAACAATTGACTAGGATATCCATAAAAAACAGCTAGGATGGCTTCAAACCAGAAATGGTCAAAAGACACAAACGCAATTAGTATTTCTTATACTATTACTAAATGAAATAATTTCAAAAACTATGGAAAAAAAATGAGGAAAGTAGGATGAGAATTTAAATATCGAAATAATTACGAGGCGCCAAAATCTAAAATTTCATTGAATTAAGATTGCAGATCAATAGAAAATTTACCAAAATTATTTTTTAAAATTGTCAAAAATTTAGGTTTTGTAATAGAATTTAATTAAACGATTTAGAATGAGTAAACTTGTCACTGAGCTTCAGCCTAGAAAGCAGTGCTGTTAGAAGAAGAGGAAACCTGAGCGGCTTTTCTTTTTTCATCTGAAATTTTATTCATCGTAAAAATAGAATTTTATATAATTTTAGATTATTTTTAAGGGAACTGAAATGGATTTTTCTTTATATCTTTATCCTTTTTTCTATAATAAAATCAAAATCAAAATTTCAAGGGGAAATTTCTTTTTCATTCCATATTATCAGTTAACAATATACAACAAAAAATTCAAGGATTTCATTCGTTACTATCCCTTCGCCAATATTCTTTTTTCCCAATTTTTTTACCTCAGCACTGTGCAAATGTAAACTTTATTTCCTGTAAGATAGATTTCACTGCAAATTTCATTATTCTGGATTTTTGCTTTTGAATTTTTTTATTCTGGAGTTCTTGTTGATTCAGATTTGAAATAAATAAATTTAAAATAAATTTTTTGCAAAGAAAAGGAAAACTGAACTTATTCTGCTTGATCTAAATACAATCAACATTCCATCGAACCATTCATACCGTTGGCTTATGCTCTTTAAAAGAATATCGCGCGACGAAATGTATGCCAATTATTAATAATCAGAAAAATCGAATTAATATAAAATAAAACTTATAAGGCAATGAAAAATATGAGATAGTAAATATAGGACAAACTTATTTTATCGAATTATCATTAAATTAATCCAGAAACATGAACTTTTTCTTCAAAGAGAACTTACCATTGCTGGAAAGTTTGCTTCGCTGGCTTGTGCAGTACAAATTTTTGGTAGGAAATCAAAAATTCCTTAAAATAGAAATGACACCGAACACACATCCACATTATTTGCAAGTAGAACATAAAGTAGCTCGGTGTTTGTATTATTCTTTAAGTAAGATGGAAGACCGATGGGATAAACGGAAGTAAAAAACGGAATGTTTCGAAAAGTACAACATTCATGGAAAAAAAAATTTTATTAAAGCGAGGAGGCGATTCGACCAGTATAGTGGAATGGAAGTAAAGATGAACAGCTGATCACAGAGATTTTTATTTCAATCATACAATCGTTTTTCACCTTATTTTTGTTTATTTATTTTTCGCAGAGCATTTGCCCAGAGAAACGTCCGAGTAAATCTTGGACCAGGAGTCCTGGCAAACCTTTGATCAGTCAATCTGGATCTCTTTTTTGTCTTTTCGAGATTTTTTAGCAATGGCTTCTGATTTTTCTTGAAGTTTTTGATATTTTAAATTTGGTAATTTTAAGTTCTAAAATTTCATGTCCTTCATCACTTATCAACATATATTTACTTCATTTTTTATTAATACATTTTGTCTTCTTTTGTTGTCAACACGATTATTGCTTAACAAGCAATAAGTCGGTCGTCTATTGCTAGATAGTAATTACTAAATTAAGTTACTTAGAATTGCTTAGAATGAAAGCCGCTTATTTAGCTAATTTCCGCTTATTTAGCTAATGAATATTGTAACCTACTGAGAGGATGGAGATATTTAACGATCCTTTTACCATTCAGCTAATTTTATGGCTATTTCATAGAAGAAGAAATGTTTTTGCTTAATTCTCGAACAACTCTAAATTATTTACTATCCCAGTGAAGGATAAATGGTAATGGCAATAGTGGGTAAAAGAATTAGTAATCTTAAGTAATTGTCTCAAATTGTTTTATTGTTTATCATTGGTTGGAATGAATGATCAAACTTTGCCATTAATTTAAATGAAATTGTTTTGGTAAATTATTTTGGCAAATTTGATAAATTATAGAATTGGTAAATTACTAAATGTTTTGAATGGAATTATTAAATTGATCAATACTTTATAACGAATATTTTTCGTTTCTACCTCGCGATATTAACCTATAGAAAATTGTCTTATTACCTTTATTATTTTCTTTCGAAATTTTATGGAACCAATATTTGGTTCATTTCTGGATTTGGTTCGTGAATTACTATCGGAAATTATTATTATTTGATCGAATTGATACATAAACCTATTCTTCAATATCACCTATCCTTATAATCTTTCACCTGAGGTTTTTAAGGCTCTAACTGGTCAACCACTGAAGTATTTTATGCAAAAAAAGCGGTTAGAGCCACTCCACTCGCCTAGCGAATCAAATCCTATACGTGCATCTCCAATAGCAAACTGCCATCAGATAACTGTCACCGTCTTTCGGCATTGCAATTTAACGAAAAATTCATTTGCTCAATTAAAAAAAATTTCAGCAATGATAATGATAATGATTTGACTGAAAATATCGTTAACAATGACGTGATTTTCGTGGACAAAGAACTTTGACGACTTATTTTCTTCTTCATCAGAGTTTTATCGTCGTGAAAATGGCTATATTCACATCTATCTTTCTGATAAATAGTTTAACTGCATTACTGGTTAGTGCTAAGATTCCCATCGAACGAATCGTATTTCTCAAAATCATTTAAATAATTTTGCTATAAATATTTCTCCTCTTCGCCGAGGGTAGAGAAGCCGAATGGTGAAGTTATCGTCTTAGACAGACTGCATTTTCGACATGAATAAGCTTATCACTAAAAATATATGGTTAATACTGGTGAGCAATTTCCGAGTGACCCAAAAGTCCTTTGTTGCATTAATACTGACATTTTAGCACTAACATTTTACTTAATACTATCTTACTTAGATGCAGATTACTTACTTAGATTACTTGAATTTCACTTTTATAGACGTAAGTATCACCACTTCTTCAACCGAACCTATCCTTTAATAGTAGTGTTCCAATTTTTCTATAGCCACGTTTCAAACAAAGCCAATTTCAGGTTGCTGACCAGGATAAATCGTCATGCCTTAAGCGTTGTTTTCGTCTATATGAACGCTCATTAAATCGTATGGCACAAACGGTTGAAAATGTTCAGCGGTTATTGCCTCATAATTATTCCGCAGAAGATAAGAAGAAAATTTGTTGGTACAATAATTTTCCAAGTTTTTGGTTAAATTTATATCATTTATTTGCCCTAATTTTTTTATTATCTAAAAAAATACCAAAAATGAAAAAACAATTAATTGAATATCGTTCTGTAATATAAACTAAAACTTAGGAAATCATTTGATTTTATGGATTGTTCGCATCAGTGTGAAAGTTCCGACAATGCGAATGCAACAGATTTATCGAATTTCATAAAATCTAATTGCTTCAGTTTAATGAAAGGTTTATTACTACGAAATGTTTTAAGAAACTTTAAACCAATTCTCGACGCGGATATTTCTTGAGTTTGATTGAGCAATTATCCTAATTGTGAATAATGAACAAACGTTTTGTTTTATTATATTTTTTTGTAAAACCTATTTGCATCGTAAAGAACAGTGGAAAGTACGACTAAACTCCACCTTTTCTTTCCTCTGCAGGTGACTCGACGGTGAAAGACGGTTTCGTCTTAAGAGTCGTTAGAGTCCTCCAAGCCCGAACCGGTGAGTGCTATTAACAATGCACGAGTTTGAATATGCGAAATGTTTTCTTGGTCCACCTAAAAATTAGCAATCAGTTTCTGAGTGGCTATTTTTGCCTTCCAGGACTGCTTAATCGTCTCATATCAAATTTTTCTGAACAATTGTCCGTAATTCTTTTTTTAATAATATCCAACAATAATAATATTGTGCATTCAAATAATAATTTTCCTAAGCCTAAAGAAAAAATTATGTAATCTATGCCGGCAGCCCATAGTAAAATTTTCTATATCCGCAAGCAATATGATGGTAATAAATAGGCGAAAATAAATGGCACCAGAACATCGTCTCTTTCATTACAAGCAATTTGAATCTCTTTTGCTAAAATTTGGATGAAATCACTGCAAGCTATCCACCTTTAAGTCACCGATTTGTCGTTACGATGTCTTTGTCACATTCCAGACAGTTTACCAAAATTCGAATGTATTCGAAGGTATCACTCGTTTGTCGAAATACGGTGTTCATCACATCTTGATGAAGCAGTTCGTTTAAAAATCCAGATTAATGGAAGCACAAAAGAGATTTGCCGGTAAGTAAACAAAAGGAAAAACTTGTCGACAAAAAATGAATATTTATCCCACCGTTTTAATCACTAAAAAATATAAAATATTGAACATATTGCGGTTTTTAACCAACTATTATTCAAAAATGCGTCGTTATTTTATCGGATCAATGATCTGCCAGAAAACCTAATTCTTTTAGTTTAAATCGGAATTCTCAACACTGTTGTCCTTTTTTTCTTTAAGAAAAGTGCACCATTAAAAATTCATAAAGTGAATAAATAAAATACATTTAAGGCATTTTCAAAATCACAATGTATGTCTTTCACGAAACGTTAATTATTTTTGCCCTGAGGCATTCGATTTATTCACCGAAGAGAACCTTCAAAATTATTTTTATTCATATATCTTACCAAAAGACGAAGAAATTTTCAAGTAATGTTAATGTTTTAGTTTTCCACGAAGTATATTGATATTAATATTATATGAAATATATTAAAAATATGTAAGTTATGAGTGCTATGAGGTTTTATTGTTCAATAGCAAACGAGTAAGAGCACAAATTTCTCGCTGAAAATGGCTGCCAAAAACTCATTTTTTGTATCCATATTCATCTTAGTGAAAATTAAAATTATAGTATACTTAAAGTGTTCTTTAATTATAACAGTACAATTTCTGGTGATTCCGATGAATACTTAGGTACTTTTCTTTAGGGAGTTCCTTTGAGACAAAAATGCAAGTGGCGCATTCCATACGTCACAGATTCCACTTTTAATGATAGATTTATTTCTACTATTGTCCACTTGAATGTGATGACAGTGCGATGAGGAAGTTTAATCGAAGCAGCATACCTTTCGTAACTAATGACTTATAATTATTTCAGCGATGAATTTCTTCGTCAATGCCATATTTATGCGGTTGTGGAAAAAGAACAAATTTTTAAGGATATATTCAAATCAAAAAATGCCAATGATGAAGCAAAGTTGCAAAATTGGGTAACCAAGGTTTACTATTATAATGTCCATAAATTCATAATTCACTCTTGAAAATTTCTTTTAAAAATGACTATTCTTTGTTATTAATTATAATTAATATTTCAATATTTACTCCCTCTTCTTTAATATTTAATTACTTTTATGCATCGAAAGACAAACAGAAGCAAGCATTGCATACCTACCCGAATGATAAGTTGGCTGAAAAGAATGAGATTGGCGGATACGAAACAACATTTTCTGGTAAGAATGAATATCAAATTTGAGTTAAATAATAAATTTACTGGAAATATTAAATTTAAAAATAAATAACTTTTATTGTTTACGGCTTGCCAATGGAAAAAATATTAGTTAGGGAAATTTTATACAGGAAAAAATAACTTCGAAAGATGAAAAAATTTTTTGTGATCTTTCGAAAAAATAAATAAACGAACGAATGATCCTAAACTAGGGTAAATCCTATTAAATTTATTTTAACGCTAACTAGTTAATTCCAAAAATGATACATAAAATAAACAATAAACCGAGTTGTACTGAGAACTTACCTAATTTCTAACTTATCTTTAGGTACTTATCAAATGCATTTCGAAAAACCATATCAGAAATGGTGAAAATTTTAGAAAAAATGCAACAATATTAGAAATTATCAGTTTACATGAGAAACATCATCATGGTAAAGAACCAAAATATTGCAATATTTAAGTACCAAAATTATGATTTTGGTTTCAGAGGAAGAAATAGAGAATGAATCGTCGACACCAACTTATGCAATTACTACTAAAAAATTATTTTCACCTGATAATGACCTTCTATATTCACCACCAAATTTCTTTTATTCATCATTAAGATGGCGATCGCCAACTCCGCAAAGGTACATTCAATTTTCTGATATTCTTATCAATAAGTGTTTCAGTGCACTGAAACCTCACGTATTGCAGTTATACTCGACCCACTTTCAATGTTGATGATTTCGACTTCGGTGCTTCACGCGTCGATAATGTCAATGACAAGCACGACACATTATCATTCATGAACAAAGAAAGCTATGCGCTTAAACCTTTTTTATTCCTTTTTTGTATCCTTTATTTGATTTATCAATATTTGATTCAATCAATTTCGAAAGAAATTCTTAAAATTCTTTTATTATTAAATCTGTAAAAGAATTCAAAAATTAACTGTTTCATAAATTTCAGAGTACTAATTACGTAGAAAATAATTACAAAATGCGAGAAATCGAATCAAAAAATCCAGCTCACTTTCATGGAGCACAGAATGGTAGCATCCATATGGATAACCGACATCAACCAATAATTTTGCAAACAGCTAACCCAATATTTTCCTCCACACGCATTCATAACATCACAACTGCCGGTGCAGCACAAATTTCCACCACACACCAAACCGGGAAACAACTGGGCAATTCGGCAACTTCCACGTCACCCGAGCGATTTTTACCCACAAAACAAAAGTTGGGCAAACAGCAAATTCTTCTTATGAATGGTACTAAACATTATTTGAATGCAAAAAACAATAGGAATGTAAAATAGTTTGCTATTCAGATATGATTATACAGTTTACGCCTTAGTTTGACGACTTGGACGATACTTTTGACGTTTTCAGTGATGTGTGAATGTATGAACTTCCAATTCATTGTTTCATTATGTATATTAATGGGAAATTTACATATTCATTAAATACAAATGATAAAAATAAAAATATCAAAATGCCCTAAAGGCTATCAAATTACGTAAATTACAAACTTTGCACCATTAAAGGAACGAACAAATAATCAAAAATTATTTGAAAATTTTAACTTTTATTAAGAAATTTTTGATTTTGATGAAGAATTCTAAAACAAAACAAAAGACTTTTTTAAAGGAACGATTCAAGACAATGCTCAACACAGTAAAATACTTATTCGACCATTTGATACGTCATTTGAGGTAAATTATTAATGAACCATTAATTTATAAACTATCAATGATGATTTTGCATTATTAATCATCCACAGCCAATGAAAGGCACAATTTAAAAATTGCCTTCCAGCGAATTAATGCTGACAAATTATAATTGCCTAGTTGACACAAATCCAGAAAAATTTAGCCAGTGGCTAATAGATCAATTTCTGTTGGAATGGAAGCTGCTCACATTAAGAAACAAACAGATGAACGACCCACATTGCTTGGACAAACCATAATCTACAAAGCGCCGATACGAAAATATATTTCACCGGATGATCACCACCCTGCAGATGCAGGTGAAAACCTCAATATCCCTTAATTAATTTTTTGATCAGCTAAAGATCCCAAAAACACCAAGACAGAGTCCTATCAAGTAATTGCAGCAAGTAATTGCATCAACCAAACCAAAAATGGTGCTTGCCGTTAGAATAGTTTAAATATGTTTATAATTATTTTTTAAAGACTTCCAAACTTTCATCCTTAAAGAAATCTTATTATTTTACTGAAATATTTTAAGGAATATCTGCAAGCGATAACGAATGGACTGAATCACATTTACTTGCAATATATGCAATATTGTTGTCTTTGGCCATAACTGTTGCAGTTTTACTCATTGCTGCTTTTGTAGTTAATATGCAAAAATCTCACCAAGCACATAACTAATCGACTGAAAGGAAATGAATTATGTACATAAAATGAACGAAAGAACTAAACGATATACCAAAAAACGATATTTCCTATTTCCGATTTTTTGGTTCGGTGATTTTTTAAAACAAAATAAAGGTATAAGGTATTTCTAATAATGTTCAAGTTTAAAACATCAAAATAGACCAACCATACATAAATTCACCATCGAAATGAATCTTGCATATATATGATAATGAAAAACCAAAAAAGCAAATAATTTATAAATTATACAAATTTATTTCGCAAAAGTACTAATGATTATACTAAAAATTACAATCTGTATTAAAAAAAGAAGTAATACATCTGACCTTTATAAACTGCTTAACCCGAATTGAGAAGAGACAGAAATTCTCCCTATTCACAATAAAACTAAAGTTCAAAAACTTCTGCATCAAATAATTCGGATGCCAACTGTCAAATTAATAAAAAGTAAGTGTTAAAAGTTTTTATATTCTTCAACGCGCTAAAGTTCCAATCAGTGAAGCACACATTTCGAAAAATTGCATCGTTTGTGACTGTTTGGTGACGGTCGGTGATGGAGGCGGTGTTTGTTGATCAACCTGTAAAGCCTATTTACTCGCCTTGTAAGCAGTAAGAAATGTATTTTAAAAAAACGAAAATATAACCTCCATTGGCATTGGAAGTGATTGTGCACGACTACCACGAAAAGATGGCCTAACAGGTGTTGAGACTGAAGCATGACGAGAAGAATTTGCGCTTCCAGCTGTAACATGCATATGAACGTAATGCTTGATTTGCTAGTTGATAATGAAAAGTATAAATTATGAAAAAAAAAATTGAATTATTCAAGAACAAACCAGTTTCTTCATCCACAAGACTTTTAAAATCAAGAAGATAACTTTTTTGATCTACTTGATATAATTGCAAACTCATCTTTGGCTGAAAAAAATCCAAATCCAATCAAAATTTTTAAGAATAAGAGATATTTAAATATTAAAATGTAAGAAAACCAAATTATTAAAACCAAATATTAATTAACTAATTTCAAAAGTTATTAATTTAAAGTGTTGATAGAAGTGAAAAATCAGACAGGATTTAAAACAATGTACCGGTTCATAAGTTGGGTTTTCTGGCTTTTTCCGCACAATAACATGATATGGATTAAGAATCTTCCACTCGAAGTCAAGATTTTTCATAGCTCTGAATACCTCGTACATAATATCTTCTGAAAAAAGATGAGTGTGAAAAAAGTACGATTGTGAAAAAACCTCGAAATTACAAAATTCAATAATTTATAGAAATTAATGAAAAAACTAATACACCTGGTCGACTCTGACTACGAATTCCAAGATGCCATTTCGCCCTCTTGACATGCGGCGATTTTTGACCAGCTGGCACGACATTAGAAGAAGGAGAGCCAGACTTATCATTGTTACTGCTGATAGTTTCCAAATTCGGTGCAATTTTATTTGATGCTAAACAAAAACATCGAAAAAAGCGGATAAAAATTAGGATTTCCAATTTAAAATTTAAAAATAACAAAAAATTTCTGAAAAAATAATTCGATATTTCCAGATAATTTTAGATATTTATAAAAATAAATCTATTACATAAGAGAAAATCTAACCTGACATTCGTTCAGGATGGCGATGAGGTAAGTCTGATGGATGAATTTTCGCAATTGGTGAAACTTGATAAAATTCTTCAATGGACAATTTGGCAGCTAAAAAAAGAAAAAAAACCATTGATAAATTCCAATTTATAATATTCCTTATAAATATAAAATGGAAAATAATTTCAAACGATTTTTGAATATGCAAGAAATTTGATAATACGAACATAACAATAAAACATCTGAACAAACACGATATAAATTAAATTTTAAAAAGTAAATTTTAAAAAATGTAGTCCTAAAAAATAACATTAAAAAATAGTTAGTGTCAACCGATTTGATTTTTTCGACAATTTTTTTTTTAAGAAACATTATTAAAAGAAAAATCATCTAATTTACTTAAAAAAATATTAATAATAAATAATAAATACTTATAATAAAATAATATTTTATATTTTATAATAACATTTATTATAATAATAATAAAATAATAAATATTTCACATCTGATTGTTTTTAATATGATAATAAAAAATTCACAAAAAAAAGCATTAAGTTCAAGAAAAAATCGCTTGAAAGCATAATTGCTAAGAAAGATCATACTAGATTTCAAGCAAATTTTATTAATAGCAATAATGAACGAAGAAATGAACCTGGTGGATTTCAGCTAACATGCAAAGCAAAAAATTTCAAAAAGCAAAAAAATTTTGCTATATTGCAATTAAAAAATTTGACTAGAAAAGCCAGAACAACCATTTTATGATTCTAGGATGGAAAATTTGATGTTTTATGATTAAAGAAATTTTTGGAAAAAACGGCAAAGGAATGGACATTTAAAACATTCACAAAGACAATGACCAGAATATGATGCATCGACAAATATTTCAGATAAACTATAAAAAATCAAAAAATAATAAAACACTAGGACATATAATGGAAGGAAATCGTATAAGAAAAAAATATTAAGTTTTGCAAAACTGGTGACCTACACTGTTTATTAGGAGAATTTTTCAGGATAGCAGCACCCACTGTTCCACCATGTGAAAAAGAAGAAGATCCACCAAATATACAGCCTTTTGTTCCATACTGAGGACACAAATCACAAAAAGCCAAGCTTGCCTTTTGACGCCCAAATAAACATTCCTTGGCACCCCATTTGGGGCATTTGTCGCAATCAGGCTTGCAATAAAGCCCCGTATAAAATCTGTCTCGGTATTCGCAAAAATGCTGAGGGCGAGGTGAACGAGGATGAATGACGACTGTTTCAGGCAACGGTGGAAAATAAATCTGATCTTTCCAGTGTATATTTTTTTCTATCGTTTCAGATACGGAGCGCCGCTGCCGCTGAGGTTTTACTTGGCTTTGTTTCGATTTATTCATCACCATATTCATTTCCTCATCATCCAACTGTTCATCCCATGCACACACTGCAGCAAAAGCATTCTTTGACATAGATAATTCCGATTTGCCCTTGAAAACATCTCAAAATCATTCCCCTCACCTTACCCTTTCCTCATATTTTCAAAAGAATTGGAGAAGAATTAAAGAAAATTATTAAAATTATATAATTGTTATTTTACAAAATGTAAGCGCTGATCCATGTTATCTGATATCTTATAAATTAATCAACCGTTTTCAGAAAAAATAATGTTCAAATAATCATTCTCTACACTGTCAGAACCAGAATGACTAAATGTTAATAGTTTCGATTATTACTTTGGATACCAAAGTTAGGCCTATGGCCAGAATTAAAATTTAGCAGTGAAAGATCTAAACAGTTCTAGAAACCACTTGTACTTTTATTCCTATGTAATTCTCCAGTAAAAATTTCTTTAACCTATTAATAGTCAGAGTTTAACCGTAAATAATGGAGCTAACCACTGAGCAGTTGCTTATTCTTTTTAGCAAAAATTATAACTTAAATGAGAAAATTTATGTAAAAGATATCATAATTTAACAAATAACTTTCAAAGAACTACAAGAACTTCGATGCACTTAAAAAATGAAAGAGAGAAAAGCAGAGAAGGAAATGCAAGCTTCAACAAAATCATTCTTAATTATGTAGAGAGTCCATATAGCTGAAATTCGATCTTGCTATATGGATGCGAAACATGGCCAATGAGAGTGGAAGATATTAGGAGGCTATCAGCCTTTGACCACTCTTGTCTAAAGAACATTTTACGGGTCCGTCGAGCGGATAAAGTATTACATGATCACATTCATATCCACCTTCGCTCAAATACCACCTGTATTAGTAATGTTATCACAGAGCGTCATCTTCGCTGGTTAGAGGACGTTCTCCGTCGTCCACCACAGAGCTGACACATATTTCATTACTTAACCCTGATATTTGGCGCCAAAAGCGAGGAGGACCAGTCAAGACTTGGACTGATACAGTCAGGAAAGATTTTGAACGCATAGGGGGATCAACGATATATGGACTTAGACAGTGGAAAGGAATGGTTTCTATTACCACTAGCAATGGCATCGGATCGAGCACCTTGGAGACCCTTGTAGCCAGAGGAGCCAGCCTAACCAGTAATGGCGAGAGTTGTTAGAAAAAGAAGAATGAACTGCAGTGAATGACTTATCAATTATGGATTATTTAAAAAGTTCGAATCGTTTTGTGTCGTTTATTTGGGAGCAGCACAACTACTGGAAAGCAATTTTCCAAGTAAGCACCAACGTTTAAGGTTTCAGATTGCTGGAGGAAATTTTCCTACTTCCGAAACTTTCTTTTGATGAAATCTAGTGAGATAAAAGAGGACTTCAATATTCAACAAATTTTTGCCAAATGAACCTTATGTTGTGCTATTTAAATGCAGATGGATGAGATATTTTTTTTCAGCCAGTACTGATCGATATTTCTGTGGTTCTGGTTCCGTTTCCAATTTTTCATAATAAAACTAAGCTATAATCGTTATAATTATAGTTTTAAGAAATAGATTAATTCGATAATTGACCACTAAATAGCATACATAATAGTATGTAGTCTTGTATGTAGTCTTTCTTGAGTGATTAAATTTTGCCATGGATATTCATCGTTGTCCAATCACTACATTTTTTCAGCAATCATATAGAATCCATTTTTCATTACAAGTAAAAATTTGCTCAAGAAAAGAACTTTTTTTGATATATTAGCAGCAAAAAACACATATCCTCATCTTACTCAGTTCATCTCTTCCCCTTAATAGGAAAGTGATTCTATACAGAACACCATGTGAAATGTCAAGCCCTTAGGCTAAATCAACTGTGCATGACGTCCTAGGATCAGCTTTCATCATTTATTTAAGGGATTCATTTTAGAACTTAAGTACCAATAAATGAATTGTTTTCGAGATCTACACTCCCATTCTTACAGAATTCTTTCTTTAGAAGTGCTGTCACCAAAAGATGTATGCATTATGTCAAATTTTGTAGAGAATAACTCAGAAAGAATTGAAGAAACTAATTTCCCTGTGTTACAAGGAACTCAAGGAAGAACGATATACCGTTGCTAAATTGGCGCAACGATATTATTCAGCCCTAAAGCAAGGGACATAGAAGCCATGGAAACGGCGAGAACTTTTGGATGACCCAGCATAATTTTTGGGATTATTTAAAGCACGATTCAATTGACAAAATAATTCAATTGATAAAAAATGGCAAAATTATGAAATTATATAAAATCATAAATCACTTACTTTCATCTGCAATGCGTTTGTTGTCTACAATTAAATTATACGCTATACTCAAGTGATGATGAGGATCATCTCCCAGTAAAGCATTCGTAACGTCCTCTTCTAATACTCCATAACGCTAAAAAAAAGAATATGAAAAGGAATAAAGGAATAATAAAGAAAAATCTTAAGTAGAGCAATCTTCCTGGAAAATGCACACGAACTATCCAACAAAAAAAAAATCTTGAACAATTACTCGAGTAACTTCTTTGACTGCTTCTATATCAACAATTGATGCTTCACTTTCATTAATTGGCGGAAAAAGATAAGCCGGTAAATCTTTCTGAAACCATTCGTGTTGTCTGAAAAGGGCCAGACGAATATAATATGCTCATAAGAAAACTTGAAGAAAATAAAGGAACTAATCATTCTCTTAGATCATAATGAATGGCAGCTGTCTCTCGGCTATTTTCTCGGCTATTTATATTCGTTAATAGAAAAATCGAAATCAAAGTTAAAATGAATTAATATGGCCAAAATTATTATAAAGCATTACTTACATAACATCTTTGATGGTCGCGCGTTTCATAGGATCCACTTGAAGCATATGAAGTAATAAATTAACTAAAGGTTTTTCTAAATGATCCGGAATGGGGAATATTCCAGCTGAATTTCATTAAAATAAATATTCCTTATTATATGAAAAAAAATTTAATAAATATAATAATTTAATAAAATAACTTTTAAAGCAAAAAAATTTCAAAGGGATAAACAAAGAATAAAAAACTTTACATTTTATTTTGCGGAAAAGAGTTGGAACATGCTCATCGTCGAATGGCAATGTTCCACAGAGTAGCGCATAAAGTATAACGCCACAAGACCATACATCCACTTCAGGACCTGCATACAATCTAAAACAAATAGTGTCCAAGAAAAAAAAAATTCAATTGAAAGATATACTTGTACTTATTTGCTATACTATATAATGGCAATAATTAGATATACTTACTTGCCAGAGATCACTTCTGGTGCTGCATAATTTGGACTACCACAGCTTGTCCTCAAAAAATCGCCATCAGTCATTATATTTGAAAGACCTGAATGTAAAACATAAAAATTTAAGAATTTTAAGGAAGTGAATGAGAGAACTTATAAAAAGAATTTTAAAAAAATGAACCGTGAACAAATTAAAAAACTTACCAAAGTCAGCTATTTTCACATTATTCTTGTCATCAAGAAGTAAATTTTCAGGTTTTAAATCACGATGGACAACCATATGACGATGACAATAATCTACACCGGAAATTATCTGTTGAAAAAAACGCCGAGCTTCGGGAGTCTTCAACTAAAAATAAAAAAAATTTTTCAATCAGAAAATCAACCGCTAAAATTCTAAACTGAGAAAAAATCAAAATGAAATAACCAAAAAAAAACAAACTTTTCCACGCTTTACAATATAATCAAAAAGTTCGCCGCCTGCTACATATTCCATCATCATAAAGATATCAGTTGGAGTACTTATTACTTGATATCTAAAACATATGCAAATATTATGCAAATCAAAAAATAATTTTACAAATTTTTAAATTGAGTGTTAAATGAAAAGTTTTTCCTTATTGCTAATTCAAACTCATAAAAAAAGACATTTTAAAAGGAAAATAGAAAATAGAAACATCATGGAAACATCAGAAATCGGAAAAAATTTCCTCAAATTTTGTGGAATTTTTTAAAATACCAAATGATCAATCTTCATAATTTTTCACCACCCAAATCAAACGAAAAACTATTTCAAAATAAAATAAAATCGACAAAAAATAATCTTAAACTTCTACAAAAATATGCATTAAAAATTTTGGAAAAAAAGTATTTTTTAAAAGAATATTCCCGAATGTAATTTTAAAACATACAAACGGATGATATGGGGATGTCGAAAAAGTGATAAATTTTGAATTTCTCGACGAATTTTTCCAACAACATCAAGCGTTTTGATTTTCTGCCGATTCAAAATTTTTACTGCTACCTTGTAATTTGTTGCTTCATGAATGCCAACTAAAAATCGTAGACCTAATAAGCATTCGTCAAAAAACACAAATCAGCTAAGTAATAAAAAATGTAGCAAACCAGAATAAATAAGAGTCTTACCGCCAAACTTAATCTGAAATGAATTTAAAGAGCTCTATTATTCGAAAAAGATAAGTATTCTTTTTCGAGGTGAAGAATCATAGTCGTAATAGAATAATGCGAACTGGAACACCATAAGAATTATAGCAAATTTTTTGTGGTTATGAGCCAAAATAAGACAAATTATTTAAGCATAAAACTGCAACTTACCTTTAACTTTGCCGAAAGTCCCAACACCTAACGTTTGATGAAGAATATAATGGCCGATTTTTATTTGTGGCTTCGCTTCTCGATCTTGTTTTGTTAGCTCAGTTGAAGCCATTTTCCTAGAAAAAATTCAACGTTAATATTTTAATATTTTTGAAAAGAAATTAATTTCCGACCAAAAGGAAAATACATATTCGTTTTAAAAAAAAAATGAATAATTTATTTTATGATAAAATAATTTAATCTTAGAATATCTCTTAAAAAAGTTGCTATCCTCGGTATTTAAGAGAAAATGCGGCACTCCCTCCCAGAAAGCCGCGTAAAACGAAGCCGCGTAAATGGCGTTTTATCATGTATTCTTTTCATAAAATCGATGTATGATCGCGGTTTCGTCAAAACAATAGCGTCATAAATCAATTTACAAAATTTAAAAATACTTTTAAAGAAATAATAAAACGCTGACAGAAACCAATCGATAACAAACAAGCTAAAAGAAAAACGAAGCAGTAACTTTGGAAAACCAGGAAATATTTAAGAAAAATTTTTCGCACAAAAACACAATTTCGTAAAACATGGCAAGTTGCCAAATAAACCAACGATCCCTCTTTTTTACAAAAAATTCAGCTAAATACGGAAAAAAAGAAGAAAATTATAAACACCGCGTGAAATAAAATTGGATAAATAATTCTTATTGGAGAAAATTACACTAAAATAAAATCGAAATGGACAGAAAAATAAAAAAACCAATGAATAGAAATTAAGGAATTGCAAATATTATTCATTTATTTCAAAGCAATAAAACACATTTATTATTCACGTAACGAAATTCGATGAGAAACGTGAAAGGGCACGGAGATGACGCGTGAATAAAAACTGTGAGAATAGGATTTTAGAAAATGGAGGAAAAATTCAGCGAAAAATTTAGAACGATTCCCTGGAATTGAGATGATCCTAAACTGACTTCCAGCAGATATCCTTGGCGAGCGCCCCTCTCCCCCAATGACCTTCCGATGACCTTTAGACGACAAATTCGTCAAAACATCACTTAAAAAATACTGGCAGCGTTACGGCAATAATACGGCCATGTGATTGAGATTTGTTTTATTCTTTTCTATAGTTATTTTCTATAGAAATTGTTTCGTTCTTTGCTTCTTTTTCTCATTGAAAATGTTAAAGAATCAGAGGAATTTATCTGACGAAAATATAAATGAAAAGGAGAAAATGGGAAAATGGGAAAAGAAAGGAAATACCAAATAACTAAAGTATGAGAAAAAGGGGACAGAGATTGGTACCACAGCCGGTTTCATCGACTATTCATACAAGGATTTTTGCCGGAGTATTACTTGAGGGCAAACACAAATGGACCCTCGCCAGTAGGATTCCAGACAGATTTATCCAGGAACACCAGCCAAATCCACATTTCTTAATATCGGCCGAAGCAAAATGCTATGCAATTAATCAACTGCCGTGTGCCTTTTTGCTCTCTTTCTTTTCGGAGATCACCTACTGATTTGGCTACTTCCACTGATAACAGCTGATGTGAAACTGCTTTACCAGAGAATTACTTAGGCATAAAAGTACAGAAATATGCTTAGCACGGCATGTTTAGGATTCGGACATATTTATTCTCGTCAAAGGAACAAAAATCGTATCAATATTTCACCTTAGTGCTATCCGCAAAATATCAAAAACAATGAATATTATTTACTTGTTTTCCTGAATTTTCGATGAAAATCGCTGTTGATAAGTTGATAAAACTTTATCAAACGTATTTGGTTGACTTCGACTTCGTTTAAATGGATTTTTTGATTTCATTTTTCGTCCTTTTTTTGTTTTACAATCGCAAAAATATAATATTTTATATAAACATTCGCTTATATAATAAATTATTTTATTATTCAACCTGAAAAATTGAATTTTTAAAAAACAAAAAAAAAATATTTAAAATTCCATAAAGAAATACAAAAATTATTTAGTAAAAAAGTTTAATTTTATTCAAATATTCAAATATTTTCAAGCAAATGAGATCATTGTGTTCTATCAGTGAGCACTGATTCTGATTTTGCTAGTTCCATTGACTATTAGAGTGCTTAAATGGGCCAAAGAGGTGCAATTGTCTAGCAGCCAACTGCATATCACTTTTAATGACAAGTTTAATGGCATAAAGTGGTCAGGAGCCTACCGTCAGCCGACAGCTAAAACATCGCCAGGGCCTTCGGGCATGAGTTAATGCAAATTGCGAATGCTCAACACTTAAATCCAAGCTTCCTATATATATATATATATATATATAGCACTCAATATTAGCAGAGAACACGATAGCCGAATGGACAGTGGTTTTCGAAAAGGAATTTGCGCATCTATTCTGCAATAAAAATAAAAATTATAGAATAACGAATGAAAGAAATATGGCAGAAAAACCTGGGCAAAATTAAAAAATTTGGATAATAAATGATTGATGGCGAAACTGCTAAACATCGTAGATCAAATTAAAATAAGAAAATAGAAAATATATAAAGTTTATTGATCGAATACAACTTAAAAATTGACTGAGAATCCATTAAATCGCATGTTATTTTGTGGAACCATTTCTGGCTTAGCTCGGTTATACTGTAGTTCACTGTAGTTCAATTTTATAGATTTTTGCCATGAAAACAGTCATTAGTGTTAAGTGTAGATAGGTGGGTGGATCACCAACCATTCGGATTTTTTAATAACTGCTTTATTTCTCTCTGGAACAAAAACCGAATCCTTGCGTCTTAGTATCGTAGTTTGAACGTTTCATTCACTTGTTTATCCTATCTTTGTTGTGAATGAGGGAAAGGAGGATAATCTTAAAAGTACCACTGTACTGTAAAATTCCTAAATTTATAGAAAAATAATGGTTAATGGAAAGATTTTTTCATCATTAGCATAGAATTATCAGAGGAAAAAATGAGAAACCTTTTACTTCATAACATAATCAATTTGATGATTGACGTTTGATTTTAGCTAATACAATATTTTTACTAATCTTTTAAATATTCTAAGTATTTTAGATATTCCTATGAATTTTACAATATTTTAGCCTATGTCCTAAAATTTCTGGTGGTTCTATTATTGTTATATTAATATAAACAATGCATATACGTAGGATTCACCTGGTTTTCATCATTGTTAGTGACAGACATTATCAACTGCGATTTACGTCTATACGTCTATACGTCTATCCGTATGAAATGTAAAATTTTATAACTAATCACCGCAGAATCATACTGAACTGCAATTTCGCTTTTGCCACTGTTCATGTAAAAATTTCACGCAAATTTTGTTAAAAATATTTTTCTCTCACATAAATCTCATTTTATTGTTGTCTCTAGCGAAAATATATGAATATTTAAATGTCCATATTTGAAGCAGGAATTATCTCGCCACAAAATGGTTGTAATGGTTCTCTACGACTTATATTTCTCCATGACTTATCTTTCTCTTGGCAGAAGTGAAATTTCTGCACAAATATGACATCCAACTGATGTTAGGGAGCCATCTATACGTCTATCCGTATGACATGCGAAAACTAAACAAAAAACCATTCAACCAAAAAATAACTGTATGACAAACACATTTAGTTATAAATGAGCTTATTATATCATTTCCTTTTTTCGTTATTAAATTCAGAAGTGAATTTGATAAATAATGATTTCTTCATTAAATCTTAAATCCAGTAGCAAATTTATTTAATAACGAAAAATATATTTGTTGATTTCTTATAAAGCACTTAAAGGTTTTCAAAAGGTTTCCTGTATAGATTTTCCCTTATGGTACTTCATTTTTTGATAATAAATTTCGCATTAGAGGCCTATTGATTTACGGGTCCAGGCGGAGGACAAAATAAGTTTTCGTTGGTTTCAGGCCTGGTTTCTGGCGAGAATCCCTAGAAGCGCTTTAACTTTATGTTCCATAGAGCCAGTGAAATCAGAAAAATCAAAAATGCGGACTGTTATAATGAATAATTATGAAAATTAACTTTTTATACAATAATTTCAAATTTATTTGTGACCATTAGCGAAGAATAAATAGTTCCATCATTTTTAAATACGCGAATAATTAAATTGATTATAAATATTATTCAAAATAGATCACTGATTTCCAATAGAATGATGTGCGATATATGCATAATTTATCCCAGGCATATTAAGATTTATGGAATGTGCAACTGCTTCCCCTCTACAAGGAATCTATAATTAACTCGATGATGGACCACTGGCACTATCCCAACTAATTTCTTCTCATACGCGGAAAATTAATCAATTACACCTTGGCCAAGAATTTTTTGACAAATTAAATTGCAAATTGCAAATATTTTCTTCTCCTTAAAAAGCATCCATGTTGTGAGGCGAGCACTATGTTACTATGAACATGAAAAACTTTTCTAAATTTCTATCCAGCTACAAAAAAAAAGGAAATATGGTTATCTCCTGGTGCAAAAAAAGAGGCAACAAAGTACACCAATAATTTTATAAGTAAAATTTTAAAAAAATTTTTATTTATAAATTTTAAAGTTTTTAAAAAAATTTACCTATCAATTAGAATTTAAAAATTGTTAATGATTATAAAATGTGAGGAACTAATTCGAAATCTTTTCTGAGAAGTCGGTTTAGTAGCAAATACCACCCGCAATTTTTGATGGAATAGGCTTCTAGAGAGCAGAGATAGAATCCTTGTGTTCTCTCAGTATCGCGAACCACCATCCGCTTAGTTATTTTGGTCGGCAATTTCATAAATAATAATAATCAATTTGTTTTGTTGAATTAATCTATTTAATTCAAATTAGTTAACAAATGATATGATAAGATTTATTTTTTGATTTATTGATATACGACGACCACTGAAATTTGAAACAAGCATATAAGTTGGAGAAGCATTTTGAAACAAATATATAAGTTCCTTATGTTTCCTTATATTTAAAAGATATTTGCAATTTTCCATTTGAAGAAAATCATCATCATATATTATTACTTTTTTTCATATTTCGCCAGATGAGATTTGCTTCTGGATTAATTTTCAAGTCCAATTTTATTCACCTACCTTTCTGCACAGGAAAACAAGCTTTAGGTGGCGTATAGGTATTATCATTATCAAATAGGCTAATCTTGAAAGATCCTTAAAAGATAAGTTATGCCTTATAGGCATCTTTGTCTTATCAAATGGACAAATCTTTAAAGATCCTTAATTCTTTGCATATTTCATTTCAATTTATTTCAGAGTCACTGAATTTATAAATATTTGAAAATATTTTATCACTAATTCTGCTCAAAAAATTGATTTTTTAGACTTTAGTTTATGGATTTTCATTATAAATGGCCATGTTTCCCTGTTGGAACCTTCTTAATTCTACTTTTCGATTTCACAGTTCATCTGACAACGAACAACCATTTACTTGCTGCTGAAAGGTTAAATTTTGGTTAAATTTAAAAGGTTTAATTTTGTGTTTATTCTCGCATATATTAATTAAATTAAATATTTTAGAATGAAAATAGTTTGCAAATTTTTCTACCAACCGCTTGATTCATTTATATATTTAATGGTTAAAATCAGTTTATTTAATCTTTTTTTTTTGTAGTTTTCTCAGTCATATTGGCTAATATTTAATATTTAAAATATTTTAATATTTAAAAATTGGTACATTACCACATAGGGCAAAATTTTGAACTTAAATTTTGCATTAAATTTTAGATTGATAGTTCTCATTAAATAAACGACACCTATACCGAATCTGTACCTGAATCTGTATCTGAAGCTTTAGTGTTTTAGTGTTTATTTGATTGGCGTAGGAGACGCAAGAAAATTTATGAACGCGATCTTCGAGGCAAAGAAGTCGGCAAAAGTCGGGAACTAAGCTACCCACAATTTTCACCATATCCAAACTGCATAAATTTTGGAAAAAAGTTTCATTGCTTTTTAGTTTTCCAAATGAGAAAAATTTGTGAAATAGCGATTCATTTTAAGAAATATTTTTTTAAAATCACCAATTCCAATTTCGTAATTTCAGATTTATCTGTGAATCTAATTTTCGAATGCGTAATATTAAAATTCGCGCTGTTGGAATAAAATTGAAAATTCTCTTAATTTGTTTCGCTAAAAAAATTGCATCGAAAAATTCTAAATTCTGAAAAATGCGATACAAACATTGATATTTCGATCATTTTATTTGTATAAATTGGAGGAAAAACACCGAGAAATAGAGTTTTAAAAAGTTGTCCGATGGTTTTTTTTTCGCAATTTTAGAAACGTGAAAAGAAAAGAATGTGACCAATACAAGAATATTCCCTAAATATTCATATTAATAGTGCCGTTTAAGAAAAAATTTCCGCCCCAAAGAGCTCTCTGTTACGGATCCTTACTATTCATCCACTTTTCATACTGTAAGAAAATGTTATTTATTTAGCTTTTATCCAGGTCCGCAATCTAGTTTAGCCTAACGTGTCCTTTTATTTATTCCATCGGTTTAAAGCAAATTTAAATTTTCAAACTGTTTGTTGGCATAGATTGTTATTAATTAGTACTGTCGCTTGGTATTTTGAGATATTGTGGATCCAAATTCTGCCGCACCACTGGATTGCTGGAAGTGATAAAAAATTGGGTCATATTTGTCGACCTCAATAAGTGGTACACGAAATCCGAAAAGTATTTTTGATTATTTATTCATCTTTCTATTGAGAAGATTTCTAATCAAAGGATTATTTGCAGAATAATTATCCATCAACATTCAACTGCATATTCATGTTAGAAATATGTTGTACATTTCAATTTATTTCTGCAATGATCTTTATCAGTCAAATATTGCTATCATTACAATGCATGAGTAAGTTAAAATTTCTTCAATAGATCCAAAATTCAGCTATAAAATTTTATTTAATTTTTGCAGATTGTTAAAGTGAGCAAACAAATTTTTATAAAGCCGAATGATAGATGGATGATATTTTAAGAAAAAATAATTTTGAATAATTTAAATCCATTAGAAAGGTTGTTTGGTGGATATATAAGACTTTCTGGAAATTAATATCATTTAAACTTCTGGCATTTTTCTTCTTTTAATAGCACAAACCCAAATAAATGAGCACCTTTCGACTATTTTGAGATAAAAATAAAATGGATCTCTAACATCCGCCACTCGGATTTCACTTATAATGGCAGATTTACTCTTTTTAAAGGACAAAGGTTGGACCCATGCTATTTGGCTTTAACCACATCTAGCTCAATAATTATGTTCCTTTTTTCAAAATGCTTTTTTAGATGACACTGAGTTTTCTTCAAAAAGAGTTCAGCAGTTGTTTTTTTAAAATTTTCTGAAAAAACTTTGCATGAACTTTTCGAAATAAGGGATCATTCAAGCAGCAAGCAGTCAGTTCGAAACTTAGAATAGTTGGAAATAAATTCTTCGTGCTAAATTTGTTCAACAAATTTTTAATAAATTATCTTGAAATCTTGAAATTTATTCAATTTGGATTGATTATTTAGGATGTTTAATGGAATTTTCGCTGGAAATTTTTGTTTATTTCATTTTCCCTTTAAAAAACTAAAAAACATTGCCTTCGGAAATGTCGTACCCCGCTTATGTGGATGCATTTTTGCTTAAAATAGGCTATAACAGAAACGATTGTCTTTTCAATTAATGGAAAATCTCGAGTGCAAATATGTGGCTAAAAATAGGTCAAACAGGCAATCAGCCATATGAATCTTCAACATTTCTGATTCTCATTTTGCTTTGATTGCATAGTCTTGTACCTTACAATGATATTTCATAAGATTTTAGAGGTGCTTTGGTCCTGCTTTTTATTTATTGCTCTTTTAACTACTTCGTAAAAGCCACGAATCAATCGTATTCATAAAGGCGTCCTCATTTTTTCACTCCGTCTGTGTGTTTTTTAATTAAATCATTTTTTTTCGGTTTTTTGACCATTTTGTGCAGAAACACATTATGTATTTTGTTATGTCAATCTTCTAAATGGTCGCTATTTGAACTAATAAATTCATATTACTCCTGAAATCAATTCCCACTCAATGTATCTTTACTAATAAAGTAAGGCAAATCATAGAAAATATTCACATTCATGCAATAAATAGTGATTAGTGTGGTAGCTTATATCTCTTTTTGATATCAAGCCTGGCCATATTGGCCAGCTTGTCCTCTGTGAATTTTAATTTATGGTGGAAAAAAGTTGGAAATATGGAAAATGTGTATATTGTGCAGGCTTTGTACAAGAACATACCTCGTACCTTGATGTATATGGCTGTTATGTTGTCTATTCCTATCCCTGTTGTTGTCCTGACCTATCTTAATTTTTAAAACCAGACGTTTTTCAAATGACGGATTTAAAAAATTGTTATGGTTGTACTAAAATATGATAGTAAATATGAAAATATGATAATGACATGACCGAGTGGTTTGTTATTTCTGCGAAGGTCTCACGCATCATAATCCCTCTTAGCGGAAGTAAATCTGTCATTAAAAGAATAATCCAAGTGGTGCTAATTTTATCCTCTCTACGGCTCTCTGGTAAAGCAATTTTACTCTTATCAATCAGTGGAGCCAGTCAAATTAGAAGAAGAAATAGCAGTAATTCAGTTAACCTCTGAACTACTGAAATTGCTAAATTATTTAAACCAAATCTAACCGAATTTCTTTTCTTCAATTTCTTACATTTTCTTCATCAACAAATCTGCATATATTTACATATCAGGTAGCAGAACCTGTCCATGCAATTATCTAAGCCATTGTCCCTGCAATTCAGTATCAGGTTTCGAACACATTGAGCATTATAATGCTCCTATCCGAACAAGTTTTTTGCTTTTATTATTTCTTTCACAATCACTTAATCTCAAATAATTATATATTATATACATATAATTATATAAGACGTTTTAAAATTTGGATTTAAGTTAGAAGAAATAAGTGATTTTCAGTTATCATTCATTATCTCGATTTTTTTGTCACTTATGTACCTTTTGATTTCAGATTTCTATGCAGCTTCGCTTCCCCAAGTTCCCTATCAGCCAGAATATTATTATAACACTAGGCCAAAAATTCGGCCAAAGGAAATTCCGTCTGATAATTTAGCTCCAAATCCACAAAGTTGGGAGCGATTCGACAGTCTGCGGCAAGCATCTTTATTACTGCAATATTTGGAACTCAGCCAAATGTTCTATCCCTTCTAGATACTCATTTTTTCCTGAATTCTTCCCCGTACTCATTACGATTATTATAGTTTTGTAGCTCCAACCGATAGCTCTTTTTTTTCTCCAAAAATTTATGATATCCTGAATAAATGAATAAAGGCGTATACTTAATCTAGTGCTCCACCTATCTATGATTTGAAAATTCCTCATGAAAATTTTATAAATTTTTTACGAAATGGTGATTAAAACATTTTGCTTTACCGCCATATTATTTTACCTTAAGCTTGATTTCAGTAATATGGCAATAGAACAAATTCCCAATGAACAAATTCAAGTGAGTGCAAGTAGTGTCGAAAACGAGGTCAACTGGGTTCCTTATGACCATAAGGCCCGTAACTGATTTTCATTTCTATATTCTATATTTATAAAGAAAATGATTCTCTAAGTTTCATTGGTAACCTATTCTTCTAGGCATTTATAGATGGGTTGGAATCTTATATAAATATTAAATTCTAAGGAATAAATCATAAATTAATTTCTAGAATGGCAATGATGAAACAGTGGTTTTTCCAATTTCGACTCCAAATTATACGGAAAGGTATGAAGAAAAATTAGAGATTGGTATTTTGCCGAATAACATAACGGAAAGACTGAATTTCGAGCCTGAAACCTATAATCAAGAAGCTCTAACAATAGCTTCTAACAATCCTTCAATTCGTACTACAGCGAATATTCAAGATTTCATTCCGGAAACCTCCTCTCAGCAAAGAAATATGAATGGTCAAACCGAAGCAGTTAGCAAAATCGATGAATTAAATTATTATTCGCCACATTTTGCTTATGACATTAAAACAGCAAACGATTATAAAAAGCCTATAGCATATAAAAATCTTCATAGACATCCTAAAGAAAAATCCACGGTAAATAAAAACGGATATCTCGAAATTATTAGGAAGCATCCAGGAAAAGGACCAACTGAAACTTTCATAATTTATTATCATCAGGTAATATTTTAATGCAATGATGGTACGATCATTTCTTTAGTCCTTCTAGTAGCACTTAGCTGACTACAAAGATAAAAGCTTTTTAGGTCTCTTGGTCTGATACCATATCTAAAAATAACAAAAGCCACTGCATTTTCTAATGCCTAAGTTCATAAACGTCCAAATTCGGTTTTGGTGGTACCTTTCGGTTTTGATTAGGGTCTATATTGAATTTTTACATCAGAAAACCTCGTATTAGAAAAATGTGCGACAAGTAACGAAGAACTGGACCTAATCAGCGTAAGCGATGTTCTGTGAGGATATTGTCTACGTTGATGTCATTCAGGACATAATTAAAATCCAAATAATTTCTAACAATTCCTAGATCTGTACTGGAGTGATACTGGCTTTTTCAAGTTCAGAAACAGTAGATTCTGCTGCAGAAAAATGTTTGAACTTAAACTGTTCTGCCGTAAATGCAAAGCCAGTCGGTTATGGTTTTTATGATATAATATTCCTCAAAAAAGCGAATGGTAGAATTCATAGAAAGGGTTCTCACTGCGTATCAGGCAAGTTACATATATATATATATATAAATAAAAAATAAATAACAAATTCCTTTCTCACCTGTGGATGCTGTGGACAACCCTCGGCTTCTCTGGCAGGTCTAGGAATTTGGGTTGGTTGTTTATTCTACATTTTGTTTTGATCTTTATATTAATATCTATGCTTTATATTAATATCTATACTCTATCTTTATATCTATACTTTGCTTCCATAATGCTTTGAAAAAATTCTGAAAAAATCATTTCATCAGACTTCAATATAGAAAAAACTTTTTGAATGAATAGGGAAGGGGAGATATTTGTATTTATTCAGATAAGATGAGACCTCGAGTTGGATTAATTATCCACATTCAGATTCAGATCCTTTGATTTGTTACTGAAAACGCTTTTAGCTAGTGCAGTTGACGAAAATCGTCGAAGATCCGTTCGGAAGCACCGCAAAACTGTCCCACCACTCCAACACAAGGTTTGCTTAAAAATATAATTCTCTCAAAGATAGATTTACAAATTTACATTTCAGTATATTCGCCGGCTGAAAAAATTATGAATTATGCAATGAAATGCAGAAAGCGAAGATTTCAATGGTCATTTTGCATTTTACTTTACTTATTTTACTTTCAGTCGAAAAATCCGAAAATATTCCCTTTTCAATAACGGATTGCAAAATTAAAAGCCCTTTTTATATTTACAGTTTATGACGATACTTGTAATATAATCTTTTCGCTGAATATATTTCGAAAATGAAAATTTTATTGCTATAAAATAATTAATTGTGAAAAAGACGAAAGACATTCTAAAACTGCCTAGCATTAGTGGTTCTCCTAGTTCCACTGGCTATTGGCTATTGGCTATAAGGATGAGGCACTTCCGCGAAGAAAAGAATTCTAGTAAAAAGGGGATATATTTTTATATATATAGCGTATTCTTATAAAAGAAATCTAGCATTTGACATTTATTAGCATGTATCACTTAAGTGGTGGATATTTTTTCCATTAATAATTGCCTTAGAATTGTGCTGCAAAACTAGTACTACCCGTATGCATTTCTACTGTCAAATGACTCACTAGCGAAAATTTCTAATTGTGCTAACAGCGAATGGAACTAACCTGGACAGAAATAATGAGCGCTAATCACTTACAATGATTATACAAATGTGGTGTTTTTCTTCATTTCAGTTTTGAATCTCAATTTTTATTTTATGGATTGATTTTAATTTTATTTTGATTTAATTATTGCTGAATTAATTATTACTGTTATTATTCAGATTGATTAGTTTTTATAATTATAATAATAAATTATAATCCGCTCGTCCACTTGTAAATAATAAAAGTAATTTATCGTTGGATCGCATTAAGATAAAATAAAATAACCGGTTTTAAATAAGATTTCAAAATTTTGTTGAAATTAACCACTCGGATGACACGGACGATTTACTCTCGAACTTCGATGCTCAAGACGATAATCTGAACCACAATCGGGGAGGAGAGTGGCTCCGATCCTCTCATTATGCACTGCATGCGTGAGGTTATAGGATAGATCATAGATGTGCAACCATTCTCGGCTAACTGCTCCCTTTCCTGACTTTATTTTATTTTTCATTGCCCCTCTATCAGTAGTGTTTTAAATAAGTTAAAGCAATTATAACACTAAATACTATTTGCGTGTAGTTTCCAAAAAACCAATTTTTTAAATTATTATTTATAATTAATTTATTAAGCTTTTGTAAAGATAAAGATAAAGCACAAAAATAATGTAAATAAATTTCAACTTCAACTTATGGAGAATTAAATCAATGCAGAAAGTTGGATGCCAGAAACATCTCTAACTTCCTTCCACATTTGGCCTCAATTTTCGTCAGCATCAGCCTTAAGTCTCCACGCTCAATTATCTGGAGTCTGCTCCTCTTTTTCGTCAATAGATTTATAACTCTTTCCAAATCCAAGTTTCGTTAAATATAATGAGGGAAATGGAACAAAAAACTTTTTGCCAAAGCCTGCAATTCGGAATAAACTAGTGGCATTCGCAAGCAGAAGTCATAATATCCCATTTCGCTCTTAGTTCGTTCATTTCTTGATAATTCGATAAATTTTTCTTTTAGTGGCAATGGACTAATTCTTCAGCAGTTAAAATGGATCCAAAAACCGATTCGGGATTTCCATATTAAGGAAATTTCGAATGCAATTATTAAAGCTGCCTCGGAGTGCCTATAAAAAATACTTTCAACATGGTGGCAGAAATAATACTCTTGGTTTTGATCAAATTGAGTTCGTCGCCTTATAGATTTGTTTCATTAAACTCGCCGTACAAATTTATCAAATAAGCTCTGAAACACAGTTCTGAAACTCAGTAAATTATTCTTCCGCAGCATCTTTACTTTCAAAAGACTCCAAATGATATCGTAAATCTTCAACAGCAAACAGCAAACTACTGAAATCTTTATCGCTTTCCGCTCGACGATGTTTAACCTTTCACTGCGAGCATTCTGACTTTGTTAACTTTAAAAAGCGATGCGGGCGATCGCTGAGATTTCTTGCAACCAAATGTGCTCGACGAATCAAACCGTTCATAGCCGAATGTATTTGGCACATTTTTTCAGATCCACGTGAAATGAATCCGCCGGAGCATCATCGGCACCAAATGGCAAATTTATTCCAAGGACTAATTATTCAGGGGAATTCTTTCCCTTTAAAAAACAAGAAATATCGATTTTCCTTACGGTACTACCATGCTGTTTTAAGAGAAGTGGCACATTGTCAGCTTTGCATTGCCATTTTACAACACAAATGATGGATGTAAAAAAGTTTATCTAAGAGCTTAAGGAGCACTTCCAAGATGCAAAGATATAAACTTGCCTTCTATCGTCCCAAAATCGCCTCCTCTGGCCTTCTCATCGCGCACGGATCCTATGGGACAAATGGATTATTACGAGCAAATAATTTAATGTGGGGGAAGAAGGTGAAACTTACCTATATTTTCGATGATTTTGGGACTTAAATGTGCCTCTGCCCAAAAGATCCTCGGGTGAGACGGACTCGCCCTTAACTGCCAAGCAACGCAACCCACCAATCCAGAAACAACGCGTGCTCTTGGGAAGAATAAGCAGCAAGCAGCACAAATTACCGCTCAAAAAAGTCTAAGGGCGTTATTTGTTCATGGCCATGGCGTCGTTTTATGCGTTTTTCCAGTTTCTTGCTGGATTGTTCGAATAGTCATTATTTATCTGATATGCAGCTAAGGTTTCTTCCATTAAGCGTAGCCTAATTTCTCTTTTGGTTCTTTGGTTTTGCACCTTTCCTCAATTTGTCCTATTAATTATAAACTTTTAGTAGGGCGAAGGGGTCCGTTTGGATCTCCTCTGGGAAGGTTGCACGTTGGAATTTAAAGGGAAAGAATATTGCCGAATCAGTGGGGTTCACATTTATATCGACTATATCGACTGTTTGCAACAGATTCTTTCCTTGTCTCATAGGAAATCTCAGTTTTTTGAAATGTTTTCACTGGCAGATGTTCGTCAGTTTTCCGATAAATCATTGAGTATTATAATAACATCGAAATGCATTTATATTTGCCATCCATTTTTAATGTCATTATTGTCATTATTTGCGGTAAATGTGTGTCGGTTGGGCTTCCATCCGTTGTTATACATCGGAAATTAAATATTCTTCATTTTTTTTAAGCGGTATTTGCGTCTAATAAGACTAAAATCATGGCAGCTTTATTGAATCGGATTCTTCGACGACGCGACCAATGCACCGTTTCTTATTCTCGTTTCGGAGTTCCTGGTAAGTTTTATTTGCACCGAAAGAGGGCTCTTTCTTCCTCGGCTTGGCTTCAAATTTTTAAATTTTAGGCGATGTTGCTGATGATCGCCCACCGCCAACATCAATTGTTATTGAAGCTTTTGATGATAATGACCCGGATTTTATTTTCATGCGCATTTGTCACGCTCAGAAGGCGGCTGTGGTTTGTTTTATTCATTCGGACTTTTCGCTTTAGCTTCAGCTTCAACTTACGTTTTTAAAATATAAGCTGAAAAATTGGGAATTGTAAAAAATATAAATATTCCACTTATTTAATCACTAGCGCTGGGGGTTTGCTTGTGAATTTTGAACATAGAAGAAAGGCATTTATACTATATTTTGCTGGGATGTTTTTTTTTCCTTCTAAGAATGCATTTATTTTTTCGATCGGAGCGTCTTCATTTACTAAAAACTGGAACTTTTTCTCTAAGGAATCGTTTAAGCGCAGAGGTAAAATGAATTTTTTACTCGTTTCATTTTTAATGACTACCATCTTCTATCATCCAGAAGCGAAATAGTTAAGAGAAATTCCATTTTCTGCAATCATTCGTTAATTATCTATCTTTTAAATGAATTTTTAAGGCATCTGCTGGATTGGGTATGTCTTTTGTGATTTTACTATTTATTTCTACATTTCTTGAATTCGATTGGGATTTATACAGAAAAGATCTGGATGCTTTAGCCATAGGTATGAATTTTTATTTTCTAGTTTTGCAGCTTACTGTTTTTATTATTTTAAAATCATCGGCATTGTATTTTTCAGTATTTCTCTTCCTTTTTCTGCTATTTGGGCTTATTGTTCATTATGATGTGATCGTTGGCGTAAAAAAACAATCACCAAAACATTTAATTCCTTTCATCGTTGTTTACTCATTGCTTATTGGCAGCGAAACGGTTTTTGCGATGTAAATTCTGAATATTTTCTGTTTTGCAGATGTTTTTATTTGCCTTTTTTACTTCTATTTTCTCTTAAATATTTATCAGCCAATTTCGTCGCATTTGGTGCCATTTTTAATAATTATTTATCATCTGTTTTTGTTATTTTTGTTAAAATTCGGATGTTCAGGTATCAAGTTATATATATCCATTCACCTAATGCAGTCGTCGTGTATGATAATGAAGGCGCTTTATTATTTAGTTTAATCGCTTTCACGGTGATCATTTTCATTCAAGCTAACATGCTAATTGCAGTTTTAAAGTGCCGCTTGTATCTTTCCGCTAAGTTGGTACATCAATTGGCTTTAAAGGTTGCCGAGAAGAGTGTAAGCTTTTTATCAATATCAAACTTGTTGTTGGTCCACAAGCTGCTCAACTTTTTTTTCGAAATTATGTTTTTTTGCAGCGACATTTTTTTAATTGGGATCATTTTACCACAGTTTATTTCAGTTGTTGTTATTATGAATCTTAATAATAACGTTTCTTAATATCGATTTTTAGCGAATTAAATATCCTGGAATTCAAATAATGCTTATTAATCGAAAAGATGCGCAGAGAAATCCAAATCAACATGCCACTTCTACAGCTATTGGTGCCGATAACTTGCAAGATGTACAAATCACTGGGAAACAAATAAATGGTAATAAAGTGTAAAATAAATAATTTTATCTGCAACGAATAATATTTTCGCGTTATATCGTTGCTAGCGATGACTCGTCAAAACTTTATTTTTGATCGCAATGTTGGCATATTCAGAATGTTTGATTTTATTTGTTTTTTTTATAATTTGTAAAGTTTTCATTTTACTCATAGTCGAGAAATATATGCCGTACAATTGAGAACTGCTCTATTTTTGTTGTTTTACCCCTATAATTTAATTCAGCCTTAATTTATAAGTAAGTTAAATTATAATTTCATCGTTATATGCTTATTTTAATATTTTTTTTGTTTTGCTTTCGTCATTTTATTTCAAGAAAAAGTTAAAATAATTTTAAGTTAATTCTGTATATTATTTTGTATTATTATTTTTCTTTTTTGTGTTATTAATTTTTGTATATTTAACATTTAAGTTATTAATTGAGAGACACTTTCTTCGTATTATGTTTTTACTTAATTTTTCTTATTTTTTTCTTTTTCTATCAATTTTCTCTTCAATTTTTCTATTTTTTTTATTTATTTTTTTCTTATTAGTTTCGGTGGATGAGAAATGTAACCATTCTGTTGAGTACAGCCAATATTTTCATGATGATTGGTTATATCAACTTTTTATTGGCTGTGTTTTTTTCTGTTTTTTATCTTCAGGTGTGCTTTTTTCGATGCGACAATTGTTGCTCGATTATTAACATTTTCATTTTAGTTTTGTCTTTAATTCTTGAGATTACATTGGATTATTGTGGCATTGATGATGAATATTTTTACAATTTTTTTTCAAAGTAAATAAGTGAAAAAAGATTATTATATTCCCAAATCTGTCAAATCCGTTTTAGTTTTTTTTTTTTTTGTTAAAATTGAATGTATTAAATTGTAATTATATATTAATTTTTAATTTTTAATCATCAAATTGTATACCTAGATCCATTATTTGTATCGTAGGTGTAGTCATTTTAATTAATTGTCGACAGCTGTTAAGTTAGTAGTGAATAATCATAGTAATAGCAAAATAATTTTTAAAAAAATGCTTGATAATTATTAATTCCTCGTTAATAAGTATTAAAATGCTAGAAATAATAGAAATTATTTTGCAAATGACACTGGGCAAGCAAAATCATAATGTAACTGTTTAAGTGGAACACAAAAGCCATTAGGACCGGGGTGATAAATAGAACAGCAACATTCGCACTTGTCACCATTTCGCTCGCAGTTTACTGATGGGAATTTGGTGCCAACAATTTGACAGAGTAATGGCTCCACAAATTTAAATGCGGGTCCTTGCTTCAAAATTGTCAGTTCAGCCTGAACATAATCGCTAATATTGCAAGCATCGTTGGGAGGCTTCACGTTTGGATACATGGCCTGGAAACAGTTGTTGCTGATAAGGTGTTTAATAAGGTGTTTTTTCTTCACCAAGGTGATTAAAGTAATCACCAAGGTGTTTTTGTGAATGGTTCTGTCAGAATATAAAAACTGAAATTTTTCGTTCTAATATTCTAATATTTTTTCTGGTTTACTGAATAATCTTATCTTTTCTTGAGAATTATTTGAAATATAGATAAATGCCTAATAACCATCCGAATTCATTTTTATTGGTATAGTTTTTGTCAAGTGACAGGAATTTATTCCGATGAGTGGAACCCTTTTCAATTCTAGGTACTATCCTTTTTAAACTTATTTTATCCTTTAAATCCTAACAATTCTTTAGTTGTGCAATAGCCGCATCCTATGAAGAGAGCAATGAGGTTTGGGTTTTTAAGAAGTTTTTGAGAGGGTTCGGTGGGTTCGGTCTCCTATGAACCAAGAAGAGCATAAAGGCAATGTGTTGAGATAGTGATAACAAATGAGGTCATAACAAATGAGGATGAAACAGGAAATAATATAAGTGAATAGAACAAAATGATAAAAAGTAAAACGAAAAGAAAAAACTAAAAAACGACTGGATCGAGACTATAGAATCTTTTAAAATATGTTGTGGATTTCTTGTTGGGATTTCTTTTGAAACTGGAGACTGGATGGGGATAATATCAGCGGTATAATTTGTTCCAGCAGTTAACAATTTGAAAGGAAAAAATTGTGGGATTGTAGGACAAAAGATTGGCCCTATAAACTTGCGCGATTTCAGTCCAATTACCTCTGTTAGCGTTCAAGAAGTGATAATAATTAAAATAATTTCAATTGATAGAGCCGATTATAGTATTTTCATTAATATAATCATATAATTTAGTTTGGATTGTAGAGTTGGAAACTGGGATTTAAGCGGTGCAATATTTTTGACCTTCGATTAACTTAAATTTCGATTTGCTTTCGAATGAATACGGAATTATTAAAAGAAATAACATGCAGATCGGAGGCTTTGCCATGTGCAAAATCAGATAGCCATCATTTAAATATTCTTTAAGCTCATTTAAATTCTCCTATCTACCATATGAGAAATAAATTTTATAGTTTTCAATAAAACGGCCTACGCAAGAACCGGAGTGCTAAGACTGAACTGCAATAAAATCAGATGGAACTACTAACACGGATGACCTGGAAACGACCATTTAGATGGTCTGGCACTAGTTAAAGAGTTAAAATACTTTATTTTATATTTTTTTACATTTCATAAAAATTTTTCCTTAATGAAGCAAATTGAGCAGCAAGGAAAATCTTCTTCTTCTTCTAACAGTTCTCACCATTAATGATTAGTCTGGTTCCGCTGGCTACATGGTAAAACGTCTCCAAGCTGATCGGTCGACGCCATCGTTAGTAGCCATTCCTTTTTCCATATCGTCTAAGTCCATATATCGCTTGGTCCATCTATACGTTCAAAATCTTTTCTCACTGTATCAGTCCAGTTTTTTTGCACTTTTTGCACTTTTTATGAAAGTTGTTACCTTGTAAATCATATTCACTTTTAAGTCACTTATTTTTTTCTGGAGATGTTTGGTAGGTTGTTTCTTCAATAATTGTCGCAGTACGTCCTGTCACCTTTCTTAGGAATTGGGAGAATTACTTTTCTCTAGTTTTCTGGTACTAGTTCTGTTTTCTGTTTCTTTTGTCATACCAAAGAATACATTTGTTGAAGGTGAGTTATGAACAATGATGGACAATATTTGAAGAGTTCGACCCGGAGACCATCTTCTCCCGGAGCCTTATTGGCCTTAAGCTTATGGATAATGGAAATTATTTTACTTCTGTTGAAGGCTCGCAACTGCAAAGGTATGGTTCGACGAACTATCAGCTATATCAGGGGTAACAGTTGGCGCTTCATGATTAAATTTGGCCTCAAAAAATTTTTATCTTCTGAGGCGATCCTCCTTAATATGTATGTCCATATATATGTCCATTAATATTCTGCATCATTTCACTGACCCTTTCTCGAGTTAGCTTTGTGAGGAAGGCGAAACAGTATCCTATTATCACCCTTCCGAGCTGCCGTCTCCATTCTTAAGGCCATGTCACTACAATAGCGATTTCTGTCCCGCCGTGCTGCTGTCGTTATAATTCTTCGAAGCACCCGATAGTCAAGATCTCCTGATATTCGGGCTTTGACAGCTTTGTCGGGCAGTTAGACAGTTGCTTTCGACACCTAATTAGCGAACTTCCTACTAGTACTCTAGGGTGAAAGTGGGTGACTTTTGTAGGCATGTCTTTAGTTAGGACCAGTGTTCATTCGCCTTTCCAGAGATTTCATTGACATTCATTTCACTGAGGTATTTCAACAATACGGTTTGAAATGCACTTATTGCTCCTGGATTTTTTAATTTGAGGTAGTTGAAAGATCTTGGGATATGTTGCTGCTTATGACTTGTCAATTTTATACGAATCTTGGCTCAGCAGCGGAAAATCACAAAATAAATAATATAAAATTAAAATTATATAAAAAATATAAAATTAAAAAAACAAAATTTGAAATAAAAATTAAAAAATGAAAAATTTTCGCAAAAATTGAATGTCTTTTCCAAAGATTCAAAAAACGTGGCGGTCCACAAAATTTTTTAGAAAGGGTTACGTGTGCATCACTGCCTTGACCGATCATTGAAACCCGTGGCTGCTCATTTTACCCCTATCAATTGATTCTATGGTTAGCAAATAAGCTCTGGATAAACCACAGTTTAGGTTGAAAATGATTAAAATTTTCATATTATGATTTTCAAACATTTTACTTTAAGTTCCAAAATATCGCTGGTCGAAAGTGGCTCGAATACGCATGATTTCGTGAATCCTGAACATATCTTTGATTCGTAAGATTGTGCCAAAAATGAATTCGATTTTCTGAAATTTCATATTCGAAAAAACCGAGAAATTGGTATCTGGTAAATAATAAGAGAACTAGCTGACTAATTTTTAGGAGTTAAAAGTTAAAAGTCCATATAGTCCATATACCTGCAGCACCTAACTTCTCGGCCACAGTTGCCGCAGTTGCTTGGTGATATTCTTCGGTACAATGGGTGATTGATATAGTTGCCAGTATTATTCCTTAGAAAATTCAAAACAAGCCGGATTACTTTTTTTGGTGGCAACTTAAATAATTTTAATTGTTATCGCTGAACGAATGATCATTTAAATGATAATTAAAAATGCTTTTTTTAATTTTTTAAATCAATTGAGTTATTATAATTATTATCTTATTTTTTCTAGAATTTAAAATTATCGAATCATAACATCCCAAAAGATTGCCGTTTTTTTGGTGTCTGGATTTATGGCCACATATTTCTGCTGCCATACCACATTGGCCTATGTTGTATATCATATGACCTTTGAACATCATATGAAAGCACATTTTCGCCTGTTCACTGTTAATATAACACTAATTAAAATGAATATTTTCTGAATTTTTACTCGGATGATAACATGAAAAGATCGGTATAGTGGGTGAACAAGAATGAATCCCCTCAATATATTGCAAAATTCTATCATCAGTCGGATGAAACTATTTAATTATCCGCCATAGGATTCATTTACTATGGCTTCTTAAAGCAGCCATGCAGCGATTACAGCATATATAGTATAGTATAGTAATAGGAGATAGTCCATCGAAATCAAACGCTGACCAAGAAGAGAGGTCCAATTATTCATGCCAAATTACACATCGCAAAGATTAATTTTGTAAAAATTTAGTATCAATGTCCACCTCTATTCACCATATTCTCCATAACTTTCACCAGCAAAAACTAAACCTTTTACTTCTTCCATTCTCTCGACAAATTCATCAGACACTTTCGAAAGAAGGAAGACTTTGAAACCATCTTTTAGTAATACATTGGTTCCATAAACTCAGATTTTTGTGCAAAAGGAATGCATTTGGTTCAGATTGGCAAAAGTTTATTGCATGTAAATTATTTACTTTGAATAAAAATAAAACTGATTTTTATTATGATCTTTCAAAAAAACGATACAAAACGAAATTTAAAATGACATAATAATATAAGATGCACAATGATAAACCTTGCAGCCGTGATCTCTTACATCTCTTAAAAAATTGCCAACTGCATCGGCCAAATCGCCATGGGGAATAACACATTTGGACCAATTTGAAAATAATTCTGGATCATTATTGCAAGAAACACTAAAGAAATTGCCACTGCCTATACCTAAATAAAATTAATGATAATAATTCAATAAAAATAATAATTTTACGAAAAATAAATCCATTCAAATAATTTCGATAATATTTCGATAACATTTATGTCCAGCTTATCTCAAAAATTTTGCCAGTTAATGTAAAGTTTTATCAAAAGGAGATGCTCGATATTACTTCCCTTGCCATCCATAAATATTCAAACAATCTTAAATTTCAAAAATAAAAGGCCCCTTCATGATATATCCATTCATTTTCTATTAATTAATACCTAGTAACTCAAATAATTTTAATTTATTTTAATAAATTTTTTTAAAATGATATGAGCTCACCGAAAATAATAAAGATTAGAGCGAGAAAAAGCCAGCTGTCCATTTGAAATACGAATGGCCTATAGGACAACTGTTGATAAATAACAGGAAAGACTCAAAATGTAAGTCTTCCAAGATATTCACTATTTTTCTCTCACTTTAAAAATATATTTCATCGAGACACTTCGGAAAAAATTGATTCGAAAGATTTTTGTTTAGTGCTAAATGCCCTCTAAAAGTTTAAGAGTTTGAACGATCTTCGAATTTTTCTTTTTTTGGCAATTAATGGAAAAATATTTAAATGCAAACGGTCTTAAAAAAAGAATTCAGTATATCGATAAAATTTTAAAATTACGAAAGAATAGGTGAAAAAGAATTTTTGAAGAATGTAAGAATCGTCGGAAGAAAAGTTGTAAAATATAATTCATTAGATACGTTTTTGAAATCCAAATATTCAATGATTTGAATCTTGGATTTTTATATAAAATTTCCCTATAGTCCGCAGATCTTACTTTAAACTGCCGCAAGTCTGATAAGCCAAACCTTTGGATCGAATTTGAAACAAACATCTTATCCAATTTGTTTGATGTTAAATATAGAAAATAAATATTTAAAAAAAGTGGCAAAATGGCAAAAAATGGCGAATATTTTCCAAAGTTGGGCACTGACCAAATTATATAATAAAAAATTTATTGAATTCATTTTTTTTTAAATTTAAAATTGGTCGTAGTAGGAACAAAAGTTAGTTTTGAATGCAGTTATTAGTTTATTTCAATAAATATTCTGAGCCTTAAATTTGAAATTTCTATGGAAAAATAAATTTATATAATATAACTTGTTTCAAACCATATTTATTTCACAATATTCTTGTAATAGAATGATAATAAACTTTTTTCCTTTCTCATTTTTATCATTGTTTGTTTTTTAAAAAAAGGAACTGAGCGAAGAATTTATAATGTATCCGAAAAAAATATTAAACAATGTCCGACAAACTGCTAGAGTTTAAGGAAATGGGAGCATAACGAGATTTTTCACGATGTCAAAGAAGGATACAGGACTTCTGGCCAAAATACAAGTGCACTGTAGTGTGAAGTTGTTAAGGGAATACAATGGAGCTTCGTGTCTTTAGTAATAAATTGGTAATATTTAATTTAATTACAGAGAGTTTTAAAACATTTTAAGCAAGCTTTGTGGGAATTGACGTAGTTTTGGAAATAAATATAGCAGTTTTTGAGTGACTCGTTTTCTTAAAGTTTATATGAAAAGCTTATATCAAAGGCAATTGCAGGAATATGAACCCAAATAAATTTTTCAAAAATTTTCTTAAACATCTGTAGTCCGTAAACTATAATTTTGCTTATTTATTAAGTTCTAATCTATAAATTTACAACCACATACTTAAATTGCATAACTACCAAGCCTATTTTCACCATTAACGCTGTGGTACTTGGTTGGATGAACGATGTATTACACAGAGACAAAAGATTTTCAATGATCAACGAATCAGTGCACAAAAACTTAACTCTGAGATAAATAAATGTAGTAGTTAATTAAAGTTAATTAATTAATTTAATTAAAGTTGGACATAACGAAAAATTTAATCAATGAAAACAAATTTTTTGATAAATCTTTTATTTTCAAGGGTTCGAACAATATATTTCACCAGTAGATAATTGTTTTTTCACTTCATTTCATTTTCATCTTTTTCTTCCGTTTCGCCATTCAGTTTTTCATTTTTCTTCTAAAAATGGATTAATTATTTTATTTACATTATTTCAAACAATTCATTTTTATAGCAGAAACTGGCCTTTGACTGTTATTGCTCAGACTAAATCCGTGCTCAGAGACGGGTAAACCTATCATTAAAATATCCGAATGAGGTTAAAGTGACCAACAACGGCCAAACCAAAATTATGCTAATTTCTGTGTTATTTTTGGCCAATTAGTTTAATACGGAAATAAATAAGCATCAAAAAAAGAATTTCGAAAGTGCATTCAGAAAAAGTTTTAAATTAATTTTTAATCAATGCTAATCAAAAATTTTATAATTAACGATGCATCAAACGATAAAGTAAGATATCAGTGAATTTCGTAGAAGTGTGCTTTGATAGATGGCGAATAATATTTTATAAAAAATTTAAAATAACTTTCGAAAATTGTTATTTATTCGAACTTGAAGACGGCTAACTTTTATAAATCGAACAACTGCGACAATAATTGCAATGCTAACGACAGTGATGGACACTAATAAAATAAATGCGATTGTTAAATTATCGTTTGAATAACTGATAAAACTTTCTCTTTCATCAATATTGTATTTCGGGATGGATTCGTTCGTTTTATATAAATCAATTATATTTGTGGCTGAATCGGCACCAATTATTTTTCCGATCTGAATTTTTTCCAATTTTATATTTTAATTCACAATTCCATCGCGTTCTTCAGCCGATTAAATTCCTTTGTCAATCTACAGTTTGCTTTCAAAAATTCAATGTGCGACGTGGCTGGTGGCTGACTTTTGTTATAATAATAAATAAAGCCTAGGAATCTAAGTTAGAGCAGTGGCTGACCCTTCTCTTCTCTTAGAACAGTTTAGAAAGTGGTGTGAATAAACCTTTTCATCTATTAATCTGAAGGCAGGCAATAAATAATTCCTTGCTCATTCCAAAACGAAGTCATACCATTAGCGCTTTATAAAGTGAGTCGTCGATTTCAGACGTATCATTCTCCACCGATATATTATTATTTGTTGCAATCATTATCACTGTCGTTGTTATGTCAACGAATGAATCGTAAGGCAATAACAAATTATCCTCAACGTCAGTGATAATTTCCCCTTTTAATGAATAGGGTCGATCGCATAAAGTAAGTTTGGCGTTTACTAATTTGAATTCGTCGCCTGATTCCGCTCTTTTCTTATAAAACTCATAGACTGCATTAATTACTGAAAAAAATCGTAAAACAATCTTTTTCTATAAAATTTATTATTTTATGGATGATTTGCTTGCGGGTTCAAGTTGAAATCGGCTCTCATTAAATCATCGAAGTTATAAGTCACCAAGTTTTTTTCAGACGGCCATGTATTTCCTGAATCCTTAAATACTAACCAACCTTTTTTCAGTCTATCATCGCAAATCCATTTATTAGATGATAAATCGAGATATTTCAAATGTTTTAAGGATTTCAACGCATCGACTGGCAAAGTTTTTAAATTATTATTTGATAGATCAAGTTTTTCTAAAGAATTTGCTTGATATTTGAAGCTATCTGATTCGATTGTATTTAATTTTGCCGTATTTAAATCGAGTTCCTATAAAATCATTAAAGTTAAGTTAAAGTTTTAAAGAATTTGCATTAAATTTGCATTTGCATGTTAAAGTGCGTCTCCATTAGTGTGCATAAAAGACTGAGGAGTTGTGCCACAGGAGTTTTATGAACCAATCACCGATCCCACAGGACTTTTTGGGCATCGCTATTGACCGATTGGATAAGGTTACGAATTTTGCGTCGATACGAAATCTCAACCCATATATTATTTTCACATCAGCCAAAAAGTAATAAATGATTTTTATCAATTTGCATAAATTATACAAAACATATTCGTACCTTTAGAGAAATAAGATGGATAAATAGCGAACTGTCCAGTTTTTCGATATTTGTATTACTAAGATTCAGAATTGCAAGTTTGGAAAGATTTGTAAAAGCATCACTATCGATCTAAAAACTTTACTTTTTTTTCTAACAGCTTACCATTTCTGATTAGCCTTTCGTTTCCAATCGCTTATCGGACCGGACAAATTTTGCCAGAGGGTTCACTTCACTTGGAGAAAGGAATAGATCACCAGCACCGTCTAGACTTATTATTCTTGCTTCAAGCAATTTGCTTCTTTTCAGTGCTTCGATATTTAGCATCGTTGCAATAAAGATAAGAATTAATTTTCTGAAGAAATTAATCTTCTTTCCAAGATCAGGACCAAGAGAATTCACAAAAAAAGAATTGTATCGCCTTGATTGATCGATGCAAACAATGCTTTTACTTTTTTCCTGCCTCTCGACAAGAGTAAATCTATCGCTAAAAGAGAAAGAGTAGTGAGGAAAAAGTGAAACCTGAGGGCTCATCTATACTTCCATTCTCACATTATACTTTTTCCCGAGACATTGGAACATCTTCGTTATATTGTTTGATAGTGGCAAACCTGCTTCAATTTCGTGTTATGCCGTAAATCAAGCACCGTTAGCGATTTGCTTAGTGGAGTAAAAGAAACATTATCGATAATCGCCAACTCGTTCCATCCCAAATCAAGCGAAACAAGTTCATGCAATCCATTCCAAGTGCAGTTTTTCGTTGTGTTTAAATAATTGCCACCTAATGACAGTTTCCGAAGTTTTTCGGATGCTCGGAAACTTCCACATTCGATTTCATCGATAAGATTAATACGGAGATCCAACTTTAGATTTACGAGAAAATTAATGCACTAATTTAATAAGCATTTGGATTTAAATTTAGATTTTTTAAACATTTAACCTTAAATATGTTTTATTTTATTTATTTTATGATAATTTTCAAAAAAGTCTATAAAAAGCTTAAATAAGCAAAGAAGCCAAGTTTTGTTAGGATAGTTCTCTCTTCGATTAGAAATTTTTGGTGACTTGGCGATAGAAGTGATTAATCCGCACCATTCGGAGCACCACTTCTGCACCACTTTTTAATGGCAGATATATTCCTACTAAGGATATGAACTTAAAGATTCGATATCTGAATCATTATCAACTTTATCAGCTTTTCTCCCCCATTAAGTTCAAATAATTGAAACCTCAATTAGATTATGAAGTCCTTGAAAAGTTCCATTGTTTATTTTTGTTAAGCTGCATCCAATCATAAGGAGTGTCTCTAATTTATTTAATTCTGCAAACAATCCATTTGGAATTTCTAGAATGCCGTCTGCTTTACTTAAATCTAAAATCTACAAATTTAATCTATAAATTAGCATAATTTAGTGATATTTTCCTATTAAATATTACACCATAATCAATGCGATTTCAGGCGGCGAAACTGGTTAAAAAGAAAGCAAAATCAATTTTTTCTTTTATCGCTCGATAAAGAGCAATCATTTTGCCACGAACCCTTTTTAACTTTGGAACTAACGAAAGCGAAAGTAAAATTATTAAATACTAAAATTATTCAAAAAAACCTTTAATTCAGTTAATTTTGAGATTTCGTTAAATACAGTTTCATTAATATAATTATGTTCGCCGATAATTAATATTTCCAAGGAATCTTTCAATTGTGAAAATGTTTCATTATCGACTGTTTCGATAAAATTTGCTGCCAAATTGAGCATTTTTAGCTGAAAATTTTTGAAATCTATTACAGTGCAAAACTTTTTTAGTAAAGTTGGCAGCCGATTGACTATTGTCTCATAGAGCCACCAATATAGAGCCACCGTAATACCGTATTCATTGAAAACAACCTCGTTCAAGAATCGTCAGCATATAGAATGGTTCTTTCTTTGGATGCTTTCTATGGCCAAAAGTTCTAAAAATTCTGCAAAAAAAGTAAAACTATCTTCAAAAATTCGTTAATTTGTCGGAGAACTAAGAAAATATATAAACCTGTTTGAGTTGAGATATATCATCCCTTGAAATGGAAATTATATTGTTGTGGCTGAGTGACAAATTTCTCAGCTTTCTCAGTGGTCGTATAGCTCGAGGTACTTCATCAAGGTTACATTTCTCGATATAGATTTCTTCGAGATTTTCTTCTTGTCCGTTGAAAGCGTTTTCATCAATTTTTAATGCAATCTTTTGGTAGCAATTTTCTAAAGCAACAAATTTTGACGAATAAATTTGCCGCAGAACTTTTAAATAATCAAACTTTCCGGATAGAGAGGACACTTTTTGCATTAAAAATTATTAAATAGACTAAAATTGTAAATTCGAATGAAAAAAATTTCAAAGTCTAAACTTCTTACAGAATTAAAAAAAAAGAACACCTATGAGTAATTTCTGAAGCATAATGCGGGGATTAAGAAACAAATTTCCAGTTATGCCAGCTTCATTAAATTCCATTCGAATAATTTCAACCTTAAAAAAGTTTTTTTGTTTAATCGCACTTTTCGTTGTTATAGAAAACTATGAATTCTTTAAAATGTGAATTTTGTGATTGTGTTTTTTTGGAGACTTTGCCCATTTTCTGCTTGGTATTTTAAAATAAATTAATTAAATAAGCAGCTAATTCAGAAAAACATGAAATATGGAGATCCAGTTAAATTCTGGATTAACGCTGTCATGTGAAATTTCGAGCAAATAGACAGGTAAGTGATTTGGTAATGGAATTGGTAATTAGTAGTTTCAACTGAATGTAACGAGCGCCAGTTCAAGAGGCTTGGAAACGCTTTATTTTAGTAACCATTGCAGCCAACCAGTTGGAAATGATAGGTGCTTCCAGAAAAAGAAGTAGCTATAGCGCAATCCCTCCTCGCTAGCAGCAGTTAGGCACATCTTAACCCCCTTATCATCCTTGATTATAGGTTAAGAGATGGTCTGTACTACTGAACTTCAGCCGAAGTGAAATAGCAATCGGTCCCAAAGGCTCCAACATCTTCTCTTGTTTCAAGAATAGCTCTTTTCTATTTTAAGGAACATCAACCAACCTCTTTTGCTATAAAATTTGCATTAATCGTTGAGCGAAGTGCTTGCTTTAAATCGTCTAATTTCGATCCATATAAGCATTTTATATTCACAAAATTATTATGCAACAATTGGCAAAAGCATGGAATAAAATTTTGAAAATGAGAATTATTCAAATTTTTTAGTTTATTGAATTTATTTATATCAAAACAACCAGCAATTTCACCAAAAATTTTCGTTTCATTCGTCGTATCGCTTTTTGTCAGCGATAATAAAATAAATAACAATGTTATTAATAAATAATAAAAAATATTTATAGAAATTTTTTTCATAGAAAAATAATAAATATGGCAGAAATGGATGAATCGTGAATCGTAGATTTACGCTAAACACAATGAATAGTTGTCTGGAGAGGATTTCTTGCTGATGGCGATTTTCTTTCTTCAAATTCCTTTCGTAGAAATTTAGGTCAAATTGAAATTCTATCGAGTCCTTTTTTCCCCATTTTGCACTATCATCAAATTTCGATTCTCCTCGATCAATGCTGAAAAAATTTAAGATCGTCGTGTAAGCATAAAGAGCAGCTTTGGCCCTTCACAATTCCCGTCGTGTAAGCATAAAGAGCAGCTTTGGCCCTTCATAATTCCCCACTGGCTCACCAGCATTAACATTGGTTCTTCATTTCATCATTCATCTGATGATGATGCGTTTTGCAAAGTTATTTAATTACATTTTAGTTGTAATTATAGAAAAGTCTTAAGTTAGAGGCGAGGATTAGTATAGGCTGTTTTAGACAACTATGATGTGCAATTATATTTCAGAGAATCATGAGAATGAGAGAGACTGTGATAAAGCTGGCAACTTCAGTAATAAGTCCATTGCTCATCGAAATATTAATTGGCTTAAGATTAGGATTTTTAAACGAAATCTTAGGCTTAGGATTAGAAGCATAGACTTAAGGCCTTTATTATAATGAAGTCTTAGCTTAATACTGAATTTACGCTTAATCTTAGTGCATAAATCTGAGAATTTATGGATGTAAAATATATTCTCCTCTCCGAGAACCTCACTTATTTTGCTTACTTAATGATTCCACAATAATAATTATAATCTTATGAAGTATATTCGAGGCTGGAAATTAGTCAGAAAGTCCAAAAAAGGTTCAAAAAAGCACATAATTCTTATCTATTGCATTATTTTTTTGCATTTTGCACTTAAATTATCTTATCCGACAGCTAATGCTTACCGATCATTGTAAGAAATTAATTTATGCAGGAAAAAATGATAAAATCTTGCAATTATGTTATGCAAATTATTGGAATAAAATAATAATGAAAGTTAAAAATAAATATTGATAAGCACTCTTGTTAGTGATTAATAACAATAACAACCGAACAGTTAAGTAAAGCAGCAAAGGGCAAAAGGAAACGGGGGGGGGGGGGGGCGCATTTGAAGAATAATAATAACTAACATGACGGTAGAACGGCTCAGTGGATTGGTGCTCTTATTTTGGAGCGGTGGTGCTGAGGTTCCGCTCCCCGCAACAGTAGGCTTAAATTTTAAAAACTGGGGTGACGCTGACACACGCACCAGGGAACTCTGGCAGAATTTATATGGCGCGAAAAGGCTACCGAGCGAGTCTAACGAGAAATCCTCTTGAAATATAGGTGATAAATAAAAAGAATAATAATAATAATAAAAATAATGGCGAAACTAATAATAAATTATAAATGTAATATCGTTAAAAAGTCTTTTATTTTTAAACATAATGTGGAATTAATGTTCAGTTATATTTATTTATTATAAAAATATGTTCAATGTTGTTCAGTGTTCCTCGTTCTTTTCTTATCGCCCTCTCGCCTTCGACCTTTTTTCTTTTGTCTGATCCCTCTTAAACTTGTCACCTTTCACCATTCACCATTTGTCACCTTTATTGCGCTTTTTTAAAATTTAGAGGAAAAATGGAAAATTTTATCAAACATTAACGCTAAAAGCGGGAACTATTCTTCAACACACATTTCTTTAAGCTCTTTAATTTTTAAAAACTTTAATTGTTCTTATTCAATTTTAATACGAATATTCTGGACCACAAGCAATTTTAACTAGCAGTAGTCGCATTCATAAAAACGACGAACTGGCTGGTGTCAGATTCCTGGAAGAAAGATTAATTAATATTGCCCTTGGAAGATATCCCTTTGCCTCATAGACCCTTAGTGATTTGAAGTTCCCCTTCACGGGGAGGGGAATTATAGGATGAAAAACGTAAATCCAACAAATTTTTAGCCGATATTTATTTGAAATGATTTTTAATACTATTTTAAGAGCACAAAATATTCTTTATTCTATGGAAATAATATTTGGAACAACAACGATAATAAATAAACAAACAACAACATATCGTACATCGCGATTGCTCTCTTCTATAGGTTTTAGCCCAAATGCAAAGGTCAGAATCGAATAAAAGGTCAAAAGGTCAAAGGTTAGGCCAAGCATGAAAGTTGAGTGAAATAAGTTGAAACATGAATACAGGTGAGCGAAGAAAATATATATTGTTATATTGTCGATGTAATGCAAATGTGTATGTAGGAAGGGAAATGGAGAGAAGCAGACATTTAGCTTAGTCGTTTAAAGCTAACGCAGTTCATTGATTTATTCTGGGAGACCGATGTGTTCTCTTCAAGCAATCATCTTGTGAGCCGAGTTTTGCTTTGGACTGTCTTGGCCGCATTATAGCCTTAGGGTGTCCTCCGTTTGTCCTGTCCTCTCACGTCTCTTGTCCCTATTATGTCCCTCCATTTGTCCTATTTTCTTGTCCAATCCATCCATTCCTCAACTTTCTTCTTTATTTCTTCTTTTCATTTCATCCATTCTTTCTTATTTATTATTTTAATATTTATCTCTTTTTTTAAAATCTATCGATTATTGATTAGATCAACAATATTTTTTAGTGAATTTTTGTTACAACCGATTTTTACAATCTTTTTTTGAATTCATTTCCTCTTGTCTCCCTTTCAGTAAAAGAAATCAGTAAACCTATCATATTAGAAGTGAAATCCGGCTGATTGCCTCGGCCACTCGCTTTTGCTTCTAAATCTCACGTCTTGGCTCGTTGGCTTCATTTCTACTAAATTTTTCTTCGCCTAATCGCTATAATTTTGTATTTCGTTATACGTTTTTCAAAAAATTGTTAATATTAACCATTTTTTATTTCCGCCTTCTTTTTTAAAAAAAACGGAATTTTTCGATAATAAAAATAAAATATATTATTATTTATTATAAAAATAAGTGAATTTAACTTTTCTACAAACAAAAGTCGTGTTTTTCCGTTGACCTTCCTTTTAACCTTTTTGTGCGATTTTCGTATTAACAATTTTTTTAAAAATTTTTTTAACAGAAAAAAATTATTTCAGCCAATTGTTCCTAAATTATTTAAAATATTGTGTAAGAAATAATAAACACATTGATTAAAACCTCACTCAATAATATGTAATAACAATAACTACTAAACTGACAATGCAGCTGGCTGCAACATGCGCCTCATCTGCAGCACAAAGATAAATGCACGTTACAGCTGTGGTATAGTGTTATACGGCTGGCAGTGGGTGCAGTTAGTGCGTAATATACGAGGTGCAATGGCAATAGCCATCTGCACATTGACTGCAATGTGGCAATTGGTGTTGCAGTATAATGCAATAGAATAATTTGCGCTGTTGCATATTACACTTTTTGCTGCCATGCTTCAGGAAATTTTACCATCCTCATCCGTCTTCCATCTATACGTTTCTCCTGTCTCCTATGATTATCCTTCTTTGTGCCTCTTTCGCGGTCCTCCGACTTATTCGTGGGTCTTTTTATATTTCCTTCCTCTTCACTTTTTTTTTATCTCCATCGCAATATTTTATTTTTTATTTGCACAAATTCTCGTGACACGAGTATCAAATATAATAGATTGTCACCATTTTTCAAATAGTATCTTGTTTCCACATTCTTATATCTTATTACCGCTTTAGCCAGCATTCGATGTATTTTTTCTGGTAGCAAAAATGATCGATGTATCACCACTATCGTCACTATTCTTCCCATTCACCATCACTGTCCTCATCACTTCCTGTTATTCTCCCTCCCTAAGTATTTTACCCATTTCATCTCATAATTTTTGTTGAATTCATTTATCAGATTTATTACATTTTCCTGCAAAAAACTATTAAAGTCAAAAAATTAAAAATCATTTTTTTTTAATAAGACAATTTTCAGGAATTTTCATTTTTTGCTATTATTAGAATTATTTACATTCTGGCTTTTTCTAAAAGATTATGGAAGCGAATTTTTAAATTTGCATATAATAAATTTTGTTATAATTGTTATTTTAAAAGTATCATTACTCTATCATTACTTTCATAAACGTCCATGCGTGTCATCTTTTTCTTTTAATATATATAAATAATTTTCTTTTAATATATCTTTTAATATAACGCTCACTAGTTTTGGTTTGTATGATGGTACCATTGAGGCTTTTTCGGACTTTTAGGGAGTGTCACCTAGCGACAGGTATATTAGTCAGTAATCAGCATCCACACGAATTTCATTTTGATTTGCAAATTTATTGTTGTCAAGAGATAACCTTTTTCCTTTTAGTGGAACTATGATTTATTCGGCCTCCTATCATCTTCATCATAATCATTATAATTATACTATTTTTGAAAAATTTCAAAATGTAAGAGGATTTCTAAATTACTCAATTTTTTTTAAAAGATTAAATGTTTATTTGCATATTTTTTCCATTCTTTATCAAAAGAACCTTCAAAATGATTTTCAATTGCTTATTAATTATCATCAGTCTGTTTGTCAGTTACTGCCAGTCTTTATCCCATTTATGCTCATCAATTATGTGTTTATAATTATAATTATCAACATATAATTATATGTTTTTCTTGTACAATAACTTATTCGTTTCGCTTATCCTTCCCATATAAGAAGATATTCACCGTGCCCTAGACTATTGATATCTCCTGACTCCTAGAATAAGGCTTTTGCTAAAGAATCACTGTAGATATATATGAAAATCCCAGCATCGTCTGGATTTATTTTTTATTGATGAACATGTTATCTTTAAGAGCACAGATAGAATCCATTTTGCCAGCAAACGAACATTTTTGATTTATTTTTTTGCAAATAATGTTTAAAATATATATATATATATATGTTAGCAGAAAAATAAACGATATAAATAATGAAGTATTATTGAAATGAATGGTGGTCGATTTGATTTCGATGATGGTGGAACATATTGTGGTGGTTGGGAAGAAGGTAAAGCACATGGACATGGTGTTTGCACTGGACCACAGGGCAAAGGCGAATATGCTGGCGCATGGCATTATGGATTTGAGGTTCATTATCTTTTGATTTCTTTTTTATTTCTCTTCTATATCAGATAAAAATTGGTTAAAATTTGTTAATCTACCAGTAATTAAATTTGTAATTTATAGGTTTCTGGGGTATATACTTGGCCATCGGGAAATACATATCAAGGACAGTGGCAAAATGGTAAGCGGCATGGATTGGGAATTGAACAACGTGGACGTTGGCTCTATAAAGGTGAATGGACTCAAGGTTATAAAGGTAGATATGGCCACAGGCAGTCGATAACTTCGCAAGCAAAATATCAAGGGACATGGTCAGCTGGTTTCCATGATGGTTATGGTTCTGAAACATATGTTGATGGAGGTATTTTTATGAATTTCTTCTGTTTTAATTAAATTCCATTTCGTGTTAAGCGAATAAAACGAAAGATGTTATTAAAATATTTTTCTAGGAATCTATCATGGACAATGGTTGCGAGGTATGAGGCATGGTTATGGAATACGAAAAAGTGCTGCCTATGGCATCGCGGCTAAATTTCGATCTCGATCATACACAAATGCATCGTTGACATCGTTGAGATCGGATTATGGTGATGATGAAACCAAAATGGATGCAAAAAAGGACGGCGGTAATTTTCATTTTAATATAACATAGGTATTTAAAATCATCTTTGTTATTGTTTGCTTATTAAGTACTCACAAATAGAGGCACTCGTAAATAGCAGATAGCTCTCCAAATTTTCAGATAAAAAATTGCATGACTGGCTCTTTTCATTTCAATAAATGCTTGATTTTAGAAGAAAGAGATGAAGGGCGTGGAGGATTTGTACTGAAATCGCGAAGTGAAGCACCAACACGACGTCGGCGATCATTATCAGAACGATCGTTAGCTGTTAAACGAACAATACTTAGTGGTTTAAGAATTAAAAAACAACATTCAACTGGTGACATACATCAGCGAGCAACTACTGGTATTCATTTGCATCATTTATCTAATTTGCAACCTTTTTATTTCATTGATTTTTTTATATATTCAAAAATTTCTCATGAAATTACGTAGTGAATATAAATTAGAAAAATTTTAGGAAGTCTTCGATCAAGTGGAAGCACATTGAGCTGCACATCTGATGAATCCGATCATCGGACTACTCGTGATCATTTCGTAGTACCACAGGTTTCCTTTTTTTACACAGATAGGTCAGAACGCTTCTTGTGTTGAAAAATAAATTTGAAGGATAAATTTGTAATGAAGATTAAAACATACATCCACAGCAAATCATCCTCCTTAAAATGTCAAGCTACGTAAAACTGATATTAGTGAGAATAATTGAAATATATCGAATATATATTATAGATGATTAAATTTTTTTTTAAAAACCCTCATTATTATTGGTTAAACTCGCTCGGCCGACTTATCAAATATGCCAGGGAGTCCTTTGGCGATAAAAGTGTATGTGGCTTGCCAGCATCACCCGGATTTTTTGGACAAGTTTACTCCTGCAGGATGTTGAACCTTATCATCGGTGCTCCGAATTGCGCAACAACTCGCTTTGTACCCTTCTACTCTTTTGAATAACTCCATAGTTTCCTTCCTCACAAACGGCCTGTTTTCATTCTTCTCCTTTAAATATTTAGGCGATCCTGTGCAATGTTAGGTCATTAGGTGTTATCGTGAAACAATAAATTCCCTTATTTTTTCACAATAATAAGTCAAATTATTTTTTAATTTTCCTTTTTTTTTAGCTGATTGGATTTTAAAATTCAGAAAAGATTTTTCCATTATTTCACTAGCTTCTATAGTGAAAAAAAATCAAATTGATAGGAAGAACATATCGATCAAAATGTTATTGAAAATTACAAAGGAGAATGGAAAAATGATAAGCGATGTGGTTTTGGTATAGCTGAAAGAAGCGATGGATTGAAATATGAAGGTGAATGGTTCAACAATAGAAAATGTGGTTATGGATTGACGACACTTAAAGATGGAACGTTAGTTTATTTTCATCCCTTGTCGATCTGCGTTTAACTTTTATTCTTATTAACTTTTCATTTAAATATTTAGTTGAGCAATTGGACCAAACAGGGCGGGAAGCCATACGCTGGAATTTTAATGCAGTCTCTATTATTGGACTTTATTGGTTCATATTTAGAATTTTCTACATTTATTTTTATGCTTGCCCTAAAATCAGTTCAACGCATATAATTATTCTTCCTTTATCAAATTTTTTTCCAATTTATCCTTTATTTCCTTCGTATTTAATCATAAGAAAATTTCTTTTAGGAGGGAAGAAGGAAAATATAAAAATAATATATTAATATGTTCTATACGAAAAAAAGGCCTTTTATTTGTTCGATCTTCAAAATTAAAGGAAAGAATTGAAAATGCTGTCGATGCTGCAAATCGTGCTGCAACAATTGCTCAACAAAAAGTTCTCTTTTTAATTTTTATTTCGTTGATATTTTCATTTTTTAAATATATAAAAAAAAGTTCAATTATATATGAAAAGTAGAATTTCATTCAAATTGGTTCATTCAATAAAAGCAAGGCATTTTCAGGCAGATATAGCAATATCTCGTGCAGCAACAGCTCGAGAAAGGTCTGAACAAGCGGAATTTATTGCTTCGCAAGCACGTGAAGATGCAGATACAGCTAGGATATATGCTAAACAATTCGCACCTGAATTTAAACAACCGGGTACAGAAGTAATACGAATGAATCGTATGCAGAATCATGCGAATCATGTCTCATTTGAAGATCCATCAAAAAGGATATCGTATGAATCGCGAGATCATTTATCTGATGATGTTGTCATTTTGAATACTCCACAGTTTCCTTCCCCACAAATGGCCTATTTTAATCCTTCTTTAAATATTCAGCAACAATCTTCAACAACACCGACTATTACTACAGTAATACAAAATTCATCAAGTCAGTCGACAATGCGTCAAAATCCTTATCAGTATGATAGTAAACCGGCAAATTATATGCAGTACAGCACAAATAACATTGTTAATAATCCGCCAAATCTTACTGATGCAAATTATCATCAACAATATCGAAGGCAAGCAAAATATTCGGATGTCGCATATGATGTAGCTACTCCATCTTCGTCTTTTCAAGAACAGCAGCTTGCTAGTTGCAATTATCAACAAAATTATGATGCTCTTTCTATTCAAATGGTACAAAATGAACCACAGCCCAATGCGTTGCAGGTCTGACCAGTTTATTTTCATAGGTTCTTGTAAAGTAATAAAAATAATCTTTTACAGACTGCGAGTATGCTCTGCTATATCTTAATATACAATACTTTTAAAGCATTTTAGCCAAATTTTGAACTTGTGCTGCATAATTTTTTTTGTTTTTTTTATTTTGCTTAAAAATCTTCATATCATCCTTTCTTTACATGAAATTTTTTTGTTTTTCAACCTATTTAACCATTGTCCCTTTTCTGTATAGCTTCTCATTTTCAATTTTCAATTTTCAATTTACCAGCTCAATCAGTCAAAAAAATTAGATTATTTATAGACATTTAAAACGGTATCATTTTTCTATTATTAATTTTTCTGTTATAGTTAATAAATTCATCTAAACAAAGCTGTTCACGAATGTCTTTAACTGATGATCATTATGACCAATATATGATGGCAGCAAATCCGAATCAAACGAGAGTTATACGAAGAAATCGGCCTTCGTTAACACGTCAACCTTTTGCTGTTCATGATACATGTCAAGTAAATTTTGTTTTTATTTCGAAGCAAATCATGATTAGATCATTCTGAACGGTAATGCCAAAATTTTCCAGTTCCCTACTGAATTTTGACTTTTTAAATTTAACTAATAATCTACAGGTGAGTTCTTTTAAAAAAGTTTTTTTAAATCATTTTTATATCTATTTTTAAATTTTAAATTTTAAATATTTTGATTGTAATATTATTTCATAATAAATTTTTGATTTCATTTTTATAGCTGTATTTCAGGTTCTTAATAGGCGATCAACCTTAGCCTCATCAGCATCAACAGCGTATAAAAATAAAGAAGAAATTATAACAAGTATATCAGAAACAGTTGCTGAAGAGAATCGTGGTTCATTACCTAATATTTCTCAGCTTGAGAGCGTAGGAATTTATCTGAGGAGAGAAGAAGCTGCACGTCTTGCTTCACAACAACGGCAAGAATTACAACGTTTATTAGAGGAGGAGCAATTGTTAAGGAGTAATCCTCTACGATATTTATTTCATCCTGCTTTAAAAGTTTGTTTTTTTGTTAAAATTAATATAATATTTCAATTAGTATTTTTTCACTTCATGGAATTCTTTTTTTTCTGGCGTTAAAGTTTGAAAACAAATAGTTTCGCAGTTCACCACTTATTGAAACATAATTTCAAAAATATTAGTAGCCAAAAAAAATTTGATAAATTTATAAATTTTATGCAAAAGAATTCCATAAAATCTTTCATTATTTTTTCTCAAATAATTTAGATAAGACAATATAGATAATTTAGAAGAATAAATATTCAATATTTTCAACTATTTTATGTAAATTGATCTTCCTTTGTGAGTGGTTGTTGCTTCAGCTTCAGTAGCAAGCAGCATGGATTCAAGTCTGTTGACAGAAGAGAAATTGTTATGAAATTTGGTTGGCTGCGAAAGGATTCGTTTTAATAGTCAGTCAGCCGGTGCTTGGTGAAGAAAATATTTGTAACTAAGAAACTCATTTCGAATAAAAGATTTATTAATCTTATTAAGAGAAATATTGATAAGTATTAAGAAAAATATTAAGAGAAATATTTTATCGATATAATAACTCGTTTATTTGATTGTTAACTTATTCTCCTAGTTTTAATTTCAGGCCTGGTTAATAAGGTGGAAAATGCCACTAATGTTGACAGTTGCGAATTTATTCCTTATGTTGGTTTTTTACAATCTGCTCACTTACGAAAAACGACATCGTTCATAACTTTATGCATAATTTTGCTGCTTTAACGATATTCTATTTTATTATTAAATATTATTATTTTCTGATTTATTTGTACACACTGCCAATGCTGTTGTTATCATAATATTTTTTATGGTAATTTAGGGCACTTACTGCTATTGCCAGTAAATTTAGTGCCCATATTCCATTTGTATTATTTTTTTATTATATAATATTGATCCTATTATATTATGCACTTTCATGACGATTATTTAATATTTAATTTGGTTTTTTTTGGTTTTACTCTTAGCTATTAACTCTCCGATTGTTTGTCTATGTGGCCTTATTTATGTATTTTGATAGAATTTCTAGTATATTTTTAAATAATTATTTAATACTTATAATCGATTATATAGTCGATAATTAAAAAAAAAATGTTTGTTTTCCTATTAAATTATATATAAAAACGACAGAAACCTTAAGTTCTATTAAGTAAAAATTGCATAATTGTTTCTCTCAAAAAGTTTTTCATCTAAAGCATTTTCATTTAAGCAGCAAAGTAAATCAATTTTAAGTTGATTCTGAACTAATAAGCTAAAAATAAAATGTGGAGATTTTATGAAAATTTTGGAAATATTTTATCTAGAAGTGCACCGATTTTCTATTTTATTATAGGGTAGTGTAGACAAAAATTATGCTGATAGGCAAAGCAATTTATCAACTTAACGATTTGAAATGCTTAAAAAAATAAAATTTTAATCAATAAGACTTCTTACCAAAATACCACGTAGAAATATATATAATATTAGAAACTTCTCAATCTTCTAAACGCCTTATTTAATAGTTCCTAAAGACAAAAATGGTGAGTGCTATCAAAAAAGAATTTTTATCGTCAACATTATGAGTCTTTTATGAGAGCAAACAAATTTTCCCAGGGAATCACTTGACAATAGAAGTAAATGGGTCGGTAGCCGAATTTTTACAAAGACACAAAGATATCCTACCATGAAAAGAAAAATTAAATTATCACAGCAAAAGAATATTTTAAATTATTATCGTTAACATTGATACATAACGTGAATGAACAAAAATATGCTAAGAATAAACTATTATTCGCTGGTCTAACAATATTTTGTACTATAGAGAATATTGATGGGAAAATACAAAAAAAGATTGGCAGCAATTGATTTTCACTGGTTTTATATAAAATAAATGTTACCGATAAAAAAATAAAGTGAAAAAAAAGTTGAAAATAAGAAAAAATTTTCGCAGAGATTGAAAAAGTAAACATTGCACAAAGATTAGAAATATCTTTTTTCAAAAGATGGAAAAGATGGGAATGAAAAAATCCATAAAAATTTTAGATGAAACTTTTATGAAACTTTTTTTGTTAAACCTTAATCAATATTCGTCACTGGTGGTTTTTCGATTATACGAGCACTTATAAGACCTGCACCAGTGTCAATTGAAAGCTAAAAAAAATAAATCATTCACTATTGTCAAGACGTGAAAAATCAGGAAAGATTTTGAACGCATAGGTGGACCAGTAATATATGGACTTAAACGATGGAAAAAGGAATGACTTAAACGATGGAAAGGAAAGGAAAAGGAAAGGAATTACTGCCAACGATGGCACCGCGCAGCTTGGAAGTGTCTTACCCTTGCAGCCGTTGAAGCCAGCCTAACCAGTAATGGTGTTAGAAAAAGAAGTGAAAGATAAAAGCTGTTTTGCATAAATATAATACTAATATAATAAATAAATAGCTATGTAATCTTTCGAAATAAACCTCATCATTGAGCGTAACATCAGAATTGATCCAAGCGAAAGCAAGAGGGCAATTTAGACGAACACTGTAAGTTCCTGACGTGATTTGCCCAATTCTCTGAAAAATTAAATCTTAATACGATGAATTATAAAAATGCCCTCCTTGCTTTAAGACTTTAAAGATAGATAGATAATGAATAAATGAAAATTGATAGATAAGGTTTTCGATTTATTTTCGAATCAATTTTCACTCTTCTTATTGCGTGCGAACTACGCCACTGCTCGAAAATAAGCATATCGAAGAAAGAATACCTCTTCTTCACCTTTACGTCGAATAACTTCCATTCCTTTAGGAACGCAAGCCCAATCTTTCAGATCTTTCAAAGGGTCACATGCAATAAGGACCTAAAAAATTAAACTTTTGGGAAATTGATATTTTGGAGTAAAATTAAATTCAATCTAAATAAATAATCTAAATAAAAAAGTCAAAAAAATAAAAATTTTAAAATTTAGTCTATATTTATATCTACAAAATAATCACCAGACGCCTCTTCCATTTAGTATCAATAATTTTAAGAAGAGCATTTCTACCAATGAAATCTTTTTTTGTAATATCCACTAAGTGCTCCAAGCCACATTCAAAAGGATTCGTATCCAAAGTCAACTGAAAAATAAATAAAATTGGATGACTTTTCTAATAGCGTTTGAAAATAAAAATCGCTTAAAGAATTATCAAAACTATAGATTATCGAAAAAACGAATATAAAAAATCACTTCTCTGCCCCAAAGTTTGAATCCATGTTCTATTCTAAGCATATTATGAGTTGCTTGACCAAAATTGACAATACCAAATTGTTTTCCTGCTTCTCTGATTGCATTATATAACTTTAGAGTGTCAGCCCTGAAAATACAAATAATACGGCACAATGACAACTTTCACGATTGTAAACAATTTCATGACCAGTATAAATAATAGATTACAATTAACGCGTTAAGCTTGCTTTATGTATAGTTCGATTAAGCTCGATTTAAGCTCGATTTCTCACCTCTAACAAGAATAAACAAAAGTGTATTACAACAACATTAAAAAAGGATTTCGAACTGATTAAAATAAAAAATCAAAAAGAAAATGACTGAAAGCCTACTTACTTTAATATTATTTAATTTAATTTAACAGATAAACACTTAACTATTGTGAAAAAATTCATATGATAATTGTCCCATAGTTGTCGAAGTTCGTGCAGCTAATACAGGCACATTTTGTATTCTAATAAGACGAGTAGAGCGTTCACCAAAGCTTTTGTCTGATACATCAGTTATCGTCAAATTTTGTAAAACCTATATTGATTTAACATTGAAAAAATGTTTGGACAACAAAGAAAAAAATCTTAATGTTTATTTAAAAAAAATTTAGTTTAGAAAACTTGCTTCACGGCTACAAGGACCAACTAATGCAACTGAAGCCAGATATTCACCAACTGCCGAAATATCAACGTTTGCTCTACGCTCAGCAGCTACCCGTTTCATCCAATCTATATCGCGAGATTCTCTTTCTGGATCAGTTAAAAGGATAAATTCTGTCCTATAAATAAAATAAACAATAAACAACTAATGCGACTGAAGCCAGATACTCACCAACTGCCGAAATATCAACGTTTGCGTGAAATATCGTGGAAAATAAACAAATAATAAAAATTAAATAAAATAAAAAATAATAAATAAAATAAAAAGTTTTTTGAATTAGAACCTAAAAAAGAAAAAAACTAAAAATATATAAGAAAAACAGAAAATTTCAAAAACGCAATACCTAAATTGATCATGATGAAAAACTTTTAAGGGTGCTAATATATTGCCATTGGTTGTTAACATTAGTCCAGAAGATATGGTTCCCAATTTCGGTACTTGATTTGTAAGTAGATGATATAAAAAATCTACAGAATCTGCACCACGAACCTTCAAACAAACACTGCGAAAAAATTTTTAAAGACATAATCTAGGAGTAAGCAAAGATCATTAACATTAATAAATATTTGTATATTATATGCATTGAAATATTTAATATTTAATATAAAATATAATATAAAATAATTAAATATAACATAATTTTTAGAAAAAGAATATCCAACCTCAATTTTACTTTTCCACGAGAGATCAGTAATACCACATTTATTTGTAACCATCTGATATTCACGAATGACTGCAGAAGCTGGGGATTCATCATCCACAGGAAATGTTTCAGCAACCTCAAACAAAAATAGATCAGATATCCAAATTACATATCAAAATCACTTTTCAATGAATAAAGTTAAAAATTTCTTTGTAGTTTGATCGTAATAAATTTTACTAACAACAGTAATAAATTTCTCTAGATACGAAAAATCATAAAGAAGTACTAAAAAAATATAGAAAAGAAGGAAGATTATATGTAATTGAACATAAAATACAGATTATATAGATAAGATTATTATACCTCCCATCCATTCCGAAAAGTGAATATACCACCTTGTTTGGCCAATCGAGCATAAATTCCACTAACACGTTCACTTGGTCGTCCAGCCAAGCGATTTACATATGACCAGTTATAAAACATAGAATATGTTTCCTGAGATTTTTCTTTGATAAATTTTCGTGTTGCCCAACGATTAAACCTCAAAAATAATGTGAAAAGTAAATAATTTATGCAAAAGGAAAATAAATGAAGGAAAAGCAATAAAGAAAAATACTAAATTGCTATAAAATGTTCAATAAATATAAAAGAACCAAAGAAAAGTAAGGATTACCTGCTTGCTTCTGTATCAAAAAGTTCTGAAGGTGGTTCGCGATCTACTATCCAATCTGCCAGATATTTACCCATTCCACCACAACTCGATATGCCATCAAAATAACCAACCTTTGAATGAATAAAGCAAGGCATTTTAAACTCGATTTTGCGATTCTTTTCAATTGAGGACTAAAACTTCCAACCATCTAGAAATTTTAAAAAATACCTGAAGCCAATAATTTTGACGTTCGTTTGTTGGACCCACAAGCGGATAACCATCAGCAGTTATTGTTACTCCACAAGCCCTTGCATCGACAGGACTTCCATTTAAACATGGTATTAATTCACAGGCACGTCCATAAGCTGCACTTAAACGTTCGAAACATGGTTCCAAAGTTGCCTCTGTTAAACGAGAAAATATATGATGTTGGAACTTGAAACAAATGATAATAGCAATATTAATTTATATATTTTCATAACAAATAAATAAATAAATAATATTATTAATTATATTAATAATTTAAAGACTGAAAAAAAATCGAAAAAAAAACTTTTTGGAAAGGCCTCATGCCAATCTTCTCTAATAACAACATCGGAAGCACGAGGCTCAAAACCACCGAAAAACAAATGATCACCATCTTTTCGTATATAAAATGTACTATCATGGTCGACTATTGCTGGAAGATATTCCAGATTTCCCACCTTGAAAGTATAATTGGAAATTATTTTAATAATTAAGATTGGCATTAAAGGGTAATCCAAATTGCAGAAATATCATATATCTTAAAAAAAAATTTTGTGAACTGGAAAGATGAAAAACAATGAAATGATTAAAATCGTCCATACTTCATTGATAGGTCCAATGGACGCAAATTGATGCTCGACAAATGTTAGTGGCAGATCATAATTTGTCAATTTCGCCACCTCCACCGCCCAAAGTCCTAAAATAAGTTTATCAAACTTTCTCCACCGAATTTACAAATATTATATATTTTAAATATTATATATTTTTATATTTGAAAATAGAAACAATGTCCAGTGAAAATTTTACCGGCTGCATTAACGATATTTATAGTCCGAATTTCTGAGCCATTCTCGAAACGAACAATCCAATCTCCGTTTGACTGTTCAGTAAGAGTAAATGATGAACAATTTTCGATGATTTTTGCTCCTCCAGCTTCTGCTCCTTTAGCTAAGGCACGTGTTAATGCTTCTGTATTTACATAGCCATCACCAGTGGTATATAAGGCACCAAGCACTTTTGATGTGTCAACTATGTTAGTCAACTTTTGAACTTCATTTGCATCTATTAGTGAGGTTTTACAAACATCACCTTTCTGTAAAAATATATTACCATCTCCAAATATCCTCAACTTTTAACATCCAAACATTAGGACAATCATAAAGATCTGAAGTTTGGTTCAAATCCAGTATGTTTAATTACTATTATTCAACAGGAACAAATATCATCAAATATAAAAACAAGCTTGCTGAAATCAAAGGAAATAGTATTTTAAAACAAAAGTTAGAAGGTTAAAAGTTAACAAAAGTTTTTAAACAATTGGATTAATACTTGAAAGTAATCTCGAGCGACATATCGACGGAATTCATTCATACGAGTTGAATTTGTCGCCAAGCGAAGAGTACCTGATCGAGAAAATTCAACTTTCTGAAAAATGATGAAAATAACAAACACCATTCAGCCACTTTTCATTTCACCTTATATCATTTAACCACTATTAATTCCAACTGGTCGAAAAATAGACAAATCGGCAATAAATGAGCAAAGTATTCAGTCTCATTTTTCGCTGAGAACAAACAGAAGCACAAGCGGCTACTAAAAAAAGAAGAAAAATTATCGTTATATTATTAAATTTATTTCAATAAATTCCATAATGAAAAGGACAATTAAATAAATTAAATTACTTCTCCAGTTTCCTCCTCTAATCTCGAATACAAATCAACAGACCTAGCTAATATAGGTTTAAAACGATGTGCTGGATGAGCGGCACTAACAAGACCCGGCTGAAAAGTTTTTAAATTCACAAACAATCAATTTTATAATTTTTAAATTCATTTTGATTCGTTTCTAATAAAAACTTTAAATAATCTGGAATATGTCATTTTTAATTAGCTACTGTCTATATAACCGGGGACTATTCAAAAGCATGTTTATTGTCTAATCCTTAAAATGGCATATAATTGGTATTCTATCTTCGGAGCCTCTTACCTAATTGCTTGGTTGCAAGTCATATGTGGCCTTTGGCTTATACTATAATAACACATTGCGCGAATAATAGACAGGCGATTGCACTGCAAACTGCAATTATCTAAATTATATAAAGTGGCACTACAAATATTGGCAGCGCTTTCTACAAAAAATGTCCTGTTTTTATTATTTCTTTTAAATGGAAAAAAAATTATCTTTAAAATAGACAAATTTTTTAATCAGGAAAAATAACAATTAATAACAAATAACAAAAATAACAATTTTCACCAATTTTTAAATCAAAAAACTAAATTGAAGTTAAATTAAACATATACCGAATGAAATGTTGTTCCCGAACCTAATTTATCTTTTTCAAGAACAATTATGTCGCGAAAATTTCGTTTAGTAAGATGATATGCGACAGAAGTACCAGCAATACCGCCGCCGATTATAACTGCAAATGCATCACCTGTCGGTATTCCACTCGAAAATCTAAAACATTCTATTAAACATTATAAATTAATTCTATTAATCATATAATTTTTTTTATTAAAATAGTTCACCAAATGCGACATTGAAATGCAATTAGATATATTAAAAAATGAAAACATAAAAATCCAATTAAATATATTGTAGGAGATCACCTGATTTGTAAAAAATAAGGCAATTTACGATTGGAAGAATTTAAAAAAACACGTTGCATCTCCACTGAAATCTAAAAATAAAAAACTGTGCAACAGCTTTTCTTGCAAAAACCTATATTATATTCTTCATATAAGCAACTTATAAAGCAAACCTGGCAAGGAAATACTAATAAAAAGGCTAATAACCTACTTTCCAAGTGAAGATTGAAGGGAAAGAAAACTTGCTCTCTGAGCATCGACCGACATTTAGTAATGCAAGGATTTTCGTCGACGTTATAAAAAAATTCGTGGATTTGGATAAAAAATGATCTTTAAATGATCTAAAACCTAATCTTTAAACGAAAATTGGCGGAATTCTTTGCAAAAACTGGAGAAATTTCCGAAAATTTTAGAGAAAAATGATTTAAAATAATTATAAAAATTAATTATTTAAATAATTTATTTTACAAAAAAATACTTTTAAAAAATTTGAGAATTTGACATTCGAAGTTGCACCTAAATATTTTTGGAGAATAACTTATTTAATTTGACAATAATTGGCGAAATAAATGGCTGCGACATCGCCAATGAGAGCGGAAGATATCGAGAAATTTGACGATTTATGGCGGATTTATAATATTTATTTCGAGTAATGAACCTCAGACTGCATCCTCACGAAAAGCATTGGCTGCAATAGGGTGATCACGGGGCGTTGACGGTGCACAGGTACAGCGCAGGTCTCGCTACTGCCGAATGAAGAATGAAAGGCGAGGAGGACTAATCAAAATTCGAACTGGAATGTCCGGGAGAAATTTCGAACTCATGGGTGATTTGCTTCAAAATGACAGAATGGGCGGGGCTGGAGCGTTGGGAACTTCTCACCGATATAACGAGCAGAGCTGGACTCATCGTTAATGGTCCGAACTGAATCATTTAAAAAATGAATCGCCGATTAGTGTTTCAGTTATTATCAGTTATCAGTTATTTTCAGTTATTATATTCAGTTACCATTTTTGAAATAATGGAACTTCAAGGGCGTGGTACTCGACCTGCTTGAAACCAAGTGTTTCTCGTATTATCTTAAGTGAAATTAAGTGAAAAACTTTCAAATTCCTGGGACATATTAATGCAAAATATTAGAAATATTGTCAAAATAAGAAGAAACGTTGCTAAAATGAGAAAGAAACTTCAAAGAATTTTTGCGATGGCCATAAATAATTGGTTGAATGGTTCCAATCGCTTATCGCTTATTATCGCAATTTTGCTTCGCATTTACGAACTTACTAAATCGCTTTATTACTAATTATTATTGCTATTATTTATTATTATTTATTATTATTCTTATTAAATTTTAAAATTACCATTATTGTTTAAAAAAATTTAAATATAAAATTTGCGTATTTTTAAAAAATTTCTCCCAACTTAATTATTAAATAAACGTGAAAAGTATAAATTTAGGAAAACAAATTTTAAATCTTTTAAAAAAAGAATAATTTTTAATAAAATATTTTTAATAAAATCAAACTTATGTGGTGGTTAATTTGCGGAATAAATAATTATTTTAGTCAATTATTAAAGAAATCGACTTTTTTAGACGATAATAATAATTATTAATGCAAAGGAAATATTTAAAAGACGTATAAAAATAAATATAGGGGAAAAGAAAATTTCTAAAGTAAAACTTCTAAATTGAATTTTAATATTTTGGGTATTTTTTTTCTTCACCAGCTAATTTAGCTAATTTCATTAATTAATTATTCTCGAATATTTTAAAAAAATTTTCTTTCCTTTTGTGCAAAAATGGTTAATTCCAAGCATTTCTCATAAAATATAAAAGCTCTGAATTTTATCCTATTGCCTAAAAGACCTGCGTCCACTTTAACTGAGAAACAGCTGGTCGTTTCAACTGAAAGAGGAAACTAGCTTCTCGCCTGATTAATCGGTCCACCTTACTTTACCAAAGGCCAGAGGCAGTATCGCAACAGTTTCCTCTTCTTCATTATCTGCTATAATTTACAGTAACTCTCACGAAATGTATAATAATCATGGAACGAATTAACTGTTTCGAAATGATATCGAAATTCATTGATATTGATTGAATCGCTTTAAATGTTTTGTTGATCAGTGATTTCTCGAATTTCCTCGAATTTTACATTACTTTTTTTCCTTTGGAATATTTTCAAAATTTTTATAATACTTTTACACAACTGTTTGAGTTGAGCAGATTTTTTAATAATAAATTGAATGTCTTAGTGAATAATTAAATTGCATTATTGCATTTTATAATTATTTGCACATTTACGACGATTTCGTATCTTGCAAGGAGCGGTGATAATCAATAATAATCAGTTAACAATGATAACAATAAGAGGGGCATGAAATTACATTCACTATTCATCGATATTCTACGTTAACTTTTATTACCGATTTGCGATTAGAATTTCAAATATATGTAAATAATATTGAAATATTTTGAAAGAAATTATTACAAATGAAAAAAATTCGTGAAAAATCAGATCAATGTAAATATGAGAAAATTCTTATCGCCTTATGTGCAGATAGCTCTTCGCCTATGTTGATTAAACCATCACAGTAATTGGGGTAATACCTCGTTGCATGCCAAAGTCTGATGTATGATGACTTGGACTGGTCACGAAAAATCCCATGGAAAAAATGAGTGATTTTTGTTAAACTTAGATATGGCAGCGAAAAGGTATGTGTCTGGGAAAGTATAGTCTAAGGCTTATCATTGGAAATAGAAAAGTGGACAGTGGTGGGCACTTGCCGCTTTCCATCACCAGGGTGACTTTCTGGCGAAACATCTTCATGTTAAGCATCCATGCTAAAAAGGAAAAGAAGCAAGTGACACCATCCATTTTTCTCTTCGCTAGAATCAAAACCCTTTCCAAGCCTTTCGATCTAATTTTATAAATGAAAATGCCTAAACTCAGCCTGTCCTTATTTATTTAAAATTAATAAATTTTGCCTATTCACATATAATGTCGATGAAATAAATTCTCTGCTGTTTGCCTAGCTTTATAAATAAGGACCTAAAAAAAACATTTACTAGCACAGAGAATCGATCCCTGAAAATAGAAATTGGTGACAATTTAAAAAAACCTGTTGAAAATCAGAATTTTATCAAATTTTGCCGTTCGATCAGCAAAATAACAAACAATCTGGTTAAGTGTGGAAGAAAATCCATATTCAGCTGTATAAACTAATCCATTTCAGGATGCGATTACATTCGACTACTTTTTCATTTTGCTCAGCGTTCATAAATTGCCTTCCATATTTCGTACTTAGTAATATAACTGCGATTTATGACTCAATTAAGACTCTCTCTTGGAACTCTTTGATTTCCACAGCTTTCAAAATTTTAAATTTTGAAAAAAACGGGTTCAATCGCTTTCGTTTGATTTTCAAATGCAGTCTGTTTACTCAATTGATTTCATGTCCTCGAAAATTGTTTTGCAGTTTCATTTTATTTTTTCTTAGAAACTTCTTAAATTTGCCATTCGTTAATATTTTGAATATTTTGCCACAAAATTATTTTAATTTTTTCTGTAAAAATTCGAAATCTGATAATAATCGCAGAATCTTTCCATTGCTAAAGTGTTGATTTTCTCCTCTTTTTATTTTATGAAAAGGATTCCTTGATTTATTTTTTTTCCACAAAAAGCGCTGATTTTAGCGATAAAAATGCCCAATAAATTTTTGATGGCGCCTATGATAAATATCGCTTAATTGTCCGAATAGGTGAGACATATTCTCATCGAATTAATCCTGAATTTCGGGTTTGTAAAAGTCTCGTTGTTTTAAATTTTAAATTAGAATGCTCGTTACTGCTCACCATTTCTGCTTGGACTAATTCGTTGGCTATGAACACGACGAGAAATTTTTATTATGAGGGAATCATTTGATGACAGAAGTACAGCTGGTCTGCCAGTTTGGATTCTTCACAGATATATTTACTCCTGTTGAGAATCGAATTTTAATGCTCTGAGGGGGTAATCTGAGCAAAAACTACTGCGCTGTTGAAAAGTCTTTAATATTACCATTTCTTGCGTCTTGTTAGGTCCATTTTATTTTTTCGTTTTTTTTTTTTTTCATTTCCATTATCGTTTGTGGCTTCTAAATGAAACAAATGGCTGCTTCGCTCTGATTTGCTTTGTAAATTGTAAAATTAGTGATATTTGTAGAAAACCATAAATAACTAAAAATCGCCAAAAGTTTCAGTTGTAAAATCTTACCCGCAAAATAATTCTCATCATTTCTGGCTTAGCTGGTTTCATTGATAAAACTTTTCGCCAGAGAGTAAAAGTTGTGATAAAAGCATAGATCCCATAAATTTATTGGCAAAAAAGACCGAACAGTGGAATGGCTGTGATAAGGTGCATTATGTTCTCTATCAAGGAATAGGAACCGAATTTCGTGGCTTGAATTTATTGATAATCTGAGTAGTATTGCCTATAATTGATATAAATGCTGATTTCTCTGATTCTGATTGCTTTTTTTTGCTGATAAATCTCGAATGTGATTGCAAGGAAAAGATTTTATTGAGCTACGTATTTCAGATATCCTCAAGAAATCGAACTCATTGTCTTTAATTTTTTGTATTTAACTGTAAATTTTCCATCTTTTTCTTCAGTACTATTGCGCATGGGCTTATTTAAAAAGCAGTCCAAAGATACGAAAACGAACGAGACTTTGTTAGTTGATGGAGAAAGCCAAGCAGTCAATGAGGTAAGCAATGAACTATTTTGGTATAAGAAAGGCTATGGTTCGTGGCACTTTTTAAAAACGCAGACAAACGCAGACAAAAAGGACAGATGAACAGCGACAGCGCCATTTCTTTTTTGACGTCGAGGACCCAATAGAAATTATTAAATAAAGGGAATAGATTTTTGCCATTTAATAGCGAAAAAGTTGCTTAATTGAAGGATAGTCCTTTGCTTTCGATTACTTTTACCAAATGTCATAGGTTATGGCGTTTAAATGACTATTTTTAATTGCTGGCATATTGATAGTTTTTGACAAATAACAAATATGTATGACGATTAGGAATTGGCAAATAAGATTTGACAAGTAAGACAATATGATAAATTCAAATTGTCAAATAGGATTTTGCAGCAAATTTCAAATTTTGCTGCAAAATTTTTTTATGATCAAAATATTTCGAGTATTACTGAAGGATTTTAAAGGATAACGAGTCAGTTCAAGAGGACGGCAATCCGGAAGAAGATTATGTTACACTTCTCATGAAAGTGCGCTTAAAATGCGGACATAATCTCGTTGTTCGCGATGCTTCAGGTTTTCTCTCTTCTGGCGAGAAAAGTTAGAAGAATTTTGAAAATCAGGTTTCTTCGGGTAATTATTCAAACAATTTCAGGAAGTAGTGATCCGTACGTTAAATTTAAATATAAAAATCGAAGTTGTTTTAAAAGCACCGTTCTTCACAAAACCTTAAATCCAGTATGGCAAGAAGAATTCTCTTTGCTAATCGACGATCCAACTTCGCCCGTTTCAGTGGATGTCTACGACTGTGGGCGATTCGCTACTGATTACATGGGCAGCGCTATAATTGATATCAGTCATCTTCGCCTTTTTCAGTATCTTATGCTGTTTTTCAAAAAATAAGAAAATTTCAATCTCAGCAAATTTCTTAAATTCATCCAAAAACTATTACGGAAATTTAATTCAAGAATAGTAAAGAAATGCACGAATGTAATGGTATAATAAACAGAACTTTAAGAGAAACTGAACTGCAACTCAATCTGACCCGAGAAGGTGTTGAGGAGAAGTTGGGTCAATTGGATCTTACTGTTACAGTTAGCCCACTAACGTCAGGTGAAAAAGATGAAGTTAGTGTTCGCAAGAATCCTCTCTAAGCCACCATTTTCATAGAAAGGAGATTCTGAACCAGTTATTCTCCTCCTTGCACCATCTCTGATTTGGCTTCCTCCACTTCTTCTTCCAGCTCCACTGGGCTACTCTCAGTTACAACGCATCCAAATTGCCTGGTTTGGCTCAAATTTTTGTTTGTTCACAGCGAAATTTGCCTAGAAACCGCCTCATTTAGCAGATATTTTCAGTATATTTTCAATATTTTCCTTAGTTTTACTAATTTCAGTTTCTAAAAAAATCTGTGCGCGGTATAGTTAGCGAACGAGCAAAACGCCCAGCTAAATGTCAGTCGATTTCAACAATTATTTTGATTTGTTTATTTATAAATATGACAAAAAGCTATTTTTAGAAAATTATTTTTTGGCGTATTGTAGAATTTCGCGGCTTTTCTAGAATTTCGGCTATAAAATCGAATTGGCTTTTCAGCCACACAAGTTTGGACGTCTATAGCGAATATTGTCTTAATCGAAGGAAGAAATCTGCCCTTCGCTCCGGGCACCTCGTCGCTTCCTGATCCGCTGGTCAAGTTCAGACTTGCTTCAGAGAAGTACAAGAGTAAGGTATTTGGGCTTTCTTCCTCGACTCTTTTAATTCTTCCTAAAGAAATATTGAAAATTGATAATTTTACATTTCTCGCTGGTGTCAAGGATGAGTTCTGCATGCGAATATTTCTCACTATGGAAGACTGTTGTGAGAATCAGTGAGAGAGGGGGTATTCCATAAATTACATTTTGTAGCCGATTTCAAGAACGGCAAATCCGAAGTGGCTGGAACAGTTTGACTTGCATTTGTATGAGCAATCCAAACACTTACTGGAATTAATGGTAATCGACCGGCGTTCGAATTCAATTTTGGGAAAGTTAGTTCAATTTAATTTAATTATTTAATAAACGAAGAACCGAACTTTTAATATTTCAGTAAAGCAGAAGGATCATTGAAAAATCATTTCCTCTTGTCCATTTCTGATCATTTCTTCTTATCAGCGTAGCATTTCTGGTTTGGTTTACTGCACCGTCGGCTCGGCTGAACTACTTCCAAGAAAAGCATAAAGTTCTAAAGTTATACTAAGAGAAGTTCAATATTTACAGATGTAACATTGATCTGGATGAATTACGAAGCGAAACACCTAATCAGCTGCTTTGCGACCTCGACCCCAACGGAGGTGACTTTTTTCTGCGGCAATGAACTGGAATGAAGTGAAAAATGACTTCGGCCATTAGCCATATTCTTATTAGCGATTAAAAATGCACAAATATTTTTCTATTCTTAGCCGAAATGAATTGTAACACTTTAAGTGGTTTAAAGATGGTTTTTCTTTATTTCATGCGATGATTTTTATGCTCAGCAAAATGACTTCGAATTATAGGAAATTTTTAAAAATTGAGTGGATGGTTAGCGCTCATTGTTTCTCGTTAGATTAGCTGTGCTGGCTGTTCGAAATTTTGCCAGCATCATTTTAAGCCGCCAGCGCCATCCATCCATTGCGGAATATTTTTTAAAGTCGTGAAGTCGACAGTGAGAAAAGGATTTTGTGCGGAAACTTGGATACAACGCAATCTTGGGAATCCAAATTTTTTCCTCACTGGAACAGTTTCAGATTAACTGTTCGATTTGAAACGTTGCAAAGAGTGATACTCGCTAAAATGCTTAATTTTAGGTTCCATATTATTACTTATCGCGAAAACTGGAACAACATCAATCGAACAGGTCAATGATTTCGCTGAATATACTAACAATGACATACGCAATGCAACTATTCAAAAATATGTTAGTTTATTTAATTTTTCTAGGAGTGCTCACTATTTCTGGTTAGGCCTCTTCCTTTGTCTTATCGGGCCAGAAAACTTTTGTCATTGAATCACATGACACTGATAGAATAACTCAGTTATCATTCTGATTGTTGAAAGATACAGATTAACTTCTGAATTCAGCTAAAAAAGAAACCGGCATTTCTAAGATTTCTATGTTGAAAAGCCCAGTGGCCAGAATCGCTTAACTTTAGGCAATCATCTCAAAGAGAAATTTGGTGCTCATTTGGCTTTTTCTGGCCTTTTTTCGACTGAATCTCGAAGACAGTCCTCTGAAATGTTTGTGAAGCGCTGAAGCAGAAATTATTGATTGCTGATTTTTTATTTTTTAAAATTTAAAATTTTTCAAAAAAAAATTCGTTGACCTTATTACTTCATCGATCACATATCTTGTCAAGTTTACTATATTTCTAACTTTCATCATAAACAAGTGAATTTACTGACGAATAAATCAAGTCAAGTTATGAGTTTGTTTTTTTTTAATTTGGTTTCTTAAATTTGTGGTACCAAACATTCATTGAAAAAATGAGTGACTTCAAATTTCAATGGCTATTGAACGAAAAAATTCTTGAACTTTTTAAGCGTACTATAATTACGATAATTTATTTGGAATATCCAATTTTCTATGAGGTTTTTTTTATTTTTCAGGGTTTGCTAAGAACATTTGAGAATATTGGAAATATAGGACATCTTATCGTAAAAGGTTTGCATCATATTAAAGAAATAGTTAATCTAGGTTTAACTATTTATGTGTTGAAACTATTTATGTATACTCAAAGACCATAAGTAGGTGAAGATTAGTGCTCACTTACCATTTTTAGTTAGGTTAGTTCCACTGACCATTATTGCCGTTTGAAATTTTTGCCAGAGAATTATCAACCAAGATACAAGTGGGTAGTGGATCAACCGGGTTTTTTGACATGTTTGGGCAGTAATCAAACTTTTCCTTTGAATAATATGAAACTACTCCACTCGGTTCCCTAATTTTGAGGATCATTATTTTATTTTAAAGAAGAGTAGAATATTTAAAGAAGAGTTTACACTTTAGGTTCAAGTTTGGAACCTAAATTTCCTGGATCATTTTCATATAAATCTCACTATGCTGTCTCAACAAAGAAAGTTTTGCAGTTTTTCGAGCTCGTGATCTACTTGTGGTTGATACAGCCAATAAAATTCATCCATTTGCTGTTCTCGAATTAGTTAACGCACGACTGCAAACACATTCAGTCAAGGCTTCGAACCCCGAATGGAATAAATTGTTTACTTTGTAATTGCCATTTTTTTCATCAGCTGCAGTCAGAGATTTTGCTAGTAAAACCCATCTTTTGGACTAACGGAATAGAATCGTCTTCAACCCTTGTACAACCTTTCATGTCTCTTCAAAACTCGTTATACTGCTTTAAACTTCTAGAATTCTTACTCCTCCTTTTCCATAATTTTCTCCCAGCAGCTTCTAAATCCTGCCATACTCGTTCATTATCCTTCCCTCCTCACCTTTTGTTTTCCTTTTTCTAGATGTATAACTTGTAACATGTTTTTTTAGCCGATTTTAAAGTGATTTACAGCACAATTCGTGATATCCATTCAGTCCTCGAAATTACTGTTTACGACGAAGACGTTAATAAGAAAACTGAATTTCTTGGCAAAGTTGTGATACCTTTGTTAAAAGTACCGTTTTCTGTATTCCCTGTTCCCGAATTTTTTCAGTTTTCGAAATTGTAAATTTTAAGGAATTTAGATTCGTAACTGTGAAAAACGGTGGTATGCACTAAAAGATAACAAATTGATATCACGGACAAGGGGGCAAATATTACTGGAGATGGATGTAATATGGAATCCGGTATTTTGTTCTTTTTTCTTTTAATGGTTCTTATCATTATTGATTTGCTTGGCTTCAGCGGCCACCAGGCGTTTCCATTCCCATTTATTCTTCATTGCTCTGATAAAAATTTTATCGTAAATATTTATATTCTAAAAATTATGAATTCAAGTTCTAAGTTTTTATTTTATTTTGCTGTTTTTATTATATTAAATTTTTGAATTCCATATTTTATATTGTAGATTCGTGCAGCGATCAGAACGTTTAGTCCAAGAGAATCCAAATATATGCATGTTGAGCCCAAGTTTAAGCGCCAACTGTTCATGAACAACTTTAATAGGTTTGCTTGATTCTTTATAAATCTGTTCCAAAAGATCCGCACTAGTTTAACTGCTTTTTATTTCAAATAACACAATATCAATCAAAAATACAAACTTAATTTGAAGCTAAAACAATTCAACCACGTATTGGTAAAGAAATTAGGATAAATTTTAAAAATTTTGAATATTACCACAAAGTAATTCTTTGAATCAGCAATTTTGCGCAAATAAAATATATATAAGAAAGTGTTCCATCGGTGAATATATATGATACTAGTTTCAGATTAAAGAAATTTGTGGCAGTTCTAATTCAAGGATTAGATTTTGTCCAAAGTTGTTTCAACTGGGATAATCCTATAAGATCATTAACTGCTTTCTTTGTAATTTTTTAATTTTTTACATAGGTAAATAATTGGTTCACCATTTCTGATTCGATTTACATGAATTTAGTAAGAGACTTGCCAGAGAGTCATTTGGGAATAGAAATATAGCTGAGTCTTCAGAAGCATGCGAATTTTTAGGCTAACTCTTCCCCAGGACGAACGCCTAACTGGTCAAAATAATAATCTTGTTTATGTCATGCGTTCAGTTTGGAATGTTATGTTAATTTGCTAGATTCATCGCTTTTTGAAGTCATTATTTGACCATATTTTTGGCTTCCTAACTTATTGTTTTTTAGGTATTTGTTTCTATCACATATTTCATCGAATTGTATCATATTCCACTTTGCCTGCTGATTCTCTTTCTAAGACCACCTACAGTGCAGCAAAATATCATTCGAAATTCTTCACAGACAAATGTTCCGTTAGAATATCCTGGTTCTGGATCCGAGGATGAGGAGGATTTAGCTGATACGGTTTGCTTTATTTTGAATCGTCACTTTCTCATCACTTTCCTCTTCCAATTTTATTTTCAGGGTGAAAAGAATCCAACGACGTTAATGCAGCGTTTGAATACAGTGCAGGAAACGTTAGCGATGGTTCAAAATACGTTAGATTATTTGGCTTCGTTACTGGAGAGAATAAAAAAGTAAATTTAATTTAAAAAATTTGAAATATTGATATTGATAAAAAGAAGAGAAGAAACATTTAAAGAGGTAAAGAGGTAGCTGTCGATATTTCTGGTTAGGCTTACTCCGCTGGATGTCAACATGCCTAGAAATTTTTTTTATTGGACAATTTGACAACAGAAGTACAAAATGGCTTACCACTACCAACCAGATTTAAAACTAAACTCAGTTTTACCTCCTTAGCCGAAGAGAATCCATTATATGCATGTTGAGTCCAAAGGAAATCGAACTCCTGATGATTAATACGGACGGAATCAACCCTCTCTTCCCCCCAATATTTTGACTCGAGTCATATGTTGCTTCAATTAAAATCAGGCATTCTAATTCCCAACCTTAGCAATTGCAAACGGTTGTATGAATATAGCAAATATTTTCTTCGCATAGTTGAATTGAAATACCTAATAATACCTATAATACCTGTAAATCATTTAAAAATCAGCTTTATCAATGGGCCATTTTGACGAAAATATGCATATTTTGCATCAAAGTTAGTGGGTAATATTTTACAGCACATTCAATTTTACTCAACCATATTTATCTCTACTCGCAATCGTTATTCTTATTTTCGTTACAATAATTCTTTATGCTGTTCCTCTACGATGGATTATAATTATCTGGGGTATGTATATATTTTAATTTTAATTTTAAATTTTATATTTTAAGTTTAAGGATGGAATTTATTTTTTGTGTAAGAGATAAGCAATAATTCAAAATAGGAATTCATTATTTATAAATTCAATAATTTAACTATAAAGTCTGCCCGAAGTCAATTTCGGTTTTTTCCTGGCTTCTCTGAATAAACTTTGTGCATCCTTTAAATTTGTTCATAGTAATCCAAAATTTGTTTATTTATGCGATAAAATTTTTTTAAAATTTTGAATGAAATAAAGTATTCAGGTGTCAATAAATTTACCAAAAAATTACGTAATCCAAATTATATTCCGAATAATGAATTACTCGATTTTCTCTCGAGAGTTCCTTCAGACGGCGAATCGGTAATAATCCCTAATTTTTTTTGACTATATATGGTATATATATAGTATAAATTTTTCTAAGGAATTAAGATATTAATTTTCGATAATTTGTAAACATTTTTCGCATTATTATCCTTGTCACTTATCATCATTTTTTATCATTTACCCTTATTCTTTACCTTCCTAATTCTTTTCTGATGTAAAAGCATTCTATAATTCTTATTTTTTGCATCATTAATTTATACTTTACGGTTCAATGAATCTTTTAAAATGAATCTTTCAATGAATCTTTTAAAATGCAATGCTTAAAAGCTTAAAAAGAATATTTGTTTCAGAAGGCGTATAGCGAGATGATAACAGAAAGTGTCGAATTACCAAATGAAAATTTTCAAAGAATCAAGAATACCTTCTAAATTTGTTTATCAATGTATTCAATAGCTTTAAAGATGCTTTGCCTTAAAATACTTCACTATCAATCCAAAATCATGAACTAAAATTTCATTTTCATAGGTTTAGTCATTCAGTTAATTTAATGGCTAGCATTCATCATTTATGATTGGACTAGTTCCATTCACTCCTATGACGATACACTTTTTACTAGAGAATCACTTGGTATAGAAGTACCCAATGAGTCCACACAGGGCTTCAGAGGGCTTTTCTCCCGCCAGGGATACAGAGCGAACATGACGCTTGAAATGATGATCTAAGCAGCCATTAAGGTACACTTTTGGATAAAAAAGAAAAGGCAAAAATAGTAAAATTTTAAATTTTTATGCTTTTTACCTAATAGATTAGGAAAAATGCAGAACTAAAAAATAAAAAGATTCGTTTTGACGACAAGATCCAAGAAATAGTTTATCACCAAAAAACCACCCATATGTGCCTATCAATATTGCAGATCTATGCACTCAGCGTAGTTGTAGCTTATTACGCGCAACTCTATTTGTATAATTATAATTACTATTGGTAATATTTCACCAATATTTTTGATTACGCGATCTTTTCGTTATTCGTTATTCACTTCAGTGAATAAACATTTCAGTATCCTTAAACAAATATTACATTATACTTTATTTTCAAGAATACTTTCAATGATAACAAAAATTTCTTGTTTGTTTTTTGGAAGCTAAACTGCTAAATGCATTTGCAAGCAGTTTAATTAATTTTCCAAATAACTTCCATAAATATTTATTACCAACCGGAAGTGCAGCTTAGTGTGAGAAAAATCTTTTTCATGAAAAATCTTGCAGCTAACTTTATAAAATGATTTTTTTGTGGACAAAATCTTAACATTAGCAATAGTCTTTCAAATTAACGTGCCACGAAAAATGTCCACCAAGATTTTTATTCGTTCAAAAAAATTATACACAAAAGTTTTTCGTAATTATTATAATACAATGGAAGATGAAAAAATTGCCTTGAGGAACGACAAATGCTGTAGAACAGTATTTTAAAAAATTATTGCATAAATTCCTCATAAAAGAGCAAAATTATGCTTCCGAATCCAGGTTTGCTGGAAATGTGACTTATGGATTGAACGACTACGAAAGAACTTAATCACGAAAAACTTACCCATACAGGATAGGATAAAATATATATATTTTCCGGGCAATACTGGTCTATTTTTAGCAGATGTTTCGATAAGGCGATTCGATGAAAATAAAAAAAAAGAATCGAAAAAATAAAATCATTAACTGTGAATGGTAAAATAAGTAATACTTTCCTATTGGTTACTTCCTATTTACCATTGGGGAATTCTATTCAGGTTCTTAATGATCCCTCAGGTCATTTCCTTTCAAAAGGAGGACTTTCGTTCAAATATTTAAACGATGTTCCTCAAGGCCTGACGAAAACCTGAGCATATGTGATGAGACCCTTTTTAAATTTCAGGCTAATTGACTACTAAAATCTGTACATCAGATGATATACAAGAAATATAAGATTTCGTATATATTACAAATGCACATTGCCTACTACTATTTTTTTTAGAAATTCACAACAAAATTAAATTGAACGTGACCGATGAATTTCGCGTACATAATCGTGCATAAATCAGTACCATAGCCAACCTTATTTTTTAATAAAAAAGGTCAAGCTAAAGGTTAAGAAGGTCAATAGAAGTAGACTACTTAAGAGAGAAAAACGAACCACCCGACATTTTGCAGGCACTAAAGCAGAGAGAAATCATTCCAGATGAACGAATTCTTCTAATTATCACAATAAAATTGATCAAAATGTTGAGAAACCTGGGCGGTAGAATTCACCGAACAATGTGCCAGGCACATGTCTTCGAGAAGGACTCGGACTGAGCAATGATGTTGTCGCATATCGACTACTAAATGGAAATAATGTGTGCGTAATTGGAGACGTCGACCGACGATATGCAGCCGTCGTAACTCGATTTAAAACTCTAAAAAAATTTATTTTACAATAAATATATCTGATGCGTGGCTAATTAGCGATAGAAACTGCTTAGAAATGAAAGGACAATTAAATTATAGGTCGGCGGGTTAGTCGAATGATATGATCAAGCAGTGTGAGTTCCTTTCATGTCTTTTGAGGAGAACTCAAATGAAAGTCAACTAAAAGTGAAATTCCGATGAGAGCGTTTACTGCTCTCAGATTAGATTAGGACAGTCGCAGCTTGGCTTCTTGTAAAATAAGCCAACCCAAACAAACCATGAATGTGGTGTTGGAAAATGTTAAGGATGAGATCTTAGGCGGAAATTCGTTATTACTGACGGATTCGTTGAATTTTTTCCACTGAGTAAAGTTTGGACGGTACTGATATCTCGATAGTTTATCTTCGGCTTCGGTGCTGCTTGCACCATTTTTCGCCTTAATTCAGCGCAATAAACGTCAGGAATCGTTAAATCAGACTGGTTTGTTGTCATCATGGAGACTGTAGAAGTTCCTGAAAAATAAAACATGACATAATTTTAAAAAAATTACTTTTTCCCTCGCCTGTGCCAAAAAACTACTTTTACTCCAAAGTACTGCACTGAATTTTTATTAAAATAACCTCGAAGTTTGCGTTCATAATCGATCATTTGTTTCCAAAAGCCAATGTTTGGCCTAATAATAGGCCGGGCTGATTTAACATAATGGTAGGCTTGCCGAAGAGTCATTCTTTCGTATTTAACGAGGTAGATCATGCATAACGAAGCTGACCGCGATACACCCGCCACGCAGTGCACTAAAGTTTTACCGCCTCGATCCTACAATCGATTATACATATCAAATATCAAACTTTGACATATGTCAAAAAAAATGTCAAAAAGAAATAAAAAGCACAAATCTAATCCCTTAATTCGTTTACTTCATTCCAACAAAATTATTTAAAATTTACTGAAATCAAATAAATCTAGCAAATGGATTTCGATAGTGGCGAAGCAACATGGATATGGATATTCATACCTCTATTCTCCTAGGGAAAAATGCATTATTAAAGCTGAAATGCAAGTGCTTACTCGAGGCACACCTGTAAATGCTTCAGTCCTCAATTGTGCATGACTTATCTCAAAAAAAGGAACCTATCAAAGTAATAAATGGAGTTAGTAAATGGTGCTGTTGAATAAAACAACAATTAGGCGAAAACCATCGACAAATAAAGAACCTTTATTGACTTGATTTTATCAGCGACGATATCAAAATACTGGTCAATTCTCGCATGTGGATTATCTTCGATGGATATTTTCATATAATCGATGCCTTAATAATGGAGCTATACAAATGAAAATGACGGTTATTAGATAAATGAATGGAACTTTTCTTGTTTGAACTTGCGGCGGGAAAGTGTAATTGTAATTGAAATTTACAAAATAAGTAACCGAAGAAGACAAGAAAGATTAAAAAGTTTGCTATTGACTGATACTTATTAACAAATAGATCTAAATTTCTTTATCACTTTGTCATTCACCATTTTTATCACCTAATGCAAAAGTATTATATAAAAGTATTATGGGTGCTCTCACCACAAATATAATGGCCATGAATTATTAAACTCTTTCATAATTAAACTAAACAATAGATCGTACAACTTTCTGTTCTGAAAAGCATTCGTACAATCTTTTTTCGTTTCGTTTAATTTATTCTTTCATAAAATTATGAAAATATAGAAAATGTAAATAATATTCGAAAATTAAACATGATGAAAAAGAAAAATCAAAAAAACTTAAATTGATAATTTAATTCAATCGATTTTTTGCTATATAATTCAACTAATTAAAAAATGATTAAATTAGTTCTGAGCTTATCATTTTGATAAGACTGTTAATTTTCCAAAAAATCATAAATTTTTCTTCCCCACTAAAAGAATATTCGATGAAAATAATTGGATAAACCTGGTATATAAACGCTTGGTTCTTCAATTGTAGCATTGATGACGCATACAATTCGCTTTTCCAGAAGCTTTTCCGGCTTTATAACACCAGCACCTGATAAATAAAGATGCTCAGTTATCTCAGAAATTTGTCCTGACACACCAATTCTTAACATTTCTGCAAATATTCATAGTAATATTATTTCAAAAAGAATAGAAAAACAGAAGAAAAACACCAGTGGAAATATCGAACTTCCTGTAAATCTTGGGAAAATTATCAAAAAATTATTACGGATTTCAACGAAAATAAAATAACGTGAAAGCACAGAGGACACATTAATAATTACTATTAAAGCAGATTACATCTGAATATCGAAAAAAATGAAAACATTTCTAAATAATGAAAAATTCTATTAGAATATTTTACTTTTTTACAAATGGAAAATGATTAAATTTAAACTTGCAATTAGCCATTCGCCGAGACTGAGAAAGCCTAGTAGGATGCAATCAACTAAAGGGTAATAAGCTAAGCAATGACTGGCTCGGGTTCGGCTAGACCTTACAGCCGAGCCGTAGCCCATAAATTATTAAGGTTTAAATTTATTTGTTTCAAAATTTTCCATTATTGATCTTTTTAACTGACTCTTTAACTCTTTGGCGATATAATTTTGAAGTAAATGAAATAAAAACTAATTTTTTTTTCGAATTTTAATTAAACTAACTTTTCAATTTTTTTTTAACTGGAATATTTCATCAAATTGACTACTGATGAAGAAAGAAAATACAAAGAAAGCATTAAAAACAAAAAAATAATCAAAATAAACAAAAAAATCTCAAAAAACCACGTGATACTTGATAACCGAGTTGGAGAGATAAGCTATGATAAGCTTTTAGGAAAGTCAGTCAGCTTGACGATGGAGTATGACAGATTTTCAGGAAAGAGAGTTGGCCAAATATTCGACTAATCGGTACAAAAATAATTCATAAATTTCCGACATTTTTGAACAAAAAGTTTTGCCAAAAAAAGCTAACAAGGAGAAATATACGAAAGTGGAATATACAAATTACTTCAAAATTATAGTTAAACAGCAAAAAAAATTTTTCAATACAACCACTTTATAAATATTTAATTTAATCAATATTAATCTTTTTTACAAGAATTTCTTCGTTAAACTAAAAAAATCAAACCGAAAAGAAATTGATATCTGATAGTAATGTGGTGGTACCGAGCGGAACCATCAGCACTTTCGTTCATAAGCGACTATTTCCTTTGAGAATATCTAATGATATTAATCAGCTACGAGCTTAACCAATTATCTAACTATGCCTGAGGGAATTATGGAAAAATTGTTTGAATGAAATCCATTAAGATTCTGTGAAGCAAAAAAATGAAAAATCCTTTTCCATATTGTTTTATACGATTTACGAAAGATATTATAGATGATCACTTTTTCACTTTTTTACTTCTCTTTTAAAGAAAGCATCTAAATAATTCATTTTGAAGAACTAATGCAAAAATATAATAAGTCTTCACTGATTGTAGGGAATGATTCCCAGAGAGTTTTTAAATAAATATATATCCTTTATTCTTTTGAAACAGGATTAATGCAACTTGGATGAATGCTTAGATTATTAAAACTACGAATATTCTGCCTCCTATCTCTTGATTAAAACAAACTTGCATCAAATGCTGCTAGGAACCAACCTGAACTTTCATCCATAACTGGCTCATCTCCTAAGCAGTACATGAAATGAGCCGAAAAAATAATATTGCTGCCAGAAAATCTTAATTTGTCAGTTTGCCTTCATCCTATCCAAAATTGATAAAATATAAAACGTTTCCGTCGATAAATTTCGCAGTTATCTTTTTTAATATTATAATTTACACACTGAACTCTATTCACCAGTGGCGCCAAACCAGCAGTGGTGCAAGCTGCTTGCAGGAACATACTGGAAAATGATCAAATGCCTTCATTATCTTTATTATCATATTATCATATTGAACACAATTTTGCTTAAATATTAACAAGATTTGAATGGAATTTCGAAAAATAATAAAATAATAATTATTGAATATTCTTCCTTAATTTCCAAAGATATTATTAGCAACCAGAAAAAAAGTTTCAAAAAAAGCAACCAGTTGGGAATAATTGGTTGGTGAAATTGGCGGAAATTGATGAATTGGTGCATCGTTTAAGCCATTTTTTATTGTTGTCAAATAAATTGGCTGGCTGACATTTATAACAATATTTATAAGAAAAGTTGTGAGAAAAATGAGAAAAGGAACTAAAGTCACTTAAATTTAAATACTAAAAAAAAGATAAAAAAAGATAGAAAAAAAATGAAGAAACAAATAGTTGAAATTGAAAGCGAAAAAGAGCGAATCGATTAAGAAATAAAAGCGAAAATGGGCGACACAGTGAAAAAATAATAAAAATAAAAGCGGAAAATAGCGATTTGATGAAAAATAACAATAAAAACTGAAAAATAGCGATCCGACAAAATTAATTATCTGAGGTCTAAAAATAATAATTATTACTATCAAATTTTAAAAAAATTCAAATTAATTTTACTTAATTTCATTTTGTTTAATTTCATAAAAATTATATTTTTACTTCAAGTAAAGGCAAGAATTATCAGTTCAATCTTGAAAAGAGTTAATCTAATATCTAATCTGATATCAAAGCTAAAGTTCGAATGATAGCTTAACCTCTTTTTTTTTAAGGAGTCCTCACCATTACTGGCTAAACTCGCTCCGCATATCACATTGGACAAATATGCCACGGAGTCCCTTGGCGATAGAAGTACAGATGAATCGCCAGCATCACCCAGATTTTTGGACAGGCTTACTTTTGCGGGGAATCGAACCTCAGTATCGGCACTCCCAATTGAGCAACCCACTGAGCAATTCTATCCCACAGCTTAACCTCTATCCTCATTTAATTCTTGGTGAAATGCTCATACGAATATTCATCCAATCATCCAATTTCATCCAATCGGCAAGTGCGCAGGCGAATCATGGAAACAAGAATGGGAAATATTATTTTAAAAAAAATGTCAAAAAATTATAACCAATAAAAATTTAGAAAAAAAAAGAAAAATAAATATTATAGATTTGCATTTTGGTTAACTGCATAGATTTGCAGAACAAGAAATTTTATGAAAGAGTTGTTGGGCATAGAAGTAGAATAGTAGCAGAAACGAGGATATTTCCGGCATATGGCAAATGCATGAAATTTTTCGAAAAAAAAGCTATGCAACCAAACTTTCCTGGAATTTATTTCGATAGAAAGAAAAATTTTCTCTTTCGTGAGAATATCCATTATAAGCGTTCGATGTAGGCCGCCGAATAAACAAATAAAGACACTCCGTAAAACTTGGTCTCTTTCATTCAGTCCTAAATCCCTTAGGACATTCACAAAATATGGATTATTGTCTTTTCCTAATCCTAGAATTATTTCTATGGAATTAAAATCACTATGCGACAAATTTATGGTAATAAATTTGCGATCGAAATTTTTCTCAAAAAAGGAATAATAAAAAAATTAAAATTTTAATTCTGCTTGAAGATGGAATTCATCCATAAAATTTACTAATTATAAAAGACCAGCAAACAAGCCAATCAAGCCAATAAGCATATACCCAGCAATAGCAAAATATTCTCAAATGGACAATCTGCGATGGTAATTTATTTTTATTTTAGATGAAATTCTTAGAGGGATTTCAAGTATGTCAATTAGCTTTTTCTTCTACGGGCACTCAAACCATTTCTTGGCTGGTTTCACTGCCTATTATGACAATGTACCACTTAGGAAAGCAGGATAGCAGCTGGTCACCAGCACCATTTGCACTTCAATTCTACTATCATATTATTTAATTCTACTATTTACTCCTATCAAAAGTACTTCAAGTACCGACTCAAATCAAACCAACTCAAATCAAATTTAACCGCAGTCGAAGCAATTACTACTCGATTATTCTGTCGCTAAAAAAAATTAGCGAAGATTAATTACACAAATATATTTAATTCCTTTATGATTTCCCGGATCGAATTGATCCCGGATTGATTTCCCGAAACGAATCAAGGAAATTTTCCAAAAAATATTTATTTGATAAATAAAATTTTTGAAGTAAACAGAAAACAGTGATTAAAAGGTTCCATTTTTTAATCAAAGAATGAAAAAAATTTTAGAAGTTCGTTGTAAACTGAAAGCATTAGAAAGCAATCGCCTTGATTCTTAAGCAATTAATCTTTTTTGCAAACAAATTATTCCTTTTTTTTATAATGAGGAAAAAATGAGGCAAATTTCCTATAAATCAACATGAATTTCGGTATATTCAAAAGGTTTTATAGAAAATTAGTAAAAAAGGGTAACAAAAAGCAAAATTAGAAATTTTTCAGCTCAGTTGATGGTAAAAAATTTTCACACTCTAAACGCCTCAAAGAATTTGTTAATCGGTTGGTTAATGGACAACATTCGCCATTTGCTGCTCTTATCATTCCTCGCAATTATAAGCATTCAACACTTACAAAAGCGTCGCTCGGAAAATTTGTCGCTAAAATATTCTTAAATACGGCGAGTTTAACCCTACCGCAAGCAGTGGCAAAACCACGATGTTCGAAGTAAAATTCTAAGCAAATGCATCATTCGGCTATATTTCCCACATAATTTTTCAATAAATATTTTGAAAAATTGTCAAGAAATGATATAAAAATTATTAAAAAACACCACCAATTACTAACAGGTTTGAAAGAAACTAAATCGAAATTAAAGATTATAAATTTAATTATATATCATTCATATATGCACATATATGCACGTAAATGCACATATGTGCACATGCGTGCAAATACGTTCATATATATGCACACATATGCGCATATACACACACACATACACACACATACATATATAAATGCATTTATGTCTGCGAAGCATCATTAATAATTAAATTGAAAGAACGACACCGCTGACGTCAAATAAATTTTTTTAATGAAATTTAAATGAATATAAATTTTTATTCTCCTTTAGAATATTTTTCTTCTATTGTTTTCCCACTTATCGGCCGATTTTTTTCCAGTGAATTTTACAACTATTTCTGTTTAGAATATTGCAATAAGAATTCGAGAAAGCAAAAGCAAAAATGAGAAGAAATATTTAATTGCACAATGGTACCATTTAACTATAAGTTGGTACTAATAAACTAGACTGTGGTACTATTTAACTATATGATGAGATAATTCTCGAATTTTTATAGACAAAAGTCCAGCAGTTCCGACAATGCTTTATTGTATTTCCAGTTTTAGTAGAAAAAAAGTGAACCAATAAGTAAATTGTTTGTTATTGTTAAAATCAGTTATTTAATTTGTACGACCGAATGAAAGTTGGGGGACCATATAATTCCATAATACCTCACTCTACCCTCAAGTGACCCTAAGGTGAAAGGATCAGTCAAGTTCTAACCGACATTCCGTGAGTTTAGCTAGCTTGATAATAAACGCAGTACTAGAAAAAACCTTGTTTTTGTAGGCAATATAGTAAAAAAATAAAATAAAATTTTTGTTCTTTTCTTTTATCAACTGCTTTTTATTTTCGAAACTTCTATTCTATTAACTATTAAAATAATTAAAAATTGTGAGGAATACAAAAAAAACTACCATGCGCGATCCTTTTGCATTCGCGATTCTATGCGTGCATGATCTTTTGGCACTCGCGATTCCATGAGTGCACGATCTTTTGGCACTCGCGATTCTATGTGTGCACGATCTTCCAGCACTCGCGATTCTATGCGTGCATGATCGAAAATTTATCCAACAAAAATCAAAAAAAGGAAAAAATATTTCGTCCGACAGGAACAAAATAATTAAATGAAATAAGAAATAAAATATATAGGAACTGAATTTAAAAAATGCATAAAAATAAAAGCGTTTTTTAGTAAACTGGTTTTTCCTAGAAAAATTTAATCAAATACCATTAAACATTTTCTTTTTTTAAAAAAAATGATGTTAAATTTTATTAAAATTCTTTCAGAATGACTGATGACGAATATGACGAATAAATTCAGACAGTAATAGAAATTCGAAATCACTGTTGTGAATCAATCTTTATCGTTTTCTTATCGCATTTATCAGCAAATGAAGCTAGTTAAAAGAGAAATGATTAGTGCTGCTTGGATTAGAACAAAATAGCTAATAGAATTAGAACATTGCTTGATAAGGGACGTAGTTATATGAAAGCGATGCTGTCGGTAACGATAGTGATGACTGATAGCAGCATTGATAATGAAGGTGTATAAGTAAAAGCGCTTGGCGTGCACCATCTATTCAGGTTCTTCCGTTGGCTGTTGACAGATAACTAATTTTTTGCCTCGGAATCATTTGTTGATAGAAGTACAGATAGAAGCCGCCGGCACTACCATGATTTTTTTATAGTAGATGTATGCTTAGCCAGAGGCGGAATCTAAGCCCTTGGATCTCAACAATATAACAAGGCACTCGGCTATAACGACGGTAATAGTGATGATGGTGATAACGTAATAGCACCATTATAAGTACATTTCGAAGTGAAAAATGATAACCAATGATTTCTTTCAATGAAACTATTCAGTAAAACGAGTTATTTTACACTTCTACGAATAAAATTGATTCACTGAATATTTCAAAAATGACTAAGTGCGTGAATCTTGCTTGATTCATGCCTCGCTCCTAACTCGCGAATCCTGAATTTCGATTATTCCATAACTGGTCGGCTGGTCTTCGAAAATTCTAATCTATGCTATCGAAAAAACAATGCATAATTCTATTACTACTTTGGAATAAAAAAGAACGCTATATAAAAAAAAATTTATGAACTGGAAAAATGTTATATCGATAAATCGAAGGGTCTTTAAAAGCGATGTTCAAATAATTTATAAATGTTATTAGAAATTTGTAAAAAAATCCATATAAAAGTTATTTATAATTTATAAAAATTTATAAAAGTTATTAAATTTATTAGAACTGCAGTAATGACGAAACAGCGACCAGAAAAGAATGACGCCGTAGCACAACTTTACTCTTAAATTTTTTATTTGGACAAGTATGCTGTTTACTGTTTGGATGAAAAACCTGTGATATAATAATTATAAAACAAGATTTAGAAATAAATAATTGGTTAATACTCACAACTGGGCTTCGGCTGGCTGTTATTACGGTTATTGGAAATTATCGCCATATACTTGCAGATAGAAGTTAAGTGGATTGGCGGTACCACTCGGATTTTCTTATGACAGGTTTATTTTTATTCAAGACAGACGTCAAACCAGTGAAACGCAATAGTCTATTAATGAGCTAATAAGTATTTCTCTCAGCTATTCACTATTCACTCTCCAAAAGAGAAATTCATTCAGTTATTCCGAGATTATTTCTAAATAACATCTTTTTCTCAGAAATTTTAATTAAAATTATTCGAACATTTTCTCCATTGTTTCGAGAATCGAGAATATTTTCTCCATTGTTTTTGCGCGGATGAGAACATAAAATGACACGAGTATGAAAATGCATTTGTACCAAAGGCTAAAAGAGGAACTAGAGAAGATGTGGAAAGTGAAAGCCAAGGCAGATGCAGTGATAATTGGAGCACTAGAAACAGTGATCCTAAACGAGAAAGGTGGCTTCCAGATTCCAGGAATAAAAGTCGAGATCTCTATCGAGAACAGCGCACTGCTAGCAACAGCTAAAATGCTAAGCAGAACAGTACCCGTACCCGAGCACCCGGGGTTGTGGGTTACCCACAGCACTCAGAAGGGATGAGAAAGGGATTTTAATTTTCTTTTATGGACCGAGCCGAAACAGGATAGCCGAGCAGCTATTGCTTATGCTAGAAGCAAAAATCGTAAATTCAATCGCCGCTTCACATCGTACTTGCAAAATGGTACTGCGAGTTACTGCTGGTAATTCATCTATAGTTCTGCCTTCATAAAATGCTCTCCTGTGAATGAACAACGAATGAAGCTAGCCGAAGCAGAAATAATCTTCAAATAATCATTGATCTAAACCAAACTTATGCGAAGAGAAGAAATGAACGAATTCAATATATATATTTATCCAAATCTGAGATTAAAAAATTGCGTTTACGGGATTTTCAAGAGATTTCAAGAGGAAATGAGTTAACACAATGTTGAAACTAACTAAATACTTCCAAGTAAGTTAGCAAGTTGAGTTAGCAAATCGATTTTAGCGTAATAAAATTTATCACAACTGCCACACAACGTATTTATAACTCCACCACTTATTATATATTTTATCTGTGTTGTGAAGAGATTTTTGTTTTCACGGGTAGAATTGTTTGTACATACTTAATAAGTAAGTAACAAGTGATCAGCGCGCACTATTTCTGATTAGGGCTCACTGCACTGACAGTTAATACGATTAGAAATTTTCTGTTAAGCGAGTCATTTAGTGATAAGATAAGCACCACAAGTGACAGTGATTTTTTAACGACAGCTTTACGCAACGGAAGCAGAAATCACTGACTCGCAAAATGATAATGAGAATATATGATAAGCTACTAATAACTCATTTATTCTGCCTTCATTAGCTTGATAATATCCGCGAATAAGAAAACGATCTGCCAAAAAAATAAAATTTAGCCTTCGATTGTAAGTCGGCTGAAATAATGAATGAAGTTCGATGATAGTTACTGCTTAAGTTATTTTTTCGTTTTGCTTACAACTAAGTGATGAGTTAAATTATTAGCTTTTAATGTTAAATCAAATCGAGGGCGAGTAGATATTCGCACTGGAAAGGATAGCCGAGCGCCTGTCGCATGGATCATCGCCTCGCGAACCAACACCCAGTGAACATCCGAATGGATGAAATGATTTTAAAAAATAAATCTTCTCACAAGGTTATAGAGGTAATGCGATTCCATCGCTTAATGCAATTTCTCGAAATTGCATTCCGTGCCGATCAAAGATCTCTGAAACACGAAAATATCATAAACTAGTCATTACTAAAAGTCATAAACAACAAGAGAAGTCATGCGGAGTGCACTATAGCCGACTCGATGGAGTTTAGATTATCACTCCAAAAACCATAAACGCATCCCTGTTTCAACGACCCTTTCGCTCGAAATTTAATTAAAATATCCCAGCGCGACTGGCGAAATGGCCAAACCTTTTTCTAATATTCAACCAGTAGTTCAACCGATTTCAAATTTGCTTTATTAATAATCTAATTCAATTTAAATGAAAAATACTTTAAAATGGAAAATTTCAAAGAAAAAACAATTTTTGAGAAATTCTTTAAACAAAAACAGTTTTGCGGGAAAAAAATGATTCGAATAAACAATTTTTTGAAATAAAAAACTTTGCATTAAAAATTTAGTTATTATTTGTCACATGAAAAATAATGTTTAAACATCCTTTTTATTTGTCATAAAATAACAAAAATAATCCCTCGAAAATGATTCATTTTTCAGCAAAATTCAAATAACCTCAAACACTCGCCAAGCAAACAAACTGCATCGAATTACCAATTTTCAACATTTGAAAAAATTTATTTTTAATAAAATTCGACTTTTCTTTGAAGGCCATAACGAATCTGGCGAGGTGAGATTCTAGGCAAATCGACAGTAATAGTCCCCGACTGATATGATATGATCAGTTTAGAGATGAGATTTTGAGATTTTGAATCGATATTCGAGCAGCAGTACAAGTAAGTGGCTATAAGTGGCTATTACACTGTTTTAGTTCGAAATGTTAATTGTGTCGAGGAATCAGAAAATTGGCTAGCATAAGTGCGTCGCCAGTCTCAGCCAACAAGACAACTGGTGGAACGGTTATGGTCAGTTTCAAATACGACATTAGGCTAAGTAACCTGGCAAAGTCCGCTTTGTGCCATCAATGCCAGCCGAACCAGTAATCGCTGCACACTTTTTATCAAATAATAACAAAATTGAAAATTCAAATCGATATCGATTTTAAAACAGTATGAATTGCTTGTTTTATAATAATAAGTAAGCGTTTGCTATTTGAAATCATTAATCTGGCAATCTGGCAAACGACATAGAATTTATTGGGATTCGAGTGACGCGCTGGGCCACATTTATAAATCGCAAGCATAGACAATACTCTACTGTTATTGAGAAGGCAGCAGTAAATTTTTAATTGTTTACTCGACCCGTTGGCTATCATCGCCGTCACCTACCTTTTGTCACTGGAAACGGCCGGAATTCACTTTACTAGCTCCTTCTTCTTCGTCTCATCACTTTCTGGCTCGCTCTCTTCTATTTTCTCAGTTCTATTCACAACTTTTTGTTATCATAGCGTTCAGTCACTTAAGGAAAGAGGCTGCTCTGAATGCTGAGGAAGCACAACTTCAGAAAATATTTTCAAGCTATTTGTATATAACAATCGCCATACAACACCTTCAGCATTATCATTTTCATTATCAATGAATATCACTCTAAAAATAATCATCTCGTTTACTACTACAAATTCTTTCGCTTCGTTATCAACATTGCTCTTAGCAATAAAAGTCATCAACTAATAATATTAATATTAACAATAATCTTAAAAAATATTTTACAATAAACAGCAAATAATTAATAATAATGAAAATAAATATTATATTTAAATAATATAATAATAAAATAACCAAATTTTTAAAAGGAACTGAATCATCAAATATTTTTTCAATTGATAGATTTCTGTCGAAATGTTTTTTTACCGAAATTATGCGAATTTCAAATTAAATATTTCCCATCGGAAAGAGAATATTTTTGTTTGTTTTTTTTTCGTTAATACGTGGAAATTAATAAATCATCATGCATAAAGCATCACTAATATCAATCATTAAGAGCTGATAAAATTGATAAACTGATGAAAATCCTCTAGAAAATAATTATTATCAATGATAAATTTACTGGTTAAATGATTAAATTGTTTACAACCATCGAATTGAGTCATAAGAGAAAAGATTAAAATAATGGAAAAATAAAATTCGAAATAAAAATATGAAACGACAAAAGTCAGATATCAACTCGAGTTTTAAACCATCTTTCAGCCATTTTGACTGATCTAAAAGGTTTAATTAATCCGCTCCGTCTTTCAAGGAAATTGCTAATCATTTATACATTACTATGGAATTTTCGCAAAAATTAGATATTAAGGCACTTATTTTACTGTGATGAAATGAAATCCTATAAATTAAGAGAATAAATGAATCTTTTATGGGAAAATTTACATCCTAGATTTATACCATCTTAAACTTATGGGCAAATTTAAGGTTCAGATTTCTTATAATTCAATAACAATATGTTCCATTTTGTGCTTAAGCATGCGGGCAAATGTAAGGCTGCGACTAAGGAAGAGAGCCAAAATACGCACCATTTTGTGCTTAAACAATACCAATGTTGAAATAATCCTTTAGAGCCAAAATTTTAAAATTTTCATTTCATCACTGCAAATATTCAAAAAAATCTTAAATAGATAAATTCTTTTCATAAATTTTTCATCGTATAATATTAGTAATAAATATAATTTAAAAGAAAAACTAATGTAAATCTTCGAATAATTCTCAAAAAATAAAATTTTAAAATATTTTGGTTGTTTTGAACGATGAATAGAATAATAAATGTGAACGTAGAATAAATTTTATTGTATAATAAATAATGCATAAAAGTTGAGTTGATTTATTATTAATTATTTATTTATTATTGCTACTTAAAATAGATAATTTGATCAAAAAGTTTAAATAATTTAGGTGGGGAAAAGTCGATTTATTTTAGTAATTTACATTTAAGCATAAAAGACATTATAATTGAGCAATTTGAGAAGGAAGAATCCTAACGAAAAATTCAAGAAGCACTAAAAAAATTCATAAAAATCTATAGGCCTTGAAATTTATGTGAGCCAAAACATCAACTTTTTCTTCCCTCAATTCCCTTCTCTTAATTGGATGCGTATCTCGAGCACATCTCCGTTTTTTTCGTTAAAAAGGCGACCATCGCCTGTATTTTTATCGCCAAATGACTGACTCTCTGGCAAAAATTCTCAACATACAGTCATTCGAGTGAGCCAAATAGAAAAATTACGGTGATTCTAGAAGAATCTAACATTTTTATCATTTAATCTTTAATTAAACTTATAAAATTCATTCGATTTTTTAACTTATAAAATTTAAACGAGGCAAGCATTCGCTAAAATGATTATTTAATGCGATTTGAAACGAATTAAAAATAAAATTTTAAAGAAATGATAAAAAATATTTAAAATTTATCCGGATAACTTATACACTTTGATAAAGTAAGTGCTTAGTATTCATTACTTCTGGTTAGACTAGTTCCATAGGCTGTCAGTGCGGTGAGAAATTTTCACTACGGAGAGACACACCATTTGGATCTTTAAAAACAGATTTGCACCCCATCTGGCAGCAATCGAACTCTTGCTTTTAGCAGAAAGAATGAATTGTCGAAACATTATCCAATGCACTATCGCATTTCCAAATATTTTAATGGATCATCGTCCTAGCAGCAATCATATTTTTTCCCTTAAAAGCTATGCGCATCATGGATATTTCGTGATTGAAAGATGCAACAAAAATAAACTTCCTTAAACAATTCTTATAAATATTCAAAAAAACTTTTGGATGAGTGTAAAATAAATAAATTAAATAAATTTTTCTTTATAAAAAAAGAAAAATTGCAGGGAATATAAAAGTGAAATTATCGTCAATCACTGGGCAAAAAATTATTTTAACAAACTATTTCAATGAGTCAATTTTAAAAAAACGAATTTTATTGATAAAAATGAAAAGTGGTGATGAAAACTAAAAGAAAAACTCATAACAGTGGCAAAGAGTGGTAATTAAACAGAGAAAAGTAGATTCAACTTGTGAGTTTCTAGATAATGGAAAGATACTCCACGAAAGGTGCTAAACATTCAAATATTTGAAATGAAAAAGCATCAAAACAGGTCATAAAATATCAAAACACTGGATTATTGTCGAAATGTGGAAATAACAATGCACAACCAAAAAAAAGAAGGGACTAACTTTTCTCCAAATTCTAATAAGGTATGTAAAATTTCTAAGGCCTTGGAACAAAAATCGGCACAACTTTATCCAGAAATTCATTCATCAAAATCAGCTGGATGATGAATTTAATAGAATTTAATAGTAAATTGAACATGGGCAAAGGGTTGTTTTTGTTAAGTTGCATGCTATTCTTGGAGTGATAAGCATATTGAACTGTCGTATTGAACCTAATAAGTTGTGCGGTACTTATTCAGGTATCCTATCTTCAATCGACAAAAAAAAAGAGATGCGATGCTGAAAATTAAAAAGTGAAAAAAAGCTGATTTGTTAACTTGTCTTTTACTTTATAGTAGTTAATATTAATCATTTTTAGCCATTAAACTTGCTCCACTGGCAATCAGGATGAGCCAAGTAAGAAGAGAGACACAGATCGACTATAAGCGCCACCTGATTTATTTAATGATGGGCATATTCCCATCATGGACAGTGGCTGAACTATGGTGCTGAACTGAATGATAATCTAAGTAACACCACCTAACCAAATATTTTCACTCTAATTTTATAAAAATTTTTACAAATATTTCTACAAAAATATTTGTAAATTTCTTCAATGATTGTCGATTGAAAAATAGCAGAATGAAATTTTACAATGAAATTTTACGATAAAACTAATTTTTATTCATCCAAAATAATTTCCATTTGAAAAATGAATGGAACCTAATCACAAAAATAATTTGTTGAAGTTTAAGTAAGTAAGTGGCTGAAGGTCATCGTTTACTGGCTCAGGAGAATGATTAGAAATTTTTTGAGCGTGTCATGTCATTAGGCGAAAGAAATATGGATGAGTGGGCAGCACTTCACTATGCGATGGTCGCCAGGACCACTCCATTTTTTTTAATGATACGTTTCCTGCCTCCTGTCCAGAGCAATAGTCGGACCGTTCCTTCTCAATCCCTACGTGAATTACGGCTATCTTACCTCATTCGCTGGTGTTTGATCACCAAGTTAGCCGAAAAACCCTTTGTTGAAATAAAATTTCTTTTTAAAAAATGATTAATTTAAGGATATTTTTATAAGAATTACTAGGTTAATTAGATGAAAATGCAAACGCAAAGCAAATATCTGAAAATTCATTTGATAAGTCGGAAAAAAAATTAAAAATGTAATTAGTGGTAATTTGGATAAATCCATAAAATATATTGAATAAGAAGAATAAATAATACATCAGTTAATGAAGAAATATCACATCAATTTCACTTTAAAAAATTGACAGCTAAAAATGACGAGCGAGATTCGTTCATTTATCAAGAACTGCTCCTTCTTTCAACAGCATTCACCACTTTTAGTGGCGGCATGCCACTCGACTGAGAGCAACTCGCTGAGGAGTCACCTGTGGACAGACATAAAGAAGCACCGATAGCAAATTCACGTCATTAACAGAATTTTAGCCGTTAGGAATCAAAGGAAGATTCAACAAAAATGCGGTACTCTTAGTAAAACATGTTTCATTCTAAGTGAAGCAGTGACAACGTGCGGACTGCGAATTATCATCGCTTCAGTCCTATTTATCTGCAATTTATTAGAAAAAAAAGGATAAGCAATCATAATTATCGGAACTTTAAGAAATGAAATGAATGATGGTGATCAGTGATCAGAAATGGTTTTCCAAAAAAGCGTTCATCAATCAAAAATGCTTTTACAAATTCAAAATGGTCTAAAAATTTCAGAAATTTAGTTTTAAGCACTTTTTTAAAAATAATCCTCAACGATTTAAAAAAAAAATAGATTAATTTAGATTCAGCAAATAGCTGTTTAATTCATTGAAATTTGTCACTCACCAACAGTTCATCCGAATTTCATCTTTAATTTCAGGTTCACTTATTTTTTATTTTACAAAATTTGAATCAATCGTAATTCGTATTTCATTTAATAACAGGTTTTCGAGGGGCGAATATATAATTTTTCGGATAACCCCCTCCCCCACTCCCCCATCACTCTATCTTTTCAGCGAATAATTAAGTGATAATAAATTTTATAAAAAAAAATTTAGCAAATAACCTACGGAAAAACGATAACAAAGAATAAAAGAATTCAAAGTTTATACAAAGAAAGATAAACAATAATTTATATAATAAAATTATTTATAAAAACAAAAGAGAGGAGAGGGGAAATGGAAGATAGAATGACGAGGGAGTGGGGGGAGGGAGTTATCCGAAAGATTAAACATTCGCCCCTCGAAAATAGAAAAAAAGTTATTATTGCAAGCCTATTATGGCCTTCGGGCTAAAAAATTAAAATCAAATCAACTCAAATAGAAATCTTCCCATTTGCCATTTACCAACGTTTAAGCAGCTTTTCTTCAATCTGATAATTCTTTTTTTTGAGATAAATCTTAAATATTTCTTAATTGATAATCTTTTGATAAAATTTGCATAAATTTGACGGAGGAAAAAACGATAAAAAGAAAGAAAGCAATGCTTAAAAATGACAGAAAATAAATCTCTAAAAAAAAACTTGTTCAAACTAGTTCAACGAATAATAATAATAATAATAGTAATAGGTCGGACGATCGACGAAAACCGGTTTCGGCACTTTGGAAAAAAAAAGCCATTTACCAGCGATTCATAAAACAACATATGACGCCTTCCGTTTACCTTCCTTTTGCTTTTTTTCTCCTTCAAATGGGGAGAATTTCGCTTTATTTTCATTTTTTTGGTGCTTAGAACAATGGGTATAAAGATTTTTAGATTGAGATTTGAGACATTTATCAGAAGTTATTACCAGCTGAAATGATTGTATCTCATTTGATTGATTTAAAAACAATGCTAATTTTGGCGAAATCGGCATGTTTGACGATCAACGATTGCTTGAGAGAAAGGTCAAGCGGCCCATTTCGATTTCGAGATATCACTAAGATAATACGCATTCCATTGCTTCATGAGCCCTCACTAATCCTGCCATTAAAGTGAAATACATCGTTATCATATCGCCAAGTGATTATTATTTATCTAAAAATTAGTTGAATCCGGCCAAACCAGAAATAGAAAGTGCTGTGAGAAGAAATATAGAAAACTGCTGTTCTGCTCTGAGCACCATCTATCTCAGCAATCACATTTGTTTTCCGGCAAAAATCTATTACATCAAGCGTATAGCAAAAGAGATTTATCGATGCATCTATCATTAAAATTATTTAAAGTAATTCATTATCAGTTAAAAACTGGCAAAAGAACGAATAATGAATATAAGAAATATAATAAAAAAACAATTTAAATATTTTAATGATAACGGAGGCAGAACAGGCGAGGATCTCAGATTATCATCTCGAGTATCAAGATTCGGATCAATAGAAGCAAATTTTGATGCTGCATGTCGGAGACTCGCACCCTATACTTTTATATTCAGGTGGCCCTCTGGAAAAACATTGCCCAGCACTAATAACCAATGCAGCGAACTTAACCAGATTTCCTCACCATTTCCTTCTTTATTTTGATGAATAAAAAATAATATTTATCGATAATTAATGATCAATAAAAGGAAAGATTTTTATAAGGAAGAAGGGAAATTTAATAGCTTTTTTAAAAGCGTATACATTATTTAATCTCTTGTTTAGCACAACGATTTGCAATAATAATAATTTCCTCAATGATAACAAATATTAATTTTGAATTTTGATAGCAAGTATTAAGTATTAATATTATATTGATTAATATTACTATTAATATTAATATTAATTAATATACTTTATTTTATCGATGAAATGAGATATATTTGCATATAAAAAATAATTTAAGACTGTAAATATATTATATACATTAGAAATTTCAGCGAATAAAAAGAACCACACTTATCACTTTTATCATTATCACATTAATAGATGAATAAAACAAATTCATTCTTTTTTCCTAAATTTCAATGAATATTAATGAAAATGAGAATGTAACTGGAAATTTAATAGAATCTTAAACCGGTCTATTCTCGCTTTTTTTCCCTAGAACTGGTTATTACGAAATGTGGAAGAACATATTGAGTCATGTTGCTTTGACAGATGACGAGTTACACTGTTTCGATTCCCGTTCTTTGCCATGATCATTATATGTGAAATTAACAGTGAAATCCGGACAGATAATGGAGAACCACTCGTAGCCTATAAGCAACCCTGTGGCGAATCATCATTAGTCTGTGCAGCCAATTGAAATAGAAATGGTTCATAGTTAAAAGGTATTAAAAGATAAATTCTAAAATGATGCGCCTTCGCAAACAAAGATAATACCGTGAGCGAAACCAGCTTTGAACCTTTCCGTAATTCATAGTGAATCGGTTGAATTCACATTAATTTTTCAGAAACCAACTTATATGATAATTATGTCTTACAAAGTATACATTTTATGCGCATAATTTGTCAAAATTTTTTACGCGTTATGAAAAAAATAAGTAATTGTGAAAGGCGAGAAAAGACAACTGGTGGGGCTGATCAGTTGATCGAAGAGAAAACGATTACATTAAACGATTGATTTCACTCACGATTATCACCTATGTAATAACCAGATTTCACTAAACGATTATCACCTCCGTTGTTATCATTTATGTTACTACATTAAAACGACAATCTAATTTCGAGCATAAATTAATATTAGAGAATAATAATTTGAACTTGGACCAAAATAATTCTTGCAAAAATGATAAGACGAAAGCCTTCTTAATTTTTTTCAAAAAAGCTTTAGATCGATTGCAATTCAATAAGAATTTCTATTATTAAAAAAAAATTCTATCTCAAATTGAACAAAAAAAAAGAGAAAAAAGCGTAAGAACTGAAAATTTTCCTCCTACAAAATTATAAGAGACGATTGATCTATTTAAAAATAATTAAATTTCAGATGAAAAAAAATTACACTTGCGATCACAACAGAATCTGGAACATTTAATTCTGAAAACAAACCGAAAAATTCTGCGAAACTGTGAAAAATATTATGCCAGATAATTAAAAAGTAGTCATACTTTACTTATTTTTTAATATTCCGTTTTTCATAGAACGTAAATATAAGAAATTCTCAGAAATAAATCTTTTTTTATTTATCCAGAATTTTATAGCTATCTTTATTTTATATCTTTTTTATAGCTTAAAAATAATGTCCGTTTCGATTTTTCCCTCATTATACTGGACTGTTGTTATTAGCTAAATAATGTAATAAAATTTTGAAACAAGTTTGAGCGATATCTAAATCGATCCAATTTAATTATTAGCTGGATAATGCGACTACAGAAAAACAGAAAAACAAAGAAGTTCGATTATAAATTTTCATTCGCTTCCATAAACATAAGGAATGAAGACGTTGAATGATGATAATGATACAGAAAAAGCATTGAATTAAATTTTATTCCTTTCCTATGAACAAATAAAACAGGAAAAAATCTCTGTTAATCTGCAAATAGAAAATTTTGAAAAAAGAAATATAGGAAAAACAATATAAATAATGATGATTTTATTTACAATACTTGAACAATTCATTATGTTCTTCTAGAACGTCTTGAATCAAAGCCACCGGGTGATAAAGAAGAGGGAAAATTAGATTTCCGCTTTCGTATCTATAATATTCAACAAAAAAATAAAAGACAGAGAATCAATGGAAGTAGAAAAACAAGCAATACAGTAAAATGGCTAACCGTTTGTGGCAATGACGATGATAATTCTATCATATCCGTAATCGTACGACTTGAAGATGGAACTCCTGACATATCGGTTGATTCACGATAGCCAGTTTCACCAATGGTTGCAACTCGCATACGTGGTTCTATATTAAATGTCTAAAAAAATAAACAGAATAAACCAAAGCCTATGATCCTATAACAAATCCTTATGCTCTTCCAATCTCTCTTTGCATATTTATGCCTGTAATATAGCCAATATAAATTTTAACTTGAGGCCAAATATGAACCAATTTATTAAATAAAACAATCATGGTTCCACAAACCTTGCCGGTTAACGTGTTATAGCGAGTACGAAGTGATTCTAATTCATATTCAGCTGTTTGTAACATGTGCTTTAATTCTTGCAGGAGAACAACACTTGAACGTAATTCATTGAATCCAGTCACGATATCTTCCGCTCCAGATGGCAATAATTCTAAAATATTATTGAACAAGAAAAGAATTTATTAATGATACCAATTCATGATTTAAAAATCGTTGGAATGACCGGTAAATCCGAATTTTAAATTATCGATTTTAAAAAAATTGAACAAAATTTTAAAATAAAGGAAAATAGGGGTACCTAATTTCAGTTTATCAATAACTGTTTCAATATTTTTTAATTTTTTCTGACCAATGTTTGTAGGCAATTTCATTTCTTGACTACGTAAATGAGCGCCAGATGAACGGAATTCAGGAAACCGCAGTAAAGAATGTTCCTGGTAATAGAATTTTAAATTTTTTTCCGATTTTATTTTAAAAGTAATTTTTGCGGATGAAAAACATCGAAAAATATGACCTCTGAATTTAACAAGTGGAAATAAAAAAAAATAACATTTAAAACCACTAACAGCTATAAAATTTCCATTACTGGGTTGACCAGCACTGACCGACGAAACTTTAGGCCTAAAGTTCGTTTTCTTTTTCAAAATTGCAGCTGAAGAATGAACAGACGAACTGAAAACGACGTTGAATGATACTTATATATTATAGTTATATATTATAGTATTAATTTTCGAAATAAAAATGGCATTACTTATTCGCTGGAGAAGCTGAAACCCTTTCACCAGCAGTTATCAATTTCTGAAGATCCTGCGCTTTCCTTTCACGTTCCCTACGTCTTACTTCAATTTTCTTTAGTTCCGCTAACAGCATTTCTTCTTCTTCAATCTCAATCCAACATAAATGAAAAAATAATTTAATATAATAGCAATAACAATTTTGATATTGTAATAATTGATACAAATATTTAATTTATATTAAGTGAAAATAATAACCTCAGCGTCAGTACGATTCCACAATTTGATTAACTGCTCTTTTCTTCTTTTTTCATGCTCAGCATCATAGCTCAACAATTCAGTCATCTCACCTTTAGCAACATTCAAATCATTAACTGCATTATAGAATCGCTCTCTCATCTCTTCCATAGTCCGCTTCACTGAACCTTCCCATCGATCTACGATGACTACCCATCTAATAATATGAAACAGATGAAATAGCAAACAAATTTCTCTGAAGAATTGGAAGAAAAATTGCAACAGTTTAAATTGTCTAAAAATTGTGTTCATAAAATTTATTAAAAGAAATTCTGGTATTTTTGGTTTAAAAATTAAAAATTTAAAATAATGCTAAAGAATTTGAACGCGATAAGGTCGAATCTCGATTTAAATCTAAAATGTCCTCTAATCCAAATTCAAAAAAATTTAATAAAATTAAGACTTAAAAAACCTTAAATCAAATTGACGACATAAATCAAAAAGATGAATGGTGTCAGTTTTTGTCCATTTATTAGATATTAAGTATTTGTCGTATTCTTCGTCTGTGAAACATGGAATATTTATAACCTAAAATGCTCTTTTAAAATAACAAATATAATTCAACCATAGAAATAATTAGAAAAAGTGTTAATAAAACAGAAAATTTTCAACAATTTTTATTGGAATATTCTTTATAAAGCTCTGAAGTAATTACTTAATCAACAGCAATTTTATCAAAACTATTTCTAAAATATTCCACTATAAGATTCTCAAGACTTAATTCATATTTCAGACACAAATAAGACGTAAAACAAACTTTATTGAAACGAGCGAAAGGATAAATTTGTGCGGCTTCAATTCGATCACTTCTTTGCCAATGAAATAACTGTAATCCATCTTCCCTTGCAGCATTTTCAAAAGGATGCCAAAACCAAGGTCGAACACTCCGCATGCCAATCTAAAAAATGGCATTGAAACGAGCACAACTTGTGGCTAAATTGGAAATTCGCTAAAATTCGATTTAAAAAAAGAAATTCGCTAAATTGAATCGCAAAATAAATGACCGTATATCTTACAAGTACAGAGCAAAAAACGACTAACTCTGGCTTTTTGATTTCGATATCCACTATTCTTTGTTGTAGACGGCATTAACGAAGCAATATTCCTTTCCCTATCTAACAAATTAAATACTTCTCTATGCATGCCTTCAGGCCTTTTCAATTGATTTTCCACTTTCTTTTTCTGCAAAAAAATAAATATATCAGATTTTGTATTCCGTTTATAAAATGATGATTACAAGACATTATAAAGAAATAAACCTTTTTGTCAACATCGACAAGTCCACCACTAAACGACACAACGCTATCATCCTTTGTCAAACCAAGAATACCTTGTGCATCAGCAGAATTCATTTCATTCGCCTAAAACAGTTTTCATTCACATTTTGCCATTTGATGAAAGTAAAGCCGCCATTGTGTGTGAAATATGATTCGTTCGCGAGGACTCACCTTCACCTCCACCTTCAAATCACTCCCCAGCGAAAATCTATCCCCGGGCAGATTAGTAACCAGCAGACGCTGCAGGAAGAAAATCGCAGCAGAAATCAAAAACGCCTCCTTCGGAAAATGAATATTTCAGCGGCTGAAAAGGAAATAAAGGCAAATAGAGGACGGTAAAAACGAAAATTCCTAAAAGCCCAAAAATTTTCGACAACTCACGAAGACGATTTTTCAACATCATTTCTTATGCGCCTTCTTCGCTAAGAAACATGGTAATTCTTAATTTCCAAGGCTCAAATTTCAGCGCGATGTAGCAGAATTAAAACGAAAGATTTCTCAACGCTTCTCCCTCACAACTGTTCAGATTTAGTAAGAAACTGGCAAAAAATATTGACGAAAACGATGAACATTCAAATTCGACAGAAAGACTAATATCGTTTTAAGACCTGAGACGAAGAATTTAAATCCCTCCAACACCGCACCGCCCGTTGAGATTTGCGAAACCGCAAATAGTTATTTATATATGTTTTTTGACAACCAATACCTTCACCTGCTAATGGTTTTTCTGCAATATAAATTTAGTTCACATTTCGTCAAATTGATGTTTCTTCGATTTATTATTCCACTATACCATTGCTCACCAAAAGTGCACCAATCATCTGCCGATGCACGTCAATTTTTAACAAATGAACAAGGAACGCGCTACTTACAAAAAACAATACCCCATTCAACCACCGGTCTATCTTTTTTTTGATGTATTCACATTTAATCATTAGACTCGCTCTGCTGACTTGTCAGATTAGACCGGTATGGCAGAGTCCCTTGGCGATAGTACAGGTGAGTCGCCAGCACCACCCGAATTTTTGGACAGGTATGCTCCTTTGAAAAGCTCTCATCATTTAGAAAACCTTTGTTACAAATGTTTAAAATGTTTGAATCACTCATGCTGACTGAAAATAAATATCGAAACTCAGATTCTCTTGCTCCACATTTTTATGAAATAAGTTATATACAATTCTATTGAATCATTTTTTAACAATATCAAAATTAATAATTAATAATGAAACGCGAAAAAAGATTCATATGCAATTTCAAGAAATGTCTTAAAAGAAATTAATCAAATTTTAAAAAAATTTATATATGAATTTATATAAAAATTTCATTTCAATCATCAATTTATATTAACCAATAAAGGATAAACATAGGGAATAAGGTGAAGGTGAATCGGAAATTAAAACGTACTAACGTATTAAAGAAAACAAATCCAATCACTCATCAAAAACTGTTGGTATTGCCGAAAGGCAAATCTAAAATCTGCGATTAATTTATAATCAATTTTCATTAATACCAAATTCCTTCTTAATAAAGTTTTAAAAAAACAAAAGAGATTATTACAAAACAAAACAAAAAACTTTCATTATTCAATAAATCTTTTATAACTCATTTATCAAACAAGGAAAAATAAAAAAAAAAGAAAAATTGCAAAAAGTCAAATCTATAAAACAATAAAGATGTACGAGGTATCCAAACAGATATTTCAGTATATTCTTTCAGATTATCTAAGAAAATTATCAAAAAATAAGGTTAACCGATTGGTTGTTGCTTAGATTACCGCCAGGAAGACTCCGATTTTCGACAGGAATAAACCTATCATCATTACGCGATGCTGAGGACAGTTTTGTATTAACTGTTTCATTTTAAATGAATGCCAAATGCAACATAAAGCAAAATATATCGCCATATCAAAAGTTAGCGAGTCTAATTAGAAATGCTTAGAGCTTTCTTACACCTTTGAAAACCATTAAATACCTTAAATTAAAAACCCAGTCTTCAACCAAGTTATTAAATAATTTTTTAAATAGTTCTCCAATGATAAAATTTGCGATCAAAAGTCACCGAATAAATATGAAACATTTGACAATTCACTATAAAATAAATAAGAAAAGGCTTACCCTACTAGAAGAGGAAAATTGTCTCCATACTCCGCATTGTTTCTTCAAAATAATTTTTTTCTAGCATTCCTTTAGCACCTTTTTGACCTTTGGTGCACTATTTTGACTCAGATTGTATCAGGTAACAGGATATAAATGGTTCTACCGGATTATGGTAACACGGAAAAGTAATTTAATAGAATTTCAGATCTTTCCGGATCTTTTTCGCAAAATATTACCGATTTTGGACGATCGAATGGTTTCAAAACTGTTGATCAAAATTTCACCTGCGACGGATTTTTGATTTTTCGAGAGTTCTAGTGAGTTTTGAAAAAAGAATGTGATGTTTACTACAGCACGTATCAGGTACCAAAATGTGGTTACCTAAGCACAAGAAAAAAGGTGTTGCCAAAGGTGCAATTCTAAGGATACAGTATGTTTCGACAGAGCATCAAAGAGGTTTTAACATATATTTTGTGGATGTGAGGGTACAGATGTTAAGTCTGAGGAAATAACCAAAAACACATGCCTAAGATTAATATCAGTTATAATACTAATGGAAAAAACTGCAAAGTACATTGATGCCTGGTGGGGCATTTTGCAGTTTAAAAACTTTGAAAGAACGAGAAGAATCTACAGCTTTGGCTAAATCTCCATTGGCACAATTAGAAATTTTTGGAGCCAAAAGTTGACCTATCGGCACCATTCCGATCCCATGACTCTGCCAGAACCAACGATGTTCAACGCAAATTAAAGCAACAATACCAGACAACCACGACAATTTAGCTAACGAATTAGGATAAAATGAATCCCAAAAATCAATAACAGGAAGAATATAGAACTGTGTTTAACTGGGATTGGAACAAATGTTGACAAAATTAGGCAGATTCTGGAGGAAACAAATGAACTTTTTTCTGGACGGTTTCAAAGTAACATAGCTATTATTTTTAACATCATTAAGGTTTTAGAAGAGTTTTACAACCTCTTGAATTTGCCTATTTATATACACTAGATGAATCAAACAAGATAAAAATGGATAAAAAAGGAAGAAAACATTGGAGATCTATCAAGTCTCGTCCCCTGAACCGATTTCCGCTAATGCCGCTTTAATTCGTTCTTTCAGCTGGGGTTTGTATATGTTCATGTCCAAAGTTGGAAATAATTCTCCAATCTTGAAATAAAAAAGAAAACCATAATCATTATGGTAAAACGAAAAAATAATGACAAAAAGTAGACAATTTAATTACCCTGATACACATCTGCTTCATTGTACACTCAACAAGACTGACAGATTTTAATGTAGAATTGATCGCTTCATTCACTTCGTCATCAGTTGGGCCATCTTTTCCCCACTAAAATTGATTAATGACGACCGATAAAAATATATATATATATATAAAGAATAAATAAAATAAAAATAAATGTAAAGAAATAAAAATAAATTAATCATTATAAAATAAATATAAAGAAATATATGGAATTCTTCTTTAAAATTCTTTGAAAATAGAGGCATTTTGAGATAAATAAACGTATTTCATTTGAAAGATTTTACAAACTGAAAAATATAAAACAAAATATACAAATATACTGTACCATATCTAAATTCTTTTTTAATTTCTTAGAATTAGGTTCATCCATTACTCTAGCCTTTCGTTTCATAGATTTTCTCTCAGCACCTCTATCCTTTGCATTCGTTTTATCTGAATCATTTTCATTATCGGTCGATGAATCCTTATCTCCGTATTTTTCACCATCATTATCAAAATCGGTACTGCTATCCTTCTTTGCACCTTCATAATCGCCTTTTGCAGTTTTATTTGATTTTCTTGCACGCTTTTTCACAACTAGAAAACAGAATTCTTAATGAATATTCCTTGCTTACGTATACCTTGCTTATTCCTTAATACAAAAATAATAAAAGAGAAAATAACTGAACACTTCACCTTATACATTTCAATAATATGAAAGAAATTAAATCAAATTTCAAAACTTTCGAATAATTTTGAAAAATACCTTTCGATGAAGATTGGGATTTTTTCGAACCCTTATGGCTTGAAGATTTCCTGCGGGATATTATTGGCAGTTTTTTACCAGAATCATATGGTTTCACAAGGAAACGAAGGATATTTAAAACCTATGAAAAAAAAATGGAAATTTAATGGAAGCGAATATTCGAAATGCACAACAATGAACAATGAACACTTTTTCCAAACATTAAATATTATTTTTTCGTTCTGCGGAGAACACTGTAACAAATAATAATGTATACTTGCTCTTGTAAGTTATTCATAAATGCATTCAGCATTGATAAATCCATTAATATTTGGAAAAGTAAGCAAAGCAGAAAGTAAAAAGAAATTATACCATTTCTTCCTTATTAAGACCATGATCAGTACCAAGAATTCGACGAATGACATGAAGCTGAAAAAAATGGAAAAGTCCATCTAAAAAAAAAAAACTCTAGCAAATTTGGAAAATTTGAAATTAGCAGAAAATCATTTCTAATTATAAACTTCTAAACAAGAATAGAAAAACATGATATTTACTTCGCTATTCTTGCATTTCATCGCCAAAGCTTTTTTTCTGTCAAATTCTGGAGCAATTAAATCAAATGAAAATCCATTGAATTTACGAATATCTCTCCTTCGAGTTGTTGCAGATCCAGGTCCCCCATAACACAATTTATGCAACCATATTATGGGCTGATCCGAATTTACTTTTGACATAGATTGTTTGACTAAATTATAGTATTAATGGTTTTCCATAAACACAAATAAAATATATATTGTTATAATTAATTGAAGCGGCTCCAAATAAGATTTTTTCAATATTTCCTAGAATAATAATGCTACTAATGAATATGCTATGAATAATGCTATTTTATTTCACCAATTATGAACTAACCGTATTCGATTTCTCCTAAAGGCGTTCCAGAACCAGATGGCTCATTAGTAGTTTTCTTCGGAGTTACTGCTGCAACTGTCCTAACAACAGCATGACGTTCCCTTTTGCCTTTTAATATTACTGATTCATCGAGGACTTCTATAACTTAACAGTTCTATTCTATTTATCAAAAACAACGAAAAGATGGTGAAATAACTAATATAATTCCCTACAATAAATAAAATGTTGACCAATGAATCAAAAAAAAATTTACGTACGTAATCTTCGCATTGATTTCCTCGATTTTGTTTCAATTTCACTTTTTTCATCCTTTTCGCCATCCTTTTTATTTTCTGGAGAATCTGTATTTTCCGCAGTTTCATTAGCCTGGGGTAAGACGGTTTCTTCTTTTACTTCGTCACATTTATTTTCCACAACAGCATTTTCCTTCTTATTACTTTCATTCTTAAATGATATTTCATAAAATTTTTGCTTCTAATATGGTACTATTACTCTGGAAACAACTTTAATATTTTTATGGGAACAATTGGTTGAATAAATTCGAATTGATATTTCAGAGGCGAAATTCTTGGTTTTTTTAAAGTTGTTCAACATGACAAATGGCAGAATTTAATACAGAATGCATTTCCGATAATCACTTTGGCTATTATACTAAGTTCAAGCATCGTGGGTTTAGCCTCTCCATATCCTCTCCTCCCAAGGCAATAAACTTGAAATTCTTGTCTTGAAATTGAAATTCGATGCCAAGGATCCTAATTCTTTCTTACTTTTATCTTTAATTAACTCCTTGGCGAAAAAATTTTATTCTATTTAATTTAAAATTTTTTAATGCAGCGAGCCAAACCACAATTTAAAAGTGCTATATAACAAAAATATCGAAACCGAATCAAGAAAGAGCTCTCAATCTGTCAATCCTCACGGTGTCCGGGCCAGGTGAGTTTTCCCGTGTTGAGTCAAATTAAGCCGCAGACTCCACCCCTGGTGGTGCCCTTCCAAGCGACAATAGTTGAAAAATAAGATCAAAATAATTTCAAGAATTTTACTAATTACAATAAATGTCGCCTGAACGGCAAAAGCAAAAACTATTTTTGAGGTTATTTAGCCTTCGAATTTTATTGGACTACTCGTGGAACCTTAATTTCACTCAGCCGTAAAATGCTGGTTATAAATCTTGTTATAATTGTTGTGATTTGAAATAATTTTCCTGCATAATAAAAAAATACTTTAGAAAAAACAACGAACCAGCTGTTCGGAGTCTTCCTCGACACTATTTTCTCCAACAGCCGATGAAGACATTTCTTCCATATTTTATTAGTCCTAAAATGAGAAAAAAATAATTCCTATCATGTGATTTAAAAATGAGCCAAAGGCATAAATTACTGAACAGAAATTCTATAAATTGCACGACATAAATGCCAAATGTCGAAAGAAAAAATTTATATGCTTTATTTCAAGAATGACTAAAATAGCAGTGTTAGTGCGATTGTCATTATTAAATTAAATATATTTAGTATAACATGAATATATTAAATACAAAATATAAATATAAATTAAAATAAATGAAACATAAAATATAAATACATTAAATTAAATTAGCTTATAAAACCAAAATTTGCTGAACATTTATTAAGTTATCAAATTTCTATCTGATAATTTAAGAGATGAAATTGTCAAATTAGCAATTAATAACAATGAAAAAATGGTTAACATCGCCAAATTAGCGATAGATAATAAAAAAATATATTTAATTTTGTCAAAAATTTGAATATGTTTAAAAAATACCAAATCAATAGTTAAAACTGTCAAAAATATGCTCAAATTCATTGAATTAGCTGCTAAAATGTGAAAAATATGGTTAAATATGGTTTATTAAAAATATCACTGCCAAATTAGCGACTGATAACCACCTAATATTGTCAACCGGTAGCTACTTTTGGAATTAGCCAAAAATGCCAAAAGTATGCTTGAAATTATCAAATTATCAAACTCGCGAAGCCAAAATATGCTTGGAAATGCGAAATAAGCGACTGATAATATTGATAATTCAGTTGATTTAAATCAGTTAGAAATTAACAAGGCAACTGCAGCGCAAATTCGTTTGAAATGCAAAAAAACGATCAAAATTAATTTTGAAACTAATTTTGATAAAACTCCACTATAAAATTTTTGAAAACACTGGAAAAATACAGAAGTAAACAATTGAAGAATAAATGACAAATAATTTTTGATTCATTAAATAAATGCAATCAAATAAACATAAAATTGCCAAATTCTGCCATTCCAAATTATTCGATGATATTGAAAAACAACCGACCGGTCAAGAAATCTTAAAAAGCGACCCCCCTCCCCCACCCCCTCTCCCAAACGAAGGACCGACAACTCGACTAAACTAGTTTCGCGCCAACTTGCTATGCTAGTTTACTGCAACAAATTGGAAACTGGAGTTGTCAGCCACGGCGAATTTTACATTTGAACTAAGGCTCGGTATCTCATGGTTCGGTACGCTTTTATTAGTCGTTCTCATTTATGGACTTGGTTTATCTGATAACATTGGCCATGAGAGTGGGGCTGAGAAGGAGCGGGGTTCCCCCTCACTTCTTAATAAGTGGATTGTATCTGCCATCCCGACTTAAAATTATTATAGTAAGCGGTTTCTTATAATTCTATCACTAGACTGGTCCATTAGTGCAAATCTTTATTGAAGAGTATAAGATAAGGTGATTAAGCTGATCACTGGGGTTGAATTTTATATATTTAAATTTATGCCAAATATCTTCGAATATTTCAGACTTGGCTGGCACTATTCATTATCAATGAGATCCGAGAGTCACTTGAGGAAAGCTGTGTGAGTCTTCTTTTTTCAAATCCACTCTTGCCTGAGTTGGAACCACAGTAGCATCGGCACTGCGAAATGGGAGCAGTAACCCAATGAGCCATTTTATTGCCAATTTAAGCCGATAACTAAATCACGAATATCAAAAAGTACAATTCAGTGGTGGCCAATGCAAACGTTAAATTGGATTCGAATAGGGCGAATTTATTCGATTCGGAATGGATGGCTGCCCATTCATATCGAAATTAACGCTTATTATTTGCAAAAATTCCTTTTCTTATAGTTTGTAGTTATCACTAATTAATAAATTTTAATGCGGTTTAGTGTTTTGTTCAATAAATATTGAAATCATAAAATTTTGAAATTCTCTAATCAGAATTGATTTTTCGGTACTCTTTTTTAAGGATCCTTATGGACAATGTGTCGAGAAGTAGCAGCAGCATTCACCTATTTCTAGTGCTTCTATTGTTGCTAAATTTGAATGCAGTGTATTTTATCGAACTCTCCTCTCAATAATGCTATTGTAAAAAGGATATTTACTGATTTAAAATACTCCCTTCAAATAAAAAACAAATTGAGATTGAAATATACAAGTCATAATATTGCATGTTGTCGTGCGATTCGCTTGCATATATGAATCTGCGCACGTCAAAAGAGGTAATAACTGGGTGCAGTTCACAATATTTAGGCAACCACCAAGCGCTCACCTACTAGGGTAGTTTTCTAGCGCTGTTGCCGTGGGTTTGTGGCATAAATTCGGAAGAGTAGTGGAATGTGTACAATTAGCGCCATCGTCTAAAATAAAATTGCTTCAAAATTTTAAATTTTTAAAAAATATTAAAAACATTCGCATATTTTCGCTTATTTTGCTTTCGCTATATTTGAAATTTTGCAAAAGGCTTACGATTGCATTAAATTCAACTGTTAAGCAGCAAAATGCGCAGGATGACGGCCATATTCCTTCAGTTGTATTCGAAAAATAGAGATTAACCGGGAAAGATTGACTGCTGTAATGAGAATTGTTAAGCTGTTAAATCAAATTCGATTTAATCAAAAATAGCAAAAAAATGGAAATACATAAAAAAAATCGAAATATACTTACGGATTTGCATTATTTACTGCATCTTCAGCAAGCGGGACAAAAGTAGCAGTGCAGATGACTGGATCTCTGCTTTTGGAAGCAGAGAGAGACGATAGAGGAAGCGAAGGCAATACTTTAGAATTTAATGAACAGGAGAAATGTACTTCCTGATTGAATAATTGGGCTGCATCCTTCCCTCTATAATATTTAACTATATAGACTGGATGATGGATACGCATTTCGGCATTCAAGAATTGTCCAAATCAGTCCAGAACATCGTATCACAGATTTCGAATATGCTAACGATGTAGTCCTTTTTGCTGACATGTTAGAACATGTGAACAAGTAATGCTAAATAACGTGTCAGAAACTGCAGCAATAGGACTCAGGTCAATGTACACAAAACAAAAGCCTTTTCGTCTTATGTGCAAGAAGCTATAAAATGATAAAATGCATCTTTTTGTAAATTCATTGCCGGTCGAGGAAGTGCCCAATTTTAAATACCTTGGGCCTACTCTAATAACAATGGCCAGGCAAAAGACGATATTATAGCCTGGATCAAGGCAGTTAGAAATGCGTTCTTCCGTTTGACGGAATCATTATGGAGCAGTGAAATTACCATTAAAACGAAAGTCCGCATCTATATAGCCATGATTCGTTCGATCTTCCTATGTAGCTCTGAGACATGGGCAATGAGAGTGGAGGATATTAAGAAGCTATCTATCTTTGACCTCTCTTGTCTAAGGTACATTTTACGGATCCGTCGAGTGGATAAAATACCACATGATCGCATCCATCTTCGTTCAAATACCACTTGCATTAATAATGTTATCACAGAGCGTCGCCTTCGGTGGTTGGGGTACATTTTCCGTCATCCATCATATGAATTGACTCACATTTCGTTACTTGCTAAACCCTATGATGGCTGGCGTCAAAAACGAGGTGTACTAAAACCTGGACTGACACGGTCAGGAAAGGTTTTGAATGTATATAGGGGGACCAGCAATATATGGATTTAGACAATGGAAAAAGGAATGGCTTCTATTATTGTCGACGATGGCATCAGATCGCGCAGCTTGGAAATCTTACATTTTACCATTGTAGCCAGTGGAGCCAGTCTAATCTAACCGGTAATGGTGAAAGCTATTAGAAGAAGAAGACTGAATAAGAACATTAGCACTGCGAACATTTTCTAGCGGAACTGCCGATGGCATCTGCCAAATGGGCATTTAGGGGCTTTCAGCTCGAATTTTAGGAATCGTCGAGAGCATATATATATTGTTCCTCTAGTTGCATTCAGACGATAGAGATTAACCGAGAAAGGTGTAAGTTAGTTCGAGTATTTTTCGACAAATCGCTATTCTCCCCTTATTTACTATTATAAAAAAAGATTGGCCATACTCAAATAATATCGTACTTATCCTATTCACAATATTCGGATGAACAATTATTCTTGCAGAAATAGTTCCATTAATTTTTCTTTTTCATAATTTTCCTTTCATAGTTTTTCCTTATAATTGGTTTGAAATTTCTTAAACGATATTTAAACGATATAAACGATATTCTAAAAGGTGTGCAATTACTTATTTCTACGAAGAAAATTTCCTTCCTTTAATCTAATATTTCTCTCACATATTTAATATATTAGATCACTTAATTTTTCCACATATATTTCGGCAAAATTTCCTAGTTTTTCACTTTCTTTTAATTTTTTCAGCGTGCAACATCAGAACGCTTGTGGACGTTGCAAGCCAAGCGATCACTGTCCACAACCTTTCTAAATATCGTTTGGATATCGTTTGCTTGTCGGAGATTCGTTTTCCTTATTTCGAGTCTCGATTGATTAATAATCCTAGCTCGGAGCAGAGGCACTTGCTATATTACTGTGGTGCTTCCGAAGCAGATAACTCGGGACGAAATGGCGTAGCGATTGTCATGTCTAACAAGGCCCATTCCGCTTTGATTGAGTTGAAACGGTAACGACCGTACGATCTATGTTTTAAGTTTTGCAATATCTCGGTCATCAGTGTCTATGCTCCAACTTTGTCTGCAGATGACTGTGATAAAGATAAGTTCTATGCGGAACTTCAACTACTAACAAAATCTTTACCAAAATATGACATGGTCATAGTCTGAGGAGACTAGAATGCACGTGTAGGTCATAATGCCGCTGCGATGACCTCTACCTCTACAATTGGCATCGGAGACCGGTGAGCCAATGGGGAACGCCTTCTTCATTGAGCCGAAGAGCATAGGCTTTTTATCATTAAAATTTGCTTCCAGTGTCGTAGAAAACATCTAGTCACGTGGAACTCCCCGGATAACCAACATTTCAACCAGATTGATTATATCTTAGTCAGTCGCCGTTAGAAGAGTTCCGTAATAGATGGTCTTTCTTGCCGCGGAGCTGAAACGATCAATCTTCATGAATCTGACCATGTTATGATTCGAGCCAAGATCCGCATAAAATTGACAACTCGCAAAAAACAGCATCCCCAAAGATCCTTTAACTATTTCAAACTAAAAAATTCGGTTGCAGTGAGCGCATTTCACACTGAATTACTGAAGCATCTCAGTGATGCAAATATGACAATCAATGATTTTTCTGGAACGGCAAATGAATACTGGTCCAAAACTAAACTAAAGGAATGTCTTCGAAATTCAGCCACTTCCACGCTAGGGCATACTAATAGGAGGTGTACTAGTTGGATATCGGAAGCAATTGTCCAACTGTCTGAATGTCAGGTGATCCTGATTACCTGATGCTTCGAAGATTTGCAACGATAGAGCACGGCGGGACAAAAATCACTATTGGAGTGATATGGCCTCAAGAATAGAGGTGGCGGCTCGATTAGACGATAATAGGAAACTATTCCGCCTTCTTCATAAAGCAAAATTATTTAAAACTATAATTCGGGGAACGATCAGTGAAATGGTAAGGAACAGCAATGGCGTGCCAGTCAAGAATATTAAGTGCCTCATAAGATGGAAAGAATTCTTTGAGGCCAAACTTAACCATGAAGCGCCATCTGTTGATTCTGATATAACTGATACGTTCACTGAACCATACGCTTGCAGTTGTGACGCGGCGCGGTTGTGCTTTCACATTACTATGACCAGATATTCACGTTAAGAAGGGTGTTGGAAACATCGCTTCAGATATTTGCAACCCACTGTCACGTGTCACTTTGCGGCCGCCTTTGATTCAGTTGATAAAAAGGCGCTTTGGAGGGTGATGGACGGTGTTCCAGAGAAAATCATTCGACTCATAAAGGCATTTTATGAGCGGTGCAGATCTTTATATATGGGGAACTGACAGATTCTTTCGAGATAAAAACTGATATCCGTCAAGGTCCTTTCCCCTTACAATATTATGCGATAGACTGAGTGATTGACATCGCTTGTCGGCAATCAAAGGATGTCCAAATCAGTCCAGAGCATCGTATCACTTGAATAAGCTGATGACGTAGTCTTTTTTGCTAACAGTTATGTCGAAATACAAGTAATGCTAAATAACGTGTCAGAAATTGCATCAAGAATAGGACTCAGAGTTAATGTATTCAAAACGAAAGTGCAAGATGCTGATAAAATGCCTCTTTTTGTAAATTCATTGCTGGTTAAGGAAGTGCCCGATTTTAAATACCTTGGGTCCACTCTAATACCAAATGGCCAGGCAAAAAACGAAATTATAGCCCAGATCACGACAGCTAAACAATGTCATTCATAAAGCTTGCTTAATTTGAAGTGAAAGTGAGTCTAAATTGATTGTATAGTTGAAATTGTCCCTTATAATTGAGATTCAGATATCAGATGAGAAAGTTTTCCTTTAAATAATTTACTTGATTTTTGATATCTAAAGAAGGGAGGTTGCAATATACTCAAGAATAGGCCAAATGAATTTTTTGTATATGAGGAATCTTCATAAGAAATCTTTGTTTTTAAACGACCGAATTCTTTACTATGGTTCTAAAGAAAAGGTCGAAATCAAGATGTTCATCCACGACTATGTCAAGGTCTGAATATTCGCGACTCGTCTGATTATGTTATCATTAATAAAGATATTAGGGAGATCGGAGCCTTTCGAATTCCGTTCCACTACAAAATCTAGCGTGCCACAACAAAACTATCAAAGTTTAGTTCGCGATTATCAGTAGAGTCATCCAAACACATTTCGCTAATACAAAAAATACTATTAGGATTATCAATTAATAGGAGCTATAGAATCTATATTTTAAATTTCTAGACTGAATATAAATTTTCCCAAGTAACCTTACTTACCCAAATATCCGAGATCATAGCCTGAGCAGAAAGGGAGATGAACAAGAAAAATTACTCATAAAACTTAAATTGTTAAAGGCCAATTTTTAGCGGGGTTTGTTGTTCTGTTCAATGAAATATATTAACTAATAATTTTATGATTTTTCTGATTAAATGGCCAATTGGCCAATTCCCTGTAGGCCATGGCGTCCCCGCCCCTCCCTTCCACCCCAGAGGAATGTGTGGGAGCTTATTTCAAATTATTTTTTTTTAAATTTAACAACAAATCATTTGATTATTTTAATGATTATTTTATGCATTTTATTATTTTATTATATTTCATTCAAAATTCTTGGATGGAACAATTTAATTAATTAAATTGAGTTTATTTTGAAACTCGAAAATTCAACCGCACTCGGGGTCCACGGATTTTTGTGCTATTATTTAGAATCTGTGGAAAAATGACTGATTAACGCTGATTTAACATTTAAGGGCCAACAAAGGCCAATATATTTCGACTCAACTTCAAAACTTCAACGAGATCAATATAAAATATTAAACAATAAGGGGTTTTTTAAAAAATATTTAAGTAATTTAAATATATAAATAAAAAAACTGAATTTAGAAGGCCAAATTTTTTATTTATAAGGGCCAATTAATGTCTCTTTTTTCCGAAGGCTACGAGCCATCAAGGTCGATTATTAGGCTTGGACTTAGGGGGAGAACGGGGCTTAAGCCAAAGCCGCTGCTGCCGATTAATGGTGATAACCGTAAGCCAAAAAATAAGATTAGCGCTAAAATACATAAACAACTAAATTCGATTATTTTTATCTAACTGGTATCAAAAAATAACTACTCATCTATCGTCTTCAGTCCAACCTGATATTTCATCACTTTCTCTACTACCTTAACTCCTTCTACTTTATTTATTTACATACACTCATAACTATTTGCCTGGCTTAATTTTCTTAAATAAATTAGCCACAATATTAAAAGTGACTGCAAAGTAGTACTGATTATAATTACTATTTTGCGGTGAAAACATTGATAACAAATTTCCATAAAAAGTAAAGTGCATTGCAATATTTGCATTCTTCTAGGAATAAATAAATAAAGGAGAATGAAAATTTATAATTTTTTTTACACAATTGGACAAAAATCATCTAATTTCCTCCTATTTTTATTTGATTTGAAAATGGCGCGAAAATTTTGAAATTTAAACTTTTATTTTTATTTAAAAACCGATCCGAAACGGTTGTTAGAGGAAAACATTCTTTTAGGCACTGTTTGTCATAATTTTGGAAACGTTTGTTGAATGGCTTTTTGTTTCATTTTTGTAATTTTAATGATCTTTAACCTTTAATGACCTTTAATGACCTTTGGATGGCGTCAGCGGCGACCGAACAGCTTTACCAGAGATGTTCTACCCTTGCAGCCGACGCAGCCACCTTCACCAGCAATGATGAGAATTGGACGCTAGAAGAGGGAGCTTCTTCTAAGGAAAAAACGGTGCCTAAACACTCTTAAAGCATTCATTTTAATGGAAAATTTGTCGAATTCAATTTTATCAGTTTTTCATGGATTTTTGCTTATTTTTTAAGATTATGGAAGATGAAAGAATTCAAGTTGCGATAAGAATTCGGCCAATTGCCGATTCTTCTTCATCCGATAAGAGAATTATAGAAAAAGTTACGCCAAATACGTTGCGATTAACGAATGGAGTCGAATATGCTTTTGACTACGTTTTCTCAGAACAAACTTCTCAGGTTTGTTTGTTATTGACGCGAAATGGTTTTCTAAAAACTGCGACTTCCTTTCACTACGAATCACTGAGAGTCAAATAAAAGCTTCCAATATTTTTTCTCAGAAATATGGTTTTCCAAAAAAAATAATTGCGAATAATATTTAGAAAGAAAAAGCACCGGAGAATTGCTTGTAAATTCTTAAAAGTCGCGTGATAGCAATTAGCAAAATTTTGTGATAAAAACTGTTTTGCGGAAATTTTCTTGGTTTTGGGTTCTAATTTTATTTAGAGGGTCATCTTAAATAATTTGATAATTATTTAATTTAGGATGAACTTTTTGAATCGCTGGGTAGGCGTATCGTCGATGGTTGCATGCAAGGTTACAACGGTACATTATTTGCTTATGGACAAACTGGTTCTGGCAAGACCCACACAATGTTGGGTCCAAACGGTGGAAAAATTCTGGCCAATGATTTATTTGAACAGCGTGGAATAATTCCTCGATGTGTTGAATATTTGTTCCAAAATTTGAACGATTTATGTTCGAAGGTAGGGAAAGTTTTTTATCAGTCTCTGAAACTGTATTTATATGATATATGATGGTTATTTTTTCTCTTTTTTTCCATGTTTTCACGAATTGTTTGCAGCGCGGTACTTCTTTTGGTTATCAAGTGCGATGTACTTATGTGCAACTATATCAGGAAACATTTTTTGATTTGATGAATCCAAAATTTTCTCGATTAACGCTTAGAACAGGGTTTGATGCTGAAAATTATGTTGATGGGGCCACAGAATACTGCGTATCATCTGCAGATGATGCATTGGCCGTAAGTTTTTTGCATAAAACTACTTTTATTTTTTTACTTTTTTTTATTTTTTTCATATTTTTTTTCTTATTTTTTTCTTATTTAATTACTTTTTTTTCTTATTTCATTTGAATTTGCTATTTTAAGTGTTTAAAAAATTGTTAATGTTAGATGTTAAACAATGGTTGGGAAAATCGACGTGTTGCTGGAACTTCAATTAATGAAGTCAGTTCGCGATCGCATGCTATTTTTACTCTTAGGGTCAAGATGACTTGCGCTGTCAACGATATAACTACTATCAAAAATTCAGTACTCAATCTTGTTGATTTAGCAGGTAGTGAGCGGCAGAAATATTCTTTAGTAAGAGGCGAACGTGCAAAGGTAATATTTTTAAAGTTGGTTTACTGAATATTATACTTTGCATATAATCACTTTCAAGGAAGCATCCAGCATTAACACTTCATTATTAGTACTTGGTCGTGTGATTCGTGCTCTCACCGATACGGAATATAAAGCGGGATCTTATGTGCCTTACAGAGACTCGAATCTCACTTTTCTGCTCAGGAATTCCATTGGTGGAAATACCCGTACATGTGTTGTCGTCACTTTGCATCCTAATGAACGGTTCTAATTTCAAAATTTTTTTGCTGAATAATAGGTATAATGCATTAAATATATATATATATATATTATAGATTCTGTGAAGAAACTATTTCTTCTCTCACGTTTGCTTACGAAATGAAAAAGGTTAAAAACAAGACAAGAGTGAACGAAGATTTAACTGGTGAAAATATTGTTGCATGGAAAGCTGAAATATTGCGGTTAAAATCCGAATTGAGCGCTATGACAGGTTATTCTCAAAATAATGCATTTTTGTATTAAATATTTTGCTTATTGTATTTCTCTCGAAAAAAGCACTGATTAGGTTGATTTGGCTGGCTACAAGATTGGGGCGATTTTCTACGAAAAATCCATTTATTCTCATCAAAGAGTTGGTTGGTGTTGTGTTCAGAATGCAGGTTTTCTATATCATCTACAAGTATTAAAATGATAGATATCAGTTCAGAATTCATTGAAATAAAAATCATTGAAATCTACATTTTTTTTTCAAGATGCATTTTTATTTATTCCAGTAGCATATCATGAAGTTTTGGAGATGAATTCCTCGAAAGTATTTTTTGGGTTCATTTAGTCATTGAAGATATAGAAATAGAGATACTAAGTAATATGTGATATTCATTCTTTTTTAAAATAGGTTATTTCCAAGGCAAAATCGTGTGATAATTTATTCTAGTAATTGATAAAGCGATTAAATTAGTATTCTCAAATTATAGGCTTTAATAGTTTCTATTAAATGTTTTGTTTGAAAAAATAAGCTAAATTCAAATTTTATTATGATCTAGCCATATAAAAGTTTATAATGATTGTTTAAGCCAAATCATGCTTTATTCTACTAACCTATCCAATTGATATAATTTTAATTTTATCCTCTAATTAAAAGAAATTTATCGGAATTTAAAAGAAAATTTCCTATACTCGTTCTATTAGGTTCTGTAGTTTTTACAGTTCTAGCTAAATAAATATAAAAACAAATTGTATTATGTTCCAATAGTGGACGAATAAAGATTTTCTACATTTTGATTTCTTTCTTGCTATTATAAAGTTATTGAAACATAAGTCCTAAAACCTTTCATCATTTCTAAACCTAATATTATCAAGCGAAAAATGTTCAGTCGTTATATTTCGTTTAGTGAATTCACGTAGCACCCATTTCGCGATTTTTTGATTTTTTTTCATATTTTGAAGTCTTCACAATATTTAAAAAATATTCATCCTATCTGCTGTGCTAATTCCAATGTTGTTGTTTAGCACTGTTTAAGTCAAATCATGTCTTCATTAAGCGATGCTTGTTGCCAGTTGATTAATGGCAAACTCTTCCTGTCTTTGGTACATCTTGAAGATCTAAATTTCCTTTCATGAATTTTGCGAATCATTTACTGTTGTATTGTTATAATTTTTCGTCTTCTTAAGTTTTATCAATCCATTTCTTCGCTTCAGCAGTATTTTTGTCAAGACAGATGAAAAAAAAGAGTAGGGACGTGGCGAACCATTGCATTCAAACTTGATACTCTAACTAAACCTTAAATGCAATAAAATATAGCAATTTAAGTTAGTTTCTGTTCCTAATATATAATTTATGGTAATTTTCATTATTCTTCTGAATATATTTTGAATGTATAAATGAATATCTTTTCCGTTGAATTTTATGAGCTTGAAGGAAATTTCGTGTAAAATAAAAAATTTTGCTTCAGATTATACGGATTTATGATTTAGATCTAAATTTATGGTTTTAGCTTAAGAAAAAAATATTAATTATTTTTTACTGGACTGATATTTTCAGTTTTGATAGAGAAAAACAAAGAATTATCCACAGAAATCCAGGTATTTTTTGCCTATTTGCTATGTCAAAACCATAAATCAATCTTCTTTTTTTAAAAATATCTTTTAGTCAACTAGAGCAGAGAAGGACAAATTGGTAATGGAAATTCAAAAATGGGAAAAATTGTTGCTAGAAAAAGATGAAGAACTGCGAAAGTGTCGAATGCTATTAGAAATTCACAACATTTTTCAATATTCTAATAATTCGAATGGAGATTTGAATGCGAAACAAATTGAAGACAATGCACGATACTATTTTATATATAATTTTTATTATAATTTTTATTTCAATTTTTTTTTTGAATCGAGTTTTTGAAAATAAGGAAATTTGTTGCCTTTACGTTCGAAAAGTTTTTTTCAGACACAGATCGTGTATTCTTCAAGCAAAGATGCAAATGTTATGCAAGCCAGTAGTATTTTTACTAATGACCCCAATAAATTGGAAAAGTATTCTCTTCTAGAACGAGCTGAAAAGGTTCGATATTCAATAAGTGAAAGTTTTTAAAATGTTGGCTAAAAAATTTTTATTTTTCATTTGATAAGCTATTTGGTTTTAGGCTGAAAGAAATGTAGTTTTGCTTACTCAGAAAATTAAAGAACTCGAAAAACTTCATGTTAATGAAATTAACCGTTATTCTCATTTTGAAAAGAGTTTGAAGCAACTGACGGGGAATCGTGATCGTCGCGAAAGTTTATACGTAATTTTTTGCATTTTTTTGATTCTATAAATTGATCATATTTTTCTTGCAATCGATCATCATTTAAAACTTCTTATTTTTATTTTATTCTATTTTTATTTTTATTTTATTCTTATTTTAACTGTTTTAATTGTTTTATCGAATTTCTTTAAAATTTTGGTTGTTGCTTTCATTAGATGATTCCTCATGATCCATCATCATCGAATAAAAAGGCGAAAGAACGTCGCGATAGGCGAACGACATTATATGCACCAAGCTCTGGAGGAGGAAAATTACCTATGAAGCCATGTACAGAAGTTCCAATCGAGAATATTCTTGCAGAATTTCCAAATGATGAGCCTTACGAGATCATAAAAGTCTGTAAAACATTTTTCTTTTGTATTCATATTATTCATTTTTGTATTCTTTTAAAGCTATTAATTTTTTTCTATTGGTGATATTTTTTCTAGAAACTGAATGAACAATTAGCTGCGGAAGAAAATGAGCGATTAAATTTAGAAATGAAACTAAACATGTCAGAACAGATCAACGATGAACGAGCTTTACTGATCAAAAAGTAAGAATTTCATTCAGCCAAAGATTCCCAAAGATTTTTTTTTGTATTTTGATATTTTTCTTATTTGGTACAGTGATATACTGATTTCGATGGAATTTATTACATTTTTTGAATTGAATTAAAGATATCAACGAGCTGAAAGTGAAAAATTGGCCACATTCTCAGAAAAAATTGTCACCTTAGAACAGGAACTTGAAAAAATTGGTAATGAGAAAACTGCTATTTTCCAAGAACTGCAATCTGTTAAACATGATTTCTCGGATTTATTGAAAACAAATGATGAAAAAATTTCCACTATACGTGAGCTGAGTAAAACTTGCAATTTTCAACAAAAAGAGGTTTGAAAAACTTAATTTCTAGAAATTTTTGAACCATTTAGCCAAACTTTTACAAAAAGTTTTATATTTATTTCTATTTATGTATTTATTTATGTATCTATTTATTTATTTTAGTTCGAATTATCACTAGATTTAGTGTATTGCTAATATTTATTCAAAGTTCATTTAGTACCATAGGTTAAACAGAATGGTTGCTTTGATATAATATAAATTTTCAGCTTCATAGACTAAATAGTGAAGTGGCTAGATTAATGGCAGTTGTTGACGACGCTGTAGAAAGGGAAAAAGAATGGCGTACAAAAGCGGAAGCTGCTCTTCTTACAGTTGAAACTGACACCAACGTATTTTCGAGAATATTTTTCCTTTAAAATTCTCATTTTTTATTCAATGGGAATTTTTTAATATTTGTTGATCTCAATAAAAAATTTTTTTAAATATTATTTCAGCACAACTTCCAACCTAACAACTCAAGGGAATATGACGTTCAGGAATGTCCGAGCATTTCTGGATTTTACACCGATTTGAAAGATCAGACAGAAGATTATATTAATCTAAAGGTAAACAAGTATTTCCCATATGTTCAGAAGCAATTTCGGATAATTAAACCATAATTTTACTATTATATTTTATTTTTAGAAATTATTTACTGAAAGTAAAGAACATGTGGAACTCCTTAATGAACAGCTATCGGAGCTACAAGAGAACTACAATAGTAATTTATGTGCTTTAAATGAATTGAAAGCGGCTCAGTTGCATCATGAACATGAAATTGAAAGCAAAAGAGCCAAAATCAACGATTTACAACAAAATGTACATTGCTGTTGCTCAGTTTTATTTTTTAAATTGTTGATAATATTGACTAATATTGAATAATATTGAATAGCCAAAATAAAATTTGTTTTTTTTTATTTGTTTTATCTTCTATCTTTTGTTTTTTTAGCTTATAAAATTGGATGAGGAAAAAAAAATGGTGGAAGAAGCAGCTGAACTGCGCTTGGAAAAAACTTTAAAGGAATTAAATGATGTCAAAAGAGAATATCGAGTCCTCTTGGAAGTCGCGGTTTGTTTTTTAATGTTATAAATATTACCGATTGCTCTATTGCTTATTATCAATAGTCAGGTCAGTTTATTTATTTAAAGGCCGAAAATTTAGCATTAATTTGCACAATTTAGATTGATATAGCATATCCAGCGAGTGAACGTCGATCTTCTAATTTTGGCAATGTAGTTGTTCGTCTTTCTCAAAAATTACAGGAAATTTCTGAAATGGAAAGGACGATACAGTCGTTCGATAAAGAACGTAACGGTTACCTCGAGCAAATTGAGTTAATGCAATCTGTAAATTTTAGTTGTCATAAGTTCTTTTAATAATAGTTACCATATCTACTGATCTTATATTTAAAATTTTCAGAATTTAAATGCAATAATCAAGCAAAGAGATAGTGCTTTTTCTGCAGTGGATGATCTTTTAAGTAATCAAAATCATAGAAATAAAATAAAATATGTTCAATCACTGCGTGAAAAGAACAGTGAATTGCAAGAACGTGTGTCTTCGCTTGAGAAGGTCTGATGTTTATAATTTATGAAATTTATAAAATTTAGACTGTTTGACTGTTATGGCATATTTATATGATTGAATGATGATATTTCCAGTATTTGAAAATTCTTCAAAGATTGTTCTTTGTTCTCTCTATATTTTTTGTCTGGTATTTACTATTTATTACGATGTAATATTGTTTGTCTGGATTATGTTGTCACTTCTTCGATCACATGAAACTTCAAATGACTTTTTGGAAAAAGGATTTTAAATTGGTACTAGGTGGAGCCAGCCAAATTGTTAGAAAAAGAAGAAAATTCCTTATATTTCTCGTCATTTTCAAGTTAAAATTGTCAGCGCATTGTTTATATTCATAAATAAGCTGGCATAATGCACTTCCATTTGCTTTTTTTCTCAAGAAAAAAAGCTGTTTCAAAAAAGATCTTTCTAAAAGTCTCTATTTCAAATTAATTTCAGCAGTTAAAGAAAACAAATCCCGTGATTTCGTATGCCGATTGATGATATTTCCTTCTTACGAAATCAGTGATGGAATCTACACTTTAACTGATCTCTTCTTTACTTTACTTCGTTTTAAGTAAAAATTATTAATTATCCATTCTTTGCTTTTTTTCGCGTATTTTGAGTATTTTGTATTCATTGTTTGCAATTCGTTTCATTAATTTTCAATTTCATTAATGACATTCTTCATTCAAATATATTTTATGTACTATTGTATTATGCATACATAAACAATCTTATTTATTTAAATTTTTGTGAATTTCTATTGGATTTATATTTCTTTGAATAAAGTCGATATGAGTTGGAAGCAGTGGAAAATTTTCATAAGTTAATTTTCATTATAAATACTACCTCAACCATTACCTATTTTTAGATTAATGGGCCAAAAAAAATGATATGTTATGCTATTTCCATTTGTAGAAATAACAAATTGTTCTGCTTAGGTATTGTCATTATTTAAGTATCGTATTTTGCCTTAATCGTATTTTAATTTTTCTATTCGTTTTTTATTACACTTTGCTTAAAACCTTTTGTTGGTAGCTGTGAGGTTGTTTACTTTCAGGGTCCTTTTCAACTCTTCAAAATCATTGAAAATCCCGCAAGAGCTTTTAATATTGTCTATGTTTCTATGTTTATCAGAAATTTGAGTTGTCTGAAAAATTTTCAATTATGATGATTATTAATAGTCCAACATATTAATAGTTGATTGTCGTATGATGGAAATGGTTTTGGTCTTAGAAAGATTCTTAAGAACCATTGGGGGCCTTCAAGCTGGATTTTGGGGACCATCGCCCTGCTTAATTCTTTCATCCTAAGTAAAGGCCAATATGTCAGTTGGCTAAACGAACAGATTTTAAAAGGATTTCAATTGTTTTTCTTTATTAATGGTAATTTTACCGATGGATCATAAAGCGATTCTGACAGCAAATCTGATCGGATTCTTTTTAGCGTGCATAAATTCGAGCAAAATAAATTTTCTTTTAACTATTTCTATTTAAATTACTGTTGTTTCATCGTATTTATCTGATTTTTTATTATTGGTTCTGGTGCCATCACATAGTGCATGTTCTCTGCTTGGTCTCTGTGTAAAAAAAAAAAAAGCTGTATGGATGCGTACGCGATATTTCTGGTGCAGTGGGGATAGCGCGTTCCGGGAAATCTTTTACCCTATTCGCCGTGCTGAACCAGCAGTGCTGTTAATGGAAGAAAAAGGCCAACTAGAAGTTGCATAGATATTCGTAAGTGATATTAATTAATTTTAGTCTTTCTTTAAGAAAAAATCACAAGGAAGGTAAATACAAATACAAATACGTGAGAATTACTATTTAAAAATAAAACACAAATGCAGAAATTGAATAAAAAAATTTATACGGAATTTATACGAAAAAATTCTTAAAAATTTATGCGGGACTATAAATCGATTAGCAGCTGAGCAAATTCTGTTTTTCTGGTTATCACGTTATCATGCGAATTATATTTTAGATTTGCAGATGCAGAATCGGCGGGTAATGTCCATCTCAAAGGGGCCTTCTCTCCCCTAAAACCAGCAATTTGAGTAAATTTCGCTTTCAGGCTAAAAATTAAAGGGCCTAGCACCGAAGATTTGTCTCGTGGTATTAAAATAGGAACTTTGCATGAATATTCAGCGAAGATTTTTTTTTTGTAATAAATGCGAGAAAAAAGTGATCCACCTGTAGTATTTTATTATTTTATTTTATCTTTTATCATTTATTTATTTTAGTTCAAAGAAAAATAAGAAGGAATGAAATTTCGAAAAGATATACAAGGGCTTCGAGTTCTTGCAATAATAAATTTGTTCTTATTTCATGCATATCATATTAAATTCCCGAATGGATGCATTGGAACTGATATATTTTTCGTTATCTCGGGTTATCTTGCAAGAGTAAAATTAGATCGTCCATTTGGTATCCAAGGTCTTAAAGATTACGCTGTTAGAAGGATCAAACGTCTTCTTCCCTTATATTATTCTACGATATTTATAGTGATAATTTATGTACGACTATGTTCTGCAAGTGAATCAGTCGATCATCTGTCGAAGAAAGCATTTAAAGCTTTTACATTTGTAATGGATGGTGCTATTCAAAGCCGTTATTTTCCTGAGGTTTTTTTCGACTAAATTTGCCTGCAATGTGCACAGGCTTTGGCCCTGGCTCTATCTGGGGCAAAACTGCCAATAAAAAACCTGAGCTAACCCACTTCATTCTTTGTTGAAAGGCTCATCCTAATAGCCAGTGGAGTTAACCTAATCAAAAATGATGAAAGATGCCTATTGACTAATATGGGCAAAAAAATAAAATAATTTTTTCCGTTTTCGACAATTAACAACTTCGTAAAATATTTTATAATGTTTGTTGAATGAAGATAATGAAGATATATCATTATTAGGTTATAATGATAACTACTCTTGTCTACATTTAGGCTGTTAAAAGCGATTCGTGCATGTGGTCATTGCCTGTCACCTTGCAATTTCACACTGTTGCACCGACTTTGGTTAATATAAGACAAAAGATAGGTTTTTCGGTATTTATTTTTTTAACTTCATGTTCCTTGCTACTATACATTTCTGAAAAAGAATTATTGTTGTATCCAAAATTATTTAAATATTTATGGCAATTTTTAATCGGTTTCTTCGCATATGAATATGAAAAGAGTCGTTCTGATAATAACAATGAAGGTAAAAAATTTTTTAAAATTTTACAGACGAGTTCAAATTCAAATTCAAATTTTCTTTCGGTTACTTCCATTTTTGAAACTTTATTATTTGAAATCTGCATTAGATTTTTAATTATTTATGTAAGCAACCGTTTTAGTTTTAGGTTAGTTTCAGCGAAAAAATATTTATTTGGAATTATGATGAAAACTATTATTTTTGAATGAATGGATTTTGATGTTATATAAAATTTTTATATCAAACATGCTCGAAGACGCACTGTGTCTTCTCAAATAAATATATTCCGCTTTTGCAGATTTTATAACGGGTTTGACAGGTGTGTCGCTGTGGGCAATTTCACCACTATCATTCTTTATCAGCATCGATAAACGCTTTCATAAGATAATCGCTACAGTAGCTACAGCTTGGATATTAGCAAATAAACTAAACTGGTCGATATTTTATCATCGATCAGTTGTATTCGTTGCTGATCGATCGTATTCAATTTATTTAACTTATTTGACTTATGTGTTATTTACCAAAGCTACGAAAGAAAGTAATATATCAGTTAATTTCCAAGGTAAGCTATAATTTAATATAAATTTCATCAAAAATTCCTTTTTTTCTAGGAAAAATTTAAAAAATCACTTTTTTTCCTAAATTTTAAATTATTTTTTTTAGATTTACTCGATACTTTGCTATATATATTATTTTTCACAAGCCTGGTTCATCAATATATTGAAAAATATTTTTTGCATTCTTCCAATAAAATTTGCTTTATATTTATTATATTTATCGTCAATTTAACATTTTTAATAATTTTATCACCGATTTCGAGTTCATCTGCGATCAAAAATTTTACCAACATAGACGCAGGTTTAAAGTTCGAAAAATTGAGGCTATAATTATTTCTTTTTAAACGGAAAATTGAAAATTTTTATAAAATATTAAGTTCGGGAAAAAATTTCTTGGCGATTTGCTAATTTAAACGATTAATTATTACATTACTCTCCTACAATATAATTTTAGATCAATCTACAACAGCGTCAGATTCTATAAGTATGAACCATCTGTTATTCGATGAAAAATCATTGTCTAGGATCATTAAATTGAATCAACTTAATAAAGCTGGAAATTATCCGTCCCTTCCTGGACTGAAGATGATCGATGATTTGCCGCTAATTTCAAAGCTTAAAAAAATTGGTGTAACCGCTCTTAATTGCTCTTATTATGAGTTAAGTTTTTGCATAATTGCTCTTATTATGAGTTAAGTTTTTTCTTTTTCTTCATCCCGCAAGTTTATGGCTCAATCATGCAAAATTTGTTTTAGGGTTCTGGAAATACTAGTGTGGTTATACTTGGAAATAGCTTTGCTATATCGGCGCTCTATTATGTAGTCCCAGCCTTCGGTATATCGAAGATTCGCCATATTAAACTGCTTTCTGCTCCGGGTTGTTTGCCGATCTATAATATCAGAGCGCAATTTAATCGTTGGCCAAAATGTCCTGAATTTTTTAAAGAAACAATGAATGTAATTAAAAAATTCAGTCCCGATGTTATTTTCCTAAATTTCAAGTGAGTATCTAGGCTACGAAGCATGGATTTACATGGAGTGGTATGAAATTACATGGAGTGGTATGATATAAATTTAATGACACTCTTCGAGTGGAATTTGCTGGTTAATGAAGAGGTTCAGTAACAGATTATCGAAATGTTTTTTTTTGATGAATGAGAAGCGAATTTAAAAATTTATTTGAAGAAAACGAGAAGTGCTTGGAATAAGAATCTGAAAAATGTAGAAAAGCTTGAAGAGTTGGATATGAATCAAATCTTTCAGTATACAGCAATTCGTTGATTTTATTCAAAACTGTTTTAGATTTGGATGGCCTTTCAGTGCGCCAATTGGAAATATTTCGGAGGACATTGTATTTTACAAATTGCAAGAGTCCATTAATTTATTTATGAATTCCACTCGGAGAATTATATTTGCATATGCGCATCCTTACGCAGAGTTCATGTATTCTTTAACCGTAAATTTATTTCGCCTAGTTTCCACTTTTGAAATAAGCTTATTATTGCATTGCATTCAATAAGCCTAGGAGGGCACAAGAAATCCATAGGACTTGACCTCGTTGTCATTCACGTCATAGATATATCTCCTCGTTTAAAAATGTATTCTTTTCTTTTATTTGGAGATTTTTTTATCTAAATTTTATGCCTGAAAAAACTCTAATCTCCATCGTCGAAATATTTTAGAGTGAGGATCTTACAAAAGACAAAAACGTTTTACAAAATAATTCAATTGCAATTGCAATTGCTTAGATTTCGAATTTTTCGAATTTATATCGAATTTTTTATTACATTTATTCACTGCTTTCTATTTTAATTTAACCTGTTTTCAATCTACCTTATTATGTTTAGACTTTTGCAGAGTTCCAAGCCCGGACAATATTTCAAAAAGGCTTCTCAAAGGTTTACTACCCACCGATCTAAATATTCCGTATGAAACTTTTTTTAATACTTATGAGCATGCATTTCGACGAATCAATGCACTGAGATGCAAAAAGTGTGAATATATATTAACTTATCGCTGGTTTTGCGATAGCAAGGTTTGAACTGAAAATTGAATTTCAAACGGAATTAGCAGTTTTCATTAATTCATATTTGTTTGCATGGAAATAATTGACACGATGTAGTGCCAATGGTAAGGAACAATAATATCGACGGCAAAATTTTATCCTTTTATCGAAGCCGAAAGTTTCATTGTAGAATGCGAAGAAAGAAAGAGTTTTATCACGAATTTATTAAGAATTATTAAAAAACAAGGAATTGAGAACCGATCAAAGTGAAAATGAAAAGTGTAAAAAAGATTTTTTTATTTACCTTCATAAAATTCAGCACTTTTTTGCACTTGCGGAATTGCACTAGAGATAAATATCTTCTACACTGGTAAGCATTCGCTGAAGATGGCATATTTGTTGCAGATGTTGCCAAATACAGTCCCCTTTTCAGTCCCCTTGTTTATATTAGCTACTAAACAGCTATTATTTCGATTTTGCCAACTTAATAGATTATTCTTATTTTCTTTTTCAATAAGTGAATCATTCACGTATTTTATCAGGGAGTCTACAATTGTTGTCATCTATTTTGTCAAAGATTGAATAAAAAAAAATCCTGTACTACTGTTATTTTTCAAAGTATTTCAAAGTCTGAAGGGTATTTTCAAAAAGCGTATTTTTTAATTTCCACTGGTCTGCCACCGGACAGATGCTAAACGAAACACTCATTAATTATGAATTAATTGGAGCAGGAAAAATGATCTTTTAATCGTGGATTTAAACATAGCTGTGCTTCGATTTTCAAAATTCCACAACCCATCGCAAAGAAGTTGAAAGGCTTTAGAAAAACGATGGATTAATAGTTTCAGCCTGCCTTTTATGTAACTCTTGTGCATAATTTTTTTTTCCTACTATTAACTGCATAGCCCAATAAACTTTTATATATTTGTATTACATATCTCATTAAATTAAAGTAATTGCATTCCGTATTCTGCAACATCGCTTTCGATACCTTTTTTTTGGCCGAAGTAGAAGAGTTCTTCAGTACTACTAGGCCAGGTGGTGTTGGTGACTTATTTGTACTTCTACCGCCAAGAGATTCCCTGGTATATTTGTCTAGCATGACAGTGAAACAAGTCTAACAGTAATCGTGAGGACTCATTTTAAAAAAAAAAAAACTACTAGGTTTATTTACAAATAAGTATCCAGTAAAATTTAGCAATGAAAGTAAGTTTTTCGTATATATTTTAGTCTTCTATGCTTATAATTTTTTGAAACCAGTTATTCAAATAATTTTCAGATATGTCACACCTATGATCCACAAACTCTTGTGGGATATTATAAAGACAGAGAACATCTCGGAGTGCATGGAATTAAATTTATGCAGCCTTATTATAAAAAAATTGTAGATGAATTATATGCAAAGGGATTTATTTGAACTTAAATAAATATCCAGATTTTCTCGTTTAAAATGTCAAATTTGATGTTCAATTTATTGCGCCTTTCATTTATATGAATTCGAAGATAAATAATTCTTTTGGAATTTTCGACAAAATATTTATAAATGGAGGTGTTAAGATTACTGAAAGATCCTTTTTGGAGAAATTTTTCAAAGAGAAAGGGTTGGTTGGGTAATTTAGCGGAAGCACCATTTAATATCTAACCAGAAACTATCAATAATTTACTTATTTTTTTTGTCACCGTACTCCATATAACTGGCATTTTAAATTAATTTTTGATTCCTAAATCATACTACATAGTCTCTTTTCCTTCTTCTCTAAGGCATTCCTTTTTCTTCATCTATTATCCCTGTGAACTTGTGCGGCCGACTCTTATGGCCATTTTATAAGCCTATTTTTGATTTCTTCGCAAGTATTATCAGTTGAAGTGTCATTTATTTGCTTTGATTACTTTTATGTGTTTCGTGTGTTTCAGATATTCCATTTTGCTTGTCTCCATAGCGTTTAGAGTTTTCCATACACCTAAATAAGGTTCGTTATCGACTGAAAATCCTTTAACTTTTGCTTGGTTCTAAGTATGTCATTAAATAATTAAGTCCGACTGGTTCTAATTTTCTATTTCTTTTTCCAACAATGCCTAAAAGCAGTGACCAAGTTTTGACCCATCAAAATTGGTCAGTTATGGCACAAGCAATTCAAGAATAAAAGAATTCAAGAATAAAATTAGGAATAGGTTTTTTTAGTAATATAAAAAATAGAGGATTTAAAGTTTGCACCCATTTATCCCAATAAACAATATTATTTTTTGTCCCGATTTTATCTTTTGCTGTACTTAATATCTTTTAATGTCCGAACTTAAGATTATTTCGAAATATGACAAATTTGCTATTTTATTTTGAGAATTTGATCTGCGTATACTTTTTGAAAAGCGGTCATTCAGCAATATTTGAATCTTTCAGTTCCTTTAATAGGTACATGAATCCTACATGGATCAGATTTCGCTATGGTGATTCCCATATACTCTTGAATAATAGAAAGTGAAAATCGATCATAAAGCTATGCATAGAAAACCGATGTTTTCCACATAGTAATAAAATATTTCAATATTGCTTAATGAAATAATTATTAAAACTATAATTCTTCCAAGATGCAAGTTGTAATTGTAAAAAGAAACTTGATAGATTTGACTGGAATCGCTAACTTGAAAAGAGCTATTTTGAAGAGTTTAGTAAGTCGTTGATATTATTGGGGATTGAAATGTTGAAGCATTGAAAACTGGTCGTAAAAGTTAACTTTGACGGAATTTTAATTTTTAACTTATCCGATGAACTTGCTGCGATGATTGTTGAAGCTCGGATTGCATATCAAAGTATGCCATTTTTTGATACAGTAGGACGACATAAAGACGCAGGCAAAATCTTCAATAATTTTGTCGCGTCTGTAAATTGTCCACAAGCTCGTTGCCATGCGTGACCTTCAAATGTATTTTGTGTGTCCCATTAAAAAGATTTAACTTAAACTTCGTAAAATCCAACCTTAAAATCCAATCAATACCCTTAAATATTTCTACCCTTAAATATTTCATTTAATTCTTCACTTGACCAAGAAAGGGTTCCCACTTATCAGCTTATCAGCTTACTTTAACCGGTCATCAAATCTCATATAATTTCCATTCCGTATCATCTCGGAATGACTACGACATAAAGAATGATATAATTATTTCTGTCTTTGACCTCCCTTTTTCGTTCCTTCGACATCTCCGCAAAGTTATTTCCATTTCCATTTTTTAATGCGTTAAATATTTATTTTTTTCTTCTAATTTTAATTATTTTTTAATTATGTTTTAGGGAACAATTTATAAAAAATTTAGATATTATTTAAACTATCTTTTCTTTAAATAAAGACTCCAATAAAATTTAAAAATAATTTTATATTGTTTATATTTGAATATTTATGATTTATAATAAGGAATTAAAAAAAGGCTATTGAAGTTTTTTTCAAATTCTTTATTAATAAGTTAAATCCCAAGAGAGAGTCAAATTATTTATAAACGAGAATGGATTTGAAAAATAAGAAGAAAAATTATCGAAAAATTCTGATCTCATTAGTAAATTTTTAAGGAAATCAAGGGTTCGAATTCGGCTGATGCAGCAAAGTAAGTACGTTGTACAGCAATGCCCCCTAATGGGAAAAATAAGAGAGAGTAGAACTGCTCACTCTCAACTTGAAACACCGATTCAGAGGTTCCACTCCTAGCAAACTAAAAATTGGGGTGATGCTGACGAATCACCTATATTTCTATCGACAAGAGATTTCCTGACATATTTGTCTAATCCAACAAGCCAGCGGAGCGAGTCTAATCAGCAGTGGTGAATGATCTAAGAAAAAAAAAAAAAATTCGCTGGCAATTGAAATGAAAATAATTAAATAAAAATTGTAGAAATTGAAACAAATAGTTTAATCATTTTTTTTTACAAAATTCTGCATTTTAGCATTTTACACTATTTCTATTTAATAAAAAGCATATTAAACGTTTTATAAATATTTCTTTTGCATACAATTTTCATTTTCATGGTGATTTCGCCATGGCTCCATAAAGATTTCGTCAACCGAAAGCGTTCTTCGCATTTAACGCATTTTTAGCTAGTGTTATCCGGTTTGTAATTTCGTCTCTTATTTGGCTATTTGGGATTTGAGTCCAAGGTATTTAAAATTGGACACTTCCTCAACCAGTGACAAACTGATTAAAGAAAGTATTTTATCTTCATCTTCTAAAATTTATCACTGGTTAGGCTGGCTCCAACGGCTACAAGATTGAGGCATCTTCAAGCTGCTGCTTGGTCCGATGCCATCGCTAATAGTAATAGAAGACCTTTCCTTTTTCCATCATCTAAGTTCATATATCACTGGTATCCCTATACGTTCAAAATCTTTCCTGACTGTATCAGTCCAAGTCTTGATTGGCTCTTTTTGCTTTTATCCCAACCATTACAGGGTTCGGCAAGTAGCGAAATATGCTTCAATCTCTATGGTTGACGACGAAGAACGTACCGTAACCAGCGAAGCGACGCTCTATGATAGCAATAGGTTGTATTTGAGCGAAGATGGATGCAATCATGTGATATTTTATCCCCACGGATCTGTAAAATATACCTTAGACAAGAGAGGTCAAAGGTAGGTAGCTTCTTAATATCTTTAATATTCACTTATCGGCCATGTCTCAGAGTTATATAGGAAGATCGAACAAATCATGGCTATATAGATGCGGACTTTCGTTTTAATGGTAATTTCACGACGACTCCATAAAGATTTCGTCAACAGGAAGAACACATTTCTAGCTGCAGTGATCCGCTTTGTAATATCGTCTTTTGTCTGGCCATTCGGTATTAGAGTGGATCCAAGGTATTTAAAGTTGGGCACTTCCTCAACCGGCAATGTATTGATAAAAATAGGTATTTTATCATTTTATTTTTATTTTATTATCTTGCATATAAGACGAAACCACTTTCGTTTTATTCACATTGATTTTGAGTCCAGTTCTCGCTGTGGTTTGCATTTTATTTTAAACGGTATCATCAGCGTATTCAAGATCTGTGATACTCTGAACTGATTTGGACATCCCTTGAGTGCCGACAAGCTGTGTCCATCACCCAGTCTATCGCATAGTTAAATATTGTAGGAGAAAGGACATAATCATGACGGACATCATTTCTTATTTCAAAGAATTCTGTCAGTTCCCCCATGTACATAGACCTACGTTGACGTACTAAAATGCATTTATGAGTCGAATCTTCTCTGGAACACTATCAAATCACCGTTCTATTAATTGAATCAAAGGCAGCAGCAAAGTCGATGAAACACATGATGAAGCGATGTTCCGACACCCTTCTTAATGTAAATATCTGGTCAGCATAACCTCACTCCGGTCTGAATCCAGCTTGATTAGGGTGCGTCCTACTGTCCCATATTTCCATAAGTCTGTTCAGTAAACGGGGAGCAAAAATTTTCTGAGACATCTAGCAGGCTGATTCCTCGGTAATTGTCGTAGCACTTTCTATCACTTAGAAATGGAAAGTAGAATTGCTTTGCTTCAGTCTTCTGCTATTATTTCTGTTTCTCATACCAGAGAGTACATTTGTTGAAGGTGCGTTATGAATGACGGTGGGCAACATTTAAAGAGTTCAGCCCATCATCTGGAAGACCATCTTCTCCCGGGGTCTTATTGGCCTTAAGCTTATGGATAACAGACATTATTTCTTCTTCTGTCGGGGGCTCACAAGCGTATGGTTCAGCGAACGTATCAATTATATCAGAGTAAACATATGGCGCTTCATGGTTAAGTTTGGCCCCAAAGAATTCTTTCCATCTTATGAGGCGGTCCTTAATACTCTTTGCTAGCAAACCATTGTTGTCCCTTACCATTTAATTGATCGTTCCCCGAATTATAATTGCTTTTAGATGAAGAAGGCAGAATAGTTTCCTATTATCGCCTAATCGAGCTGCCGTCTTCATTCTTGAGGCCATGTCAATCCATTAATGATTTCTGCCGCGTCATGCTGCTTTCGTTACAAATCTTCGAAGCATCCGGTGGTCAGGATCACCTAATATTCCTGCTTTGGTAGTTTTTTCAGGCAGTTGGACAGTTGCTTCCGATACCCAACTAGCGCACTTCCTACAACAATGCCTAGCGTGAAAGTGGCTGACTTTCAGAGACATTCCTTCAGTTTGGACCAGTATTCATTTGCCGTTCCAGAAAAATATTGTATCATTGAGATGCTTCAATAATTCGGTTGGAAATGCGCTCACTGCATCCGAATTTTTTAGTTTGAAATAATTAAAGGATCTTTGGGGATGCTGATTTTGCGAGTTCTCAGTTTTATGCGGATCTTGGCTCCAATCATAACATGGTCAGATTCATGAAGATTGACCGTTTCAACGCCGCGGCAAGAAAGCCCATCTAGTACAGAACTTTTCCAATGGCGACTAGTATATAATCAGCATTCCCCATTAGCGCACCAGTCTCCGATGCCATATTTGCCAATTGCCAAGCGTTATGAGCTACACGGGTATACCAGTCTTTCCCGATTACGACCACACCATGTTTCCATAGAGATTTTGTTAGCAATTCCGCGTAGAACTTGTCTTTATCACGGTCATCTGCAGAGTTGGAGCATAGACACTGATGACCGAGATATTGCGAAACTTACCCTTAAAATGGGCATAGATCGTACGGTCGTTACCGGTTTCAACTCAATCTAAGCAGAATGGGCCATGTCAGACATGATAATCGCTGCGCCATTTCTCCCTATTTATCCGAAGCATCATAGTGATATAGCCAGTGTTTTTGCTACGAGCTAGGATTAGTAATTACTCGAGACCTGAAGTAAGGAAGACGGACCTCCGACAAGCGATATCCACACGATATTTAGAAAAATAGTGATAAAGATAGTGAAGATAGTGTGGATAATGATCACTTGACTTGCAACGTCCATAACCATTCTGACATTCCACGCCAGTACCTCGCCGCGAGTGCAAAGAGCTGTTCTCTTGATAGGTTTCGAACAATTATCCTGGTTTGCGAACACATTTTATTTATCAATCTTGGGATCGCTTTAAGCTCTGGTACTTATCGGATACTACCGGGCTGGAAGTATCATGCGCGTTGGAAGACGCGGACGCCGTATCAAGAATATCTGATTCTTTCACCATAGGATACAGGTGGGTCCCCAGCAACCACACGGATTTTTGATTTTTGACATTACAGAATAATTATTTTAAATATTATTTGTTTTACATTATTA